>JAAALK010000085.1:21001514-21330671 GCA_019279435.1 Zizania palustris | reverse complement strand
CCGAAGCGACTACCTCAACATCGGTATCTTGGACCACTCCAACACACAAGCTGAGGGGGAGACTGCATCCCGCCGCGAGGCTCCACATCATGTCCAAAGGATGCACCCTCCCGAGCAGATCATTGGTGAGCTTGATCAAAGGGTAACACGTTCTCACGCTCATTTTACTAATGCTGCTTTTGTTGCATCTTTCGAGCCTTTAGATGTTAGTCATGCACTTTCTGATTCTAGTTGGATCAATGCCATGCATGAGGAACTTGAAAATTTTGAGAGAAATCAAGTCTGGACTTTAGTTGATCCTCCACCGAATGTTCATTCATAGGAACAAAATGGATTTTCAAAAATAACAAGGGGAGGATGGTACAATTGTTAGAAATAAGGCTAGACTAGTAGCTCAGGGCTTTTCTCAACTAGAAGGGATTGATTTTACTGAAACCTTTGCACCTGTTGCTCGCCTTGAGGCATTAGGATTTTGCTTGCCTTTGCGACATCCCGGGGATTCAAACTCTATCAAATGGATGTCAAAAGTGCTTTTCTTAATGGCTTCATAGGTGAAGATGTTTATGTAAAACAACCCCCTGGTTTTGGAAAACCCCAAGTACCCACATAAAGTCCTTAAACTTCATAAGGCTCTTTATGGACTCAAGCAGGCCCCTCGGGCTTGGTATGATAGACTTAAGTCTTTTCTGCTTGAGCGAGGGTACGTGATGGGCTCTGTTGATAAAACATTGTTTACTCTCAAGCATGGCAAAGATTTCCTCCTAGTGCAGATTTATGTGGATGATATCATCTTTGGTGGCTCTTCTCATGCTTTAGTTGCCGAGTTTGCAGATACCATGAGCAGGGAGTTTGAAATGTCAATGATGGGTGAACTCACCTTTTTCCTTGGTTTGCAAATCAAGCAAAGCAAACAAGGTACTTTTGTCCACCAGACAAAGTACACCAAGGACCTGCTCAAGAAATTCGACATGTCCGATGCGAAGCCCCTCGCCACTCCAATGGCTACATCTGTAGCATTGGACCCTGACGAAGATGGAGAAGCCGTAGATCAGAAGGAGTTTCGGAGCATGATCGGCTCCCTCCTCTACTTGACTGCCACGAGGCGGACATTCACTTCGCAGTATGTCTGTGCGCTCGTTTCAGGCTTCGCCACGAGCTTCGCACCGCCAAGCGGTTAAGCGCATTCTAAGGTATCTCAAGCACACCCTTGAATTTGGCATATGGTATTCATCGTCTTCATCTTTATGTCTTAGAGGCTATTCTGATGCGGATTTTGCTGGGTGTAGAATTGATAGGAAGAGTACCTCTGGTACTTGTCATTTTCTGGGTACGTCTCTGGTTTGCTGGTCTTCCCGCAAACAGTCTAGTGTTGCACAATCGACGGCTGAAGCCGAATATGTTGCTGCAGCTAGCTGTTGCTCTCAGATTTTGTGGATGGTTTCCACTTTGCGGGATTTCGGGTTAGATTATAAGAGTGTTCCACTTTTCTGTGATAACACTAGTGCTATCTGTATTGCAAACAACCCGGTTCAGCACTCCAGAACCAAACACATTGATGTACGGTATCATTTTCTCAGAGATCACAATGAGAAGGGTGATATTGAACTTCAATATGTTGATACCCAACACCAGCTTGCCGACATTTTTACAAAACCCCTCGATGCTACTCGATTTGCTTACTTGCGTGGGGAACTTGGTATTTGTCATCCCTACGGCATTTTGTGAGGGGGAGCTGATTTTAATTGTCTTGCATATGCTCATTATGTGTGGAATTGCACTTACATCTTTTGCTATTATATGCCTGCTTTTAATTCAAAGAAATCATGACAGCTCAGCTCTAGGAAATATGTCTGGAACATTGATTGTGCATGATGTTTTATTTTCTAAAAATCAAAACCTGCTCACCGCATAATCTTGTATCTAGCTTGTTTAGGGTGGACTGCTTTTAGCTATCTTTTATCTACTTGACAGCAAGACACTGTTCCTTGGATGCTAAAATTTGCAACTTGAAAAATTGTGTTCTTTATTCATGGATATTCACCAAAATATTTCATTTATCTGAATCAAAATCAAAAATCCATGATTTGTCTGGTTTAAATAAAAAGATCCAGGAGGGTTTGTTTGTCGCACTACTCTATTCTAGACTGCTTACCATTGCACTTTGGTTTGAACTGGGATAGTGTAGTGTATGCCAAAATCACCGCCTTAAGCTTCAGATGGCTTTCTTGCCTAGGCTTGACCTGATTGGAAAGTATAAGGTGGACAAACAAATAACCCCTGGCATTAAGAAAAAGAACAACAAAATTAATTGATCATCAAGTTTGCTTTCACAGCTCCTTTTGAACAAGACTTGTCTGTCTAGGGTAGAATTTGTTAGCTTTGCGCAGTCCTTGCCTTTCATGTCTAGCTACTGTGATTAAGTGGTGATGCTTTTACTTCAAAATGACAAAATCACATGCCATCATCTTGTTTCACAGATTGTTCAATTGAGCTGAGCACATGATCATTTGTGTTAATTTTGGCATATTTTTGCATTATATGTCTTTGCAATTCTGTTCATTTCAAAGCTTTGCATCTTTTGATTGCTCCTTGATGCTTGCATTGCCAAAGGGGGAGAGATTTTTTGCTATGATCTCTGCTGCAAGAAGGCATTTTTCCTAAAGGGGGAGAGATTTTTGACATAAAGGGGGAGAAAAATTTGCTCAACTCAGGGGGAGTTTTTATCCAAAGGGAGTTTTGCCGAAGGGGCTTTTACTCTTTTACAAAGGGGGAGAAAATTTCTTTTATCAAGTGACATGCTTTGGCTCTTTTCTGAGTTTTATGGTCACTTGTGAGCTGAAAATTTTTACATTTTCTTGAACTTCAATTTGGTTGTCAATGCACTCATCAAGGGGGAGATTGAGAAACCAAGGGTGGTTTCGGTGTTTGTGATGAGTGATTGACTGGATTTTACCCTCTGTTCGAAGGTGTTCGGAGGTGTTGTCACCGAAGTGTGTTCGGTGTGTGTTTGCTTGCTGCAGCTGTTGCAGCGGAGTGTACCTGTCGGAGGGGTCCGGCAGTACACGATGACAGGGTTCGTACCGATGGCTTCGGTACTTTGGGCGGTACACCGGAGTGTGTGCCGAAGGTTGCTAACCCGGAGAGGTCTCCGGAGTACTGGATACACTTGTTTGCTTGTCGGTGGTGCGCAGGGACTTCGGAGGCGACGGACAGGGTTCGAGCCAGGTGAACTTGGGTCAAGCGGGTGGTTTGATGCCAAGGGAGCGGGGAGCTCCGTCACGGTGGCTGCGAAGGTGGTCCGGGTCGGTCCTCGGGTCGAGGCGTGCCAGGTGAAGGCAGAGAGTGCGGAGCGTGGCTCCGGCTGAAGGTACTCCGAGACAAGTCCTCGGAGGTGAGGCACTTCGAAGGTACTCCGAATGGAGTGACTTCGGAGTTGGTGGATCAAGTCCTCTGCGGAGGCAAGGTGTTCGAAGTGTGCTCCGGAGGGAGACACTCGAAGGTGACCCGACGAAGGTCTCAGAAGTCGAGGTGCATCGAAGGCATGGTCCGGGTGAGGCTCGTCGTGGAGTGTGCTCGGGGAGAGGCACTGCGACGGAGTGCTCATGGAATGCTTCATGCGAAGGCCTTGGACGAAGGAGGGACTTCGAAGGGTGGTACTCCGAAGGTGGGCTTCGGAGTGAGGATGACTTGTGGTGCTTCGGCCATACATGGCTTCGGTACACGGACGGACGGTGTTCGGGCTCGGAGTAGCTGCGAAGCTGTGGTGATCCACTCCGGAGGTGGTGGTGCGAAGGCCCAAGGGCTTTGACGGCTTCGGCTCAAAACCGTCACTGTATCGAAGGTCTTCTTCGGCGGAGCGAAGGCCAACAGGCTGCAGGCTTCTCGCCGAAGCTTCCGCACCCCTCGCGTGCGAAGGGAGGTTCCAGAAGTCAACTCTGTAAAGGCTGACACTGTCTGTTCTGAAAAAGACTGACACTGTCCCCTCTGCAGCTGACAGAGAAGCCTCCAAAATAAAGGTGGACTACCTTTTGTACCCCTTAGTTCTGTAGAGACAAATCTGTTGTAAACCCTAGGGGTAAAGTAGTCACTTCCTTAGGATGAAGCCGTGGGCTATAAATATGGGGGCTCGGTAGGTAACATTTAACACTTTGAGCATTTACTGTTGAGCTCCTGTAGCCACACTTCGATTGAATACATCCTGAGTTCTTTTTTCAGTGTTCCTTGTTCAAGCGGCGAAGCCCTGTTTGTCTTGTGCTTTTGCTTGAGCTCGCGTTGCATACCTCGCTAGTTTAGTGCACCGAAGCCTGTTGAGGCGAAGGTTGTTTTTCGTGCGAGGTGTGTTTTACAGTGTGCTGTCGCTCTGTGTAACACGAGGCAAGACCTCGCTGCTTACTAGCGAAGCCCTGTTCTGTCCCGTAGAGCTTCCTGTGTCGAAGCCCTTAGCGTAGTCTGTTTTGTGTGCGTGTTGACCTTCGCGTACGAAGCCCAGCACCAGTTGCTGTCGCTAAGTATTTGGTCGAAGTCCTCAGAGGGCTGTCCACTCTTGCGAAGGGTGAAGTGCGAAGTCTGCTCGAAGCACCTCGTGTGCGGAGCCTGCACTGACTTAGCAGGGTAGATTTTCGAGGGGTGTTCGAGGAGCGAAGTCTTCTTGGCTTCGAACTTTTGCCTCTCCGAAGCCTGTGTTCGAAGGTGTCGAAGTACCTCCGAACCAGACCTTCGAAGGTAGTGTTCGAAGCCTGTTCCGCAGAAGACAGAACGAACCGAAGGCTAAGTTTTTAGCCAGAATTTTTAAAAGCTCCCATTCACCCCCCCTCTGGTCGCCGTTTCCGGTCCAACACACTTAAAGTGCCGGAATGGAAGTGGGAAGAAATCGGTATGGATTTCATCACTGGATTACCAAAGACCCAACTTGGGTATGATTCTATTTGGGTGATCATCGATCGACTTACGAAAGTAGCCCATTTCATAGCTGTCAAAACGACCTTTAGTGGCCCTAAGCTTGCAGAGCTATATATGGCCCGGATCGTATGTCTTCATGGAGTACCCAAGAAGATAGTGTCCGACAGAGGAAGTCAATTTACCTCTCGTTTCTGGAAGAACCTTCAAGAGGAGATGGGCACGAGATTGAATTTCAGTACCGCCTACCACCCTCAGACGGATGGACAAACAGAAAGGGTAAACCAAATATTAGAGGATATGCTTCGAGCATGTGTTTTGGATTTTGGAGCCACATGGGACAAGAGCTTGCCATACGCTGAGTTTTCATACAACAACAGCTATCAAGCCAGCCTTCAGATGTCTCCTTTTGAAGCCCTATATGGACGTAAGTGCAGAACGCCTCTACTTTGGGACCAAACTGGTGAATCCCAAGTATTCGGAACAGACATTCTTCATGAAGCTGAAGAAAAGGTACAAATCATCAGAGACCGACTCAAGACAGCCCAATCACGACAGAAGAGCTACGCAGACAATCGTCGCCGAGACCTAGCCTTTGAAGAAGGAGATCATGTCTACCTACGAGTCACGCCTCTCCGTGGAACTCAACGGTTTAACATGAGAGGAAAGTTGGCCCCTCGATATGTTGGACCATTTCCCATTGTTCGACGCCAAGGCGAAGTTGCATATCAGTTGGAATTACCACCCTCATTGGCTGGAGTGCATGACGTGTTCCACGTATCTCAACTCAAGAAGTGTCTCCGCGTACCCACGGAGCAAGTGGATCTTCAGCAGTTGGATGTCCAAGAGGATCTGACCTATGTGGAAAAGCCGGTCAAGATATTGGAAGTCAAAGAAAGAACCACCAGGAGTGGAGTAATCCGCTTCTGCAAAGTGCAGTGGAGCAATCATCCGGTAGAAGAAGCTACTTGGGAAAAGGAAGATGAACTCAAGGCACAGCATCCTGAGCTATTCGAGGATTGATCCGAATCTCGAGGACGAGATTCTCTGTAAGGGGGATAAGATTGTAACACCCCAAAAATTAAAAAGGATTAAAATAAAAGAAAAATATTATTTAAATTATTTCTGGATTTATTATTAAAGGAAAAATCACCAAAGAGCCCAAATAAAGCCAAACAGGGAGAAATACTCAAAATTTGGACCTGAAAATTTTATGAGATGAACTAGAGACCAAACTATAATTTTAGGAATTTTTACAAATTTTTATAAACAGTGATTCATCCCTTAATCAAATATTCGATTTTCTGGAATTATTTTAAATCAGAAATCAATTTTAAATCCTTAATGGGCCTCAACCCCGAAACCTCCCTCAACCCGGCCCAGCCCAACCATGAGCCACTGACCGGTGGGACCGGCCTGTCGGCGCATTCCCCCGTCTCCCTCTCCCGCCCACGCCCACCTGGCCCCACGCGTCAGCCTCTGTGCGCTCGCGTTCGCCCACTGACAGCCGTGGCCCGCCTGTCGGCCCTTCCTTTTCTGGTTCGGTCGCTGACAGGTGGGGGCCACCTGTCAGGACCTTCGTCTCCGATGGAAGGGGATCGCTCCCCTTCCTTCCCCGGCGATCCCCTTCTGTTTCCTCGCCGCCGGCCACCGGATCGCCTCGGATCTCCCTCCGATCACCTTCCCTGGTCGCCACCGCTCCCCTTCCATCTACGGCCGACGCGTTTTCGCGCTTATAGAAAGCTTCCCGAAACTTTTGGTAACCCTCGCCGGAGCTCTCGGGAACCTTTCGGTTCCTTGCCTTATGGACGCCGGCGACCCCCGATAAAACCCCCCCACGGCCACCGCCCTCAGCCCACACTCACACCGCCTTCCTCGTGCGAAAACAGAGCGCCACCATCACCTTTTCGACCTTCAGCTCTGCCTCGTCTCCGGCGAGCCATCGCCGTCGATCCCGGCCTCCACCGCCCTAGCCGTCGCCACCGTTGTGATCACCAGAGCCCACCTACCCTCGGCCACCCCTCCGTTGGTCTTGGAACCCGCCGGATCACCGTCGCCGTCGAGCTCCCGAACCATCTTCGCCGTCTACCCTCGCCGCCGTCGCCGTCGGTCACCCATCGTCGCCACCGAAAGTATCTTCGTGACCCCCTTACTCCCCGCGTTCCATTTTTAGCCCTAGCTAGGCCCCTAGGCCCTCGCCGTCGCCGCCGTGGCCGCACCCGAGCCCGCCGTCGCCGGAGACGAAGGGTGCTAGGCCCCTTACGAGCGTGCCGTGCCGGATTTGATCCTGGCCGCACGATCGCGAGCGAAGGGCACAGATTAAAACCCTTCGGGATTTAATCTCACCCGTAGATCTGGTCAAACCGGTATCCTCTGATCCTGGCCGTTGATCGTTATTTAAAATCTTGACTTGATCTCGTGCGTCCACGTATACCCCTTCGCCACGTTTTAATCTGGGCCGTTCAATCTCATTAAAACCCCCCGCCACGCATCTGGCCGCTGGATCCAGATCCAACGGTCCAGATCCGATCGGTCCACGCGCATAGTCACGGGTTCACGGTGAGCCTGGTTCACCGTGGACCAGGGACTGTTTTTAGTTTAAATAAAAATTCAGAAAATAGTTTAAACTTTGAAAATTCATATCTTGCTCATTTTAACTCCAAATCGCACCATTCAAATTTTGTTAAATCCAGAATAATATTCTCTACACATTAATTCCATAAAAACAGTATGTCTCTGTTACCCAAAATATTATTAATAAATAAATGAATAAAAATTTCTTAGGATTAAAATTAATAACACTGAAAATAAAGTAGGAAAAATCCAAAAGGTTAAACTTCACTGTTTCAAGCAAAAACTCAGAATATTAAAATGTTATTTCACATAAAACACCCACAACTATGTATGTTCCTTTATTTGGTGGATTTTATCTGTTTTATTGAATGTGAATGTATTGTTTACTTTTCCGTATCGAGAAGACTACGAGTTCGTCGAGGAGCAGGAGTTCTACCCCGAGGTTCCTCCATCCCCCTTTGCTGATCAAGGCAAGTCATCGACCATCTCTGTGGAAACAGTTGATCATAATTGAGCCCATGTTTCAATAGATTATCGCTATAACCCATAGGTTAATATTGCATTAGTCAAATATTCAAGCCTTACACTTATATTTATTAGATCCCCGTCCTTGTGTGCAAACCCAAGCCATGCTTATTGAGCCTTAACTCCTTGTCACTCTACTATAAATATATTAGCTAGTGCCCAATGTACCGGCACAACTGCTATAGGTTAAAAAGAACGAGTCGTAGATAGCTGGATTCTGTATATGAATTTCCTTGTTATTCTCGTCTCTGGACTCTGTTGGAGTTGGCTAGGTTATAAGTATGGTGGGTTCCGGGTGCAAGCTCGGGCACTGGTTTGTCGCACCCGGGGCACTATAAGGACCGGTCTGCGGGATCTGTTGCAAAGCACTTCCGTACCAACCACAAGTCTAATGGGTAAGTCCTAACTGGAAGTATGGAATACTCCGGCTCGATGCACCATAGAGGAGGGGGCAAGGGGCTAGCCTGCGGGCGACTTGTACCGACGAGGCTCAAGGGGGGGTATGGTGGGGCTCCGATGCGTCGGGACACCATATGAAACCCATAAGAGGGTGCTATTGAGTCGGGGAGGACTATATGGAAGGTTTTGGCACGAGTTCCCGTGTGATGGGTCATCTCATTACACTTCGGTGTAGGTGATGAGTGCGTGCCTTGTGGGTACAGTGGTACATCTCTGATCAGAGTAATTCAATCTTTTCGAAAAGCCGAGCCCACAGTCAAGGGCGGGTTGTGTGACTACTCGCAGTTAGTTTACAATTGTTTGAATGTTCAAGTTATTCATGGCACGTAAGGACTGTTGAGCGAGGTGGGGCTGACTGTACCCCTCGAGTTAGAAGATGATGATACACATGCACATGTTTATTTTTCTGTACTAATAAATTGCTCACATTTAAAGCTTTACAATTATGCTGCTTCCGCAAAATTAGCCACTATCCCCCTTGTTATTATCTTGCATTATATTTGCATTCGGTGGCTTGCCGAGTACATCTGTAATCACCCCATTGACTTACAACATCAGAGCCAGTCTACTACGAGGAGGATGAAGGTCTGGAGTAGCGACCCAGTCAAGGCGAGACTGGAAGGAGGCGTTCATCTAGGACCCTTATTTTATTAGTTTCTCTTCACCTTTAATCACTTTTGTATTAATGCGGTCTACGAACCGTGAATGATTGTCCGTATTGTACGTGGTCGCATGATGAACGTCTTGTTTTATTGATTTTCTATGGAATATCAATAAAGTCCTGATTTATTAAATCGGGGCGCGACAAACTCTTTGTCACCATATGATAAATGTTATTAGCTAGTGTCCAATGTATTGACACGATCGCTATAGGATAAAAATGAGTCGTAGCAAAATGGTTCTACTATATGATTTCCGTTACTTCTTATCCTTGGAATTCTGTTGGTGATGAGTCATGGTTGTGAGTGTATGCATGGTGGGTTCCGGTTGCATGCTAGGGCATTGGTCGGTAGCACCCGGGGCACTATAAGGACCGGTCTGAGGGATCCGTTGCAATACACTTTCGTACTAACCACAAGTCTAATGGGTAAGTCCTAACTAAGGTATGGAGTGTTCCAAACCGAGGCCACCATTTGGAGATGGGTCAAGCAGCACCTGCGGGTGGCTTGTACCAATGTGGCGCAAAAGGGGGGTGCGACGTTAGCCGGGATGCGGCCCGGCGCGCCGACGAAACCTAGAGCGGGTGGTTATCGCTTGGAGCATTTCATGCCGAGGTTTTGGCACGAGTTCCCGTGGTATGGGTCATCTCGTTTGGGATGAGTGTGTGCCTTGTGGGTACAATAGTACATCTCTGATCAGAGTCATAAATCTTTTCGAAAAGCCGAGCCCACGGTCAAGGGCGGGTTGCGTGACATCCCACAATTAGATTACTCTGAATATGTATGTGCATGATGGTTTGACATGTAAGGACTGTTGTGCGAGGAGGTAAAACGTACTCCTCGAGTTAGACGATGTTGTTGATGTTCATGTTTACTTTCCCGCATGGTTAAATTTGACTTCACTAAATGCAATAACTAAAAATGTACTTTTCCGCACTGTTAGTCATCACCCTTCCTTGTTTATTATCTTGCATTATTATTTGCATTTGCGGTGGCTTGTTGAGTACTTTTTGTACTCATACCCGTTGGACCCCACAGAGGATGTCTACTACGAAGACGGTCTGGAGTAGCGACCTAGTCAAGCAAAGATCCTGAAGAAGACGTTCGTCATGCCATTTATTTTTATTACTATTTTTATTTCAACACTTATGTAATAATATGGTCTGCGTACCATGAATGTTTGTCGTATGTACGTTGTCGCATGATGAACCTCTTGTATTATTGTTTTTCTTTGGAAATTCAATAATGTCTCGATTTCGGTAAATCGGGGCGCCACAAGATGGTATCAGAGCCGACTTGACTGAAGGAAGCCAAACAGACCCACCTAGCCATTAGCTGCAGAAAATTATTTCTCGAAAACATACTTTATAAACTTTGTTTCTCCCCTCACTTTTTCTTCAGCTTGTTGTTTTGTAGATGCCAGTCTACCAAGTACACAGTTATTGCCGCCACTTCGAGGGCTTCTTCAGGGAGCTCCGGTTGATGCTCACATTCCTCGGGTTCCTCTTCGAGCCCGAATTCCAAGGAGTGTACTTGGAGGAGTTTGTCGGACCCTGCGACGTCTCCCTCACCGTCCACAGCTCCGGGGAGCATCTGCCGTCCTACACCACCGCACTTGGAGGCCCGACGTTCGACGTCCCGTGCCAACGAGTCACCCTACAGGCCCTTATGGAACTGAGGATGATCTACGATGATCGTCTTCAGAACTCGTCTTTTCGGCTTGTGCCGAAGTGCACTCCCGGTGCCTACCGTAGTATCTACCTCGGAGTTCACTCCGTGCGTGATCCGGTCATGGCCCGACAGTCGCGTCTTCTACAGGATATGGACGACCTCCATACCGAGGCGGTGCTCGACGCCGATGAGCACCATGAGGCGGTTGAGTTTCTTCGTGAGGAGACGAAGAACTTGATCCAGCAGAACGGCGAGCTGCAGCGCAAGATCATGCAGCTGCAGAAGGACATCATTGAGATGGTTCCTCTCCTTCCTAGGAAGAGGAAGCCCATCCGTGAGCCCGTCCCTCACCCCAAGCGGATCCCACCTCACCCCTCCACCGCCGGACCGTCTACCGCCAGCGCCCCTGCACCACGCCCCGGTCTCGTCTCCGACCCCATCATCGAGAACTTTCTCGAACCCACCATCCCTCAGGAGCCGCGTACCCGTGGTTCCGAGAGCACGGAGACCGCCTCCGGTGGCGATTAGACGTTAGGAGTCGCTATCTTAAATAAAACAAAAATTTTGTATGTGGTGCTATCCACAACGAGTGTGTAGTGGATAGAATAAAAGCTTGATTGTAATGAGCAATTTTTACCACTTTATATATATGCCTGAGCCTTATGAGGTATTTTTGATAGTATTATTGTTTCATCATCTTTTTGCCTTATAATGTTGTATATTCAGAAAATGGCCGACCGCCAGAACACCGGCTCCAACAACGGAGAAGGAGGAAGTCGCGACGCACGCGAGGGTGTTGTACCCAACTAGGGTGCCACAGGCCCACGTCAGTCTGGGTCGCCCTCCGCCAACCACCCCACTTTGGCGGAGATGATGGCGAATCAGAACCAGCTGATCACCGCCCTCCTCACCCAGATGCAGCACCAACAGACTTAGTTGGACCGCCTGCAGAATGGGGAAGTCACCCCTCGCGCACTAGCACCCGCACCCGCTCCCCAACTCTCGGAGTTTCTGCGCGTGCGCCCGCCCATCTTCTCAAGCACCACCAACCCAATGGAGGCCAGAGATTGGCTCCGCACCATTGTGAAGAAGCTTGACCTCCTCCCCTGCACCGACCGGGAGCGAGTGGCCTTCGCCACTCATCAGCTCCAGGGTCCCGCCGCTGAATGGTGGGACAACTACCGTGAGTCCCAGCCGGAGGACCACGTGGTGACCTGGGCGGAGTTCACCATCGCCTTCCGTGCCGCCCACGTCCCCGCCGGTGTCATCGCGGTGAAGTAGCAGGAGTTCCGCGACCTGCAGCAAGGCAGTCGGACTGTCATGGAATACCTCCATGAGTTCAACCACCTCGCCCGCTACGCACCGGAAGAAGTGCACACCGATGCCCTCCGCCAGGCCAAGTTCCTTCGGGGACTTAAGGATGAGCTGTCCATCCAGCTCGTCGCCACCGACTACGCCGACTTCCAACGGCTAGTCAATAAAGCGCTCATCCAAGAGACTGAGCAGAACAGGTTGGACCTCAAGAAGAGGAAGATGATCGCCTTCAAGCATCAACAGGCGAACTCTCAGAGGCCCCGCTTCGTCCCTCCGCCACCAGTGCCCGCCTACCATCCTCGGCCCGCCTACAGGCCACCTCACGCAACCGGTGGATCCAACGCCGGGCATCCTCGCCCTGCTCCACCCGCTCCGGCCGCTGAGCCGACGTCAGCCGCCAAGGCCCCGATCTTGAAGGATCGCCAAGGGAGGTCGGTCGTCTGCTTCAACTTCTGCAAGGAAGGGCACTATTCGCACCAGTGTCCTCACCCCAAGCAGCCCCAAGGCGCGGCACCCAACCAGGCGGTACGTGCCCGTGTCAACCACATCAACGCGGAGGAAGCTCAAGAGGCTCCTGAAGTCGTGCTCGGTACGTTCACTGTGAATTCCGTACCAGCCGTAATATTATTTGACTCTGGAGCAACACACTCCTTCGTCTCAGAAGATTTTGTGAAAATCAACGAACTGGACGTACTCCCTCTATCCGTCCCCATGGTGATTGCCACTCCAGGCAATAGAACCTTAGCCCGCTCATACAGCCCTAAGGTTTAGATAGAGATCCAAGGAGTATTATTCCGGGCCGAGCCAGTCCTCATAAAATGCGCCGGACTCGACCTCATCCTAGGGATGGATTGGTTGATGAAGCACAAGGGAGTGATCGACTGTGCCAACAAGTCCGTCACAGTGGTCAACCCTAAAGGCGCAACCGTCACCTTTCGGATGACCAGTCGCAAACCACTCGAAGCGTCCCTTCACTCGCTAGCCCTTGAAGAAGTACCCATAGTCAAGGAGTTTATGGACGTCTTCCCAGAGGACCTACCAAGAATGCCTCCCAAGCGGGACATCGAATTCAGAATCGAACTTGTCCCCGGGACCACTCCAATCTCCAAGCGTCCATACCGGATGGCCGCTAATGAACTAGCCGAAGTCAAGAGCAACATCGAAGACCTAGAGCAGAAAGGGTACATTCGACCGAGTACCTCACCCTGGGGTGCACCGGTCATCTTTGCCATGAAGAAAGACAAGACCAAGAGGATGTGCGTGTACTATAGAGCCCTGAACGACGTAACCATCAAGAACAAGTACCCATTGCCTCGGATCGATGACCTGTTCGATCGACTGAAGGGATCCTCGGTGTTTTCCAAGATTGACCTCAGGTCAGGTTATCACCAATTGAGGATTAGAGAAGAGGACATACCCAAGACTGCCTTCACCTCTCGCTATGGACTCTACGAGTACACAGTGATGTCGTTCGGACTCACGAATGCCCCAACCTTCTTCATGAACATGATGAACAATGTATTCATGGAGTTCTTGGATAAGTTCATCGTGGTATTCATCGACGATATCCTCGTTTACTCCAAGACCAAGGAAGAGCACGAGACTCACCTCCGTCTGACCCTCGGAAAGCTAAGGGAGCAGCAACTATACGCCAAATACAGCAAATGCGAATTTTGGTCATCTGAGGTGAAGTTCCTCGGCCATGTCATATCTGCCGGAGGAATAGCAGTGGACCCAACCACCGTTGAAGCAGTGACCAACTGGCTGCAGCCCACGACCGACACAGGGCGATCAGAATGACCTGACATGGCCGGACAGACCAGCAAGGTACCTGCAGTCAGACTGTCCTAACAGGGCCGGTCAGACCGAAGTCCTCTGACTCGGGTGACACAATTTCTTCAAGCATCGATTTTCTTGTGCGAAAAATTTACCTCTTTTGATTTGGTAACTAGATGCTTGCTAAGCTAAGTCATTAGCTACTGAGTTGGCTTCTCTAGACACATGAGAAATCTTAAAATCATCAAAAGTACCAATTATGTCTAGACATTTATCTAAGTAGCTATTCAATAAACCTTTAAAGCATTGGGTATCCTTAGCTACTTGTTGAATTACTAATAGAGAATCACCATATGCATGAACATACTTAATGAGAAACCATGTCGAGTCGGTCCAATCCGGGTACCCGGTGCGAAGACGGTGGACGCTTTGTTAGTTTCGGCGTAAAACTGACAATCGATGTTTAATTCATGTTTAGGATATTAATATTTAGTTTTTAAGTTTAGAATATTTTTATTTAAGTCAGGTGGTTTTTCTAAGAATATTTTAGTAATTTTCGGAATTTATTTTAGAGTCAGTTTATTTTACCCGATGGTAAAATAGTATTTTCATGTATTAGGATTTGTCTATAAATAGGAACCTATCCCTTTGGGGATAGACGACTGTTTTTATTTTCGAGATCAATCTACAGTTCACAACTATTTGTTTCTACCACCGGCGTAGCAGATTGATTTTTTTTCTTCGCCGACCGAAGCAGCGAAGGGCTGCAGTGTGAAGCGCGCAGCGCGCAGCGCAACAGCTTTTACGCGCGCAGCGAAAAGCAGTCCGGCCGCGTAATATCAGAGCAGCGCAGCAGCACTTGTGCATTTTTTTTTCTGAAATCGGGAACTGTGCAGCGCGTGCGTCATCTGATGTTTTTGTGGCTTCCTGTTTTTGTTTCTTACGGCAACAGTAGCGGTTTTCATTTTGTTTGGCGCTGATTAACAGCGGCAAGCAACACGACAATAGTAGCAGCTGAAAGTGGAGATCTCGGCGGCAAGGAAAACTTTCGGCGGCAGCAATTACAAGACGCAGAGGCAATCAGCCGGAGAACTAAGCCGCACAGGACTAAATTCCTGACTCGGGCGGGCCCCACGGATTTTATTTCCACGGCAAGCATTTTGTTCTTCAACGAGGGACCCGCCTTGTGCTCTGATCAGAAGCAGGCGCAGTGCACTGCTCAAGCGACGACGACAACTTGGCTTCCGGCGAGAATTTTTTCAATGCAAGTTAGTTTCCTATTTTTTAGTAGATCATTTTTAGAAAGTTAGTTTCCTATTTTTTAGTAGATCATTTTTAGAGATAATTATCTATTAATTAATTAGCGAAAACTTGTTTAGAAATTTCGTGGTAATTTAATCTGCCTAAATATTTTAGTACTCGTATATGTTTATTTCAATATTCTTTAATCAGTTCGTATAAACAGAAAAATATTATTAGTCACAATAATATTTTTATTCTTGTTTTACGCGCAATATTCTAGGTTTATTACTGAATTGATTTTTAATGATCCATGGTTTATTCATTTGATTAGTATTTTATTTCTAGACTGAAATATAAATATTTCGTGCTTTATCTAGGTGTTTTATTCTTAATATCCTTTCAATTAATACACTAGTCAATTTTTAGGCTAGACAACTTTGATTCCAATAATTTGCTTTGCTAATATTATTTGTCTGGTTAAGTTCGTTTGGGTGTTGGGATTAGGATATAGTTTAGCAAGAAATTTTTAGGCGACCATTCACCCCCTAGTCGCTACTTTCGGTCCTACAAGTGGTATCAGAGCAAGGTTAGTTTTTTCTAATATCTTAACCGATTCTAAACCTAGGTAGTGACCATGACGTCTTCTGGTAAAATTCCGTCCCTCGAGGCTTTTGGCTACACTTATTGGAAGACTCGCATGCGAGCATACCTTATGAGCCAAAGCGCGGACATATGGGAGATTTGTGTTTATCCTAATTTCACCATAACGACTATTGCTGCGGATACTGCTGAAAATGTAATTACCCAGCATCAAAATAATAGTAAGGCGGTGAATATTTTATTTTCTGGTCTAGGTCCCAGTGAGTTTGAGCGTGTTAGCCATCTCACCATTGCTCGAGAGATTTGGGCTACCCTCCAGGCACACCATGAGGGGATAGCTCAGGTCAAGGCTAGGCTATATCAGACCTACCGGTGTGAGTATGAGAATTTCTCACAGAAGCCGGGTGAGACAGTTGAGGCTCTGTTTGGTCGCTTTCAATCAATCATTAACAAGCTACGCGTTAACAAGGCCGATGGTGATCAAATGGTCTCAGATCATGAACAGGCGCTTAAGGTACTTCATACTTTAGACCCTAAGATCTGGGAGATCAAGGTCTCTTCTATTGTTGAGAGCACATCTTATGATACCTTGACCATCACAGAGCTTTTTAGTAAGCTCAAGGCCTCAGAGGTCGATATTCAGTTGAGATCAAATCTCACTGATTCTGGCTCCAAGACTCTAGTGCTTGCGACACCGTTGGCTGATCCTAATGCCATGAGTTGTACTGCTTTTTCCTTGATGTCTATCTCCGAGGAACAACTTGATACTCTAGGAGATGATGATCTGTGCTTGTTTAACAACTGGGTGCGACGTGTCTATGATAAGCGAATGTTTAAGAGACACAACACAAAATCCGGATGCTTTGAGTGCGGTGACCCAGGTCATTTCATCGTCGACTGCCCCAAGCAGAAAAATTACAAGAAGGGCATCAACGACAACTCCCAAAACTCCGGCAAGTATGACAACTCCACAAAGGGCAAGCGCAAGACAATATTTTTTTCGAAAGGCTCGGAAAGATTACAGGCGTGAGAATAAGAAACGAGACAAGACCTTCTTCGCTGAGATGGAGAAAAGATACTCCAAGAGATCCTCGTCTTCCTCCTTGTCTTCAAGTTCAAGTGATGAAGAGATCATGATCAGGAAGGGGAAGGATAGGGACAATCCGGCGGGCCTCTGTTTCATGGGCTTCGAGGACAAGCCAAAGAATCGCTCACGTCACAGCCAAAGACCCCACAAGAGTTTCTGCTCAATGGCTCTTGGGGAGAAGAAAGAGAAGGACTCCTCCGACGACTCCGACGACGACGACGATGAGAAGGCATCTTCCTATGAACAAGAAGTTGTTAATTTACTAGAACAGAACATTCAGGAGTTGAAGTATAGGGAGAAACTGCTTAGAGGGGCTAAGAAGAGGATATATGAGCTTGAGAGTGAGCTTGCCACACCAAATGGCAAGATTGAGAGTCTGTCTTCTTCCCATTGCTTTGGTGATAGTGGTGAGTGCCCTAATTGTCAGGTGTTGTTGTGTGACCTGACGACTCTTAAGTCCAGGTACACAGAGAGAGTAGATGAGAGAGATGCATTGGCCACTGAGCTTGAGAGCGCTCAGGAGGAGCTAAAAGATGCTCATGCCACTGTCGTCGCACCTTGTGTAGACTGCCCATCTCATTTAGCTAGTATAGCAGAGCTGAGAGCCAAGAGTGATGAGCAGTTGAGCGAGTTAGATGGAGTGAGAAGTGAGTTGGAGCAGACTAAGCTAGAGCTTGAGACCTTGTCAGTTCCATCCACTGTTTGTGAGAACTGCTTGTCCATTAGAATGGAGTTGATCAAATTAAAAGCTGAGAAGTCTGTCGAAGCTGATAGAGAGTGTGAGATCTGCTTGTTTCAGGTGGAGGTGTTAGCTTCTTTGAGAGAGGAGCTAGCTGATGTTCAGAACGAGAACTTTTACCTCCATTAATCCTGAGTTGGATTAGTGCTAGAGAGCCACAGCTCAACATGATGATCCAGCAGTTCAAGAGACAGGATGGTTTTGGAATAGGTTACACATATACCAAGGCTGATTTTGAGAGCGCCATTAGCCGTGCAGTGGAGTGGAGTAAGATGACTCCCGAACAGAGATATCCCAAGACTCACTCCACTGAGTCCTTTAAGGATAGTCAGCCCAAGGATCGAGTGATCCAAAAACAACCTAAAGCTCCACCTAAGAAGCAGATCTGAGTTTCAAAGCCTAAAACTCTCCACATTTCTCTTGATTCCTTACCTGGACCTTCTCATACCAAGGATGCTACACCCAACACCATCAAGCCTAAGAACACTAAGCCACAACAACATCCCAAGAAGCCTACCTATCACTGTGAGTTTTGTCAGAGAGACGGGCATCTTGAGGAGTTTTGCTTCAGGAGGAAGCGGGTTGAGCGAGCAGAGAGAGCTCGAGGTGGGCAGGAGCAGTTCTATCAGCAGGGCGGTAGACAAAGAGTCCCTCGACGTAGAGAGAGGCTAGAGGCCAGGCCACATCGTGTAGGTGGTGGTAGAGGAGACGGTTTTTATGATCGTGCTCCGGAGGGTGGTTTCCGTTCCGGCAGAGTTCCAGATCGTTATGGATACGACTTTGGACCTCGTGGCCGTGATTTTAGGAAGAACAGAGGACCGCGCTTTGATTCGCGTGTCAGTCCAGACTCATATGATTCCTTTTGCTTCCGTACATTTGAGCAAATGGCTCGACATTGGTTTAACACCTTTGCCAAACCTAGCGTTGGACCGTTTGTTCTCACTCATGATTATTGATCTTGATTTGGGAGTTGTGTATCTTTTTTAGGATATTTTGAGTCAGCTTTTCATTGGTATCAGTTTTTCTTTCTTCTTTATTTTTATTGAGTCTTTTTGGGTGCGTTCATATCATGCATAATCATTAGTCACATTTTGAGCTTGCTTCTGCTATATGATTGATTTGCTTTACTTTCTCTAGCTAGTATATGTGGCTGATTACCTGTCAATGATCATGTTCTGTTTCAGTTCACATGGTATATCTGATATTTGTCATATGCATGGCTTTTATGCTTTAAAATTGAAAAATGTTCACCATTGCTTCTGGTAACTAGCATGTGTAGGCTGAATGCTTTCGCTATCTTTTACATGCCTTGTAGCTAGATCCTTACCTAGATGCAGATATACAACTTGGACATCTATATGCTTTAAATATGAAAAATGTGCTATAAAAATGATAAAAATTCAGAAAAATGAAAAATTTATGCATTTTTATGATTATTAGAAAAGATCCAGGTGGGTTTGCTTGGTCGCATTGCATTGTTCTGGACTGCTTATCATAGCACTTTGGTATGAACTAGGACGGTGTAATGTATGCCAAGACCAATGTCTTAAGCTTCTAATGGTCCAGTTCTGGCCTAGGCTTGACTTGGTCGGTTAGCATAAGGTTTGACATGCAAATAACCCCTGGCAGAAATGAAAAATGAACAGAAAAAGAAATAATCTGAAAAATTTAAAAAGATGACAAGTTTGCCGAAGAACTTTGTTTTGGACAATGCTTATCTTGGTAGATATCAGTTAGCTTTTGCATCTCATGCTTTACTTTGCTTGTCAACTAGAAAATGTGGTGATGCTTTTGTTTTGCAAAAATCGAAAAATGCGTGCTAATAACTTTCTTAAGATATCATCTATTGCACTGATCATGTCATGTATTTTAGATAGTATATCTTTTGCTATACCTGTTAGATGTTGTAATTGCAGTTAATCATATCTAAGAAGTATGCTTTTCACACTCCACCTGCACCCCATCTGCATTCATGGCATATTTTGAGGGGGAGCTGCATTTCAGGGGGAGTTCGTGTCTATGTCTTTTTAAAGTGCATTTAGTCTCACTTGATGAGTCCAATTGTCAACAAGGGGGAGAAATTTTGGATATATTTTTGGCTTTCTCTGGGATTTATTTCAGGGGGAGTTTATTCTTGTTGGTAATTCCTAGATTTGCACTTGTTTTTGAGTCTTTATTTTTGGTTAACTATAATGACCGTTTTCGTGCTTTTGTTTGGCTTTTGGTCATTAGGGTTAAACTTTTATTTGCTCTCTTCTATTTTCTTTTGTTTTTGTTTTTGTTTCCTTGTTTTCACATGGTTTTGCAGGTTTTGGAGATGAGCTGAAAAGGGTGTTGACAATGCATTCATCAAGGGGGAGATTGAGAAACCATGTTGAAGAATATGGTTTTGATATTCCAGATGTGATGAGTGATTGTCAACGGAAGTCAAAGGAAGAGAGAGATGAAGACCTGTCGAGTCTGAGGCGCATGTGACTCAGGTCCACGGGCAGTGAGTGACGACCGGGCAGAGGAGCCGCGGAGTCGGGCTGGCCCAATCCGGGTACATGGCTAGGAGCGGTAGATGATCCACTGGTCTGTTGACTGGGTTTGACTCAGGTACACGGGCGGCGGGCGATTGCTAGGCTGAGGAAGCTGCGGGGTCGGGTCGGCCCAATCCGGGTACCCGGTGCGAAGACGGTGGACGCTTTGTCAGTTTCGGCGTAAAACTGATAATCGATGTTTAATTCATTTTTAGGATATTAATATTTAGTTTTTAAGTTTAGAATATTTTTATTTAAGTCAAGTGGTTTTTCTAAGAATATTTTAGTAATTTTCGGAATTTATTTTAGAGTCAGTTTATTTTACCTGAGGGTAAAGTAGTATTTTCATGTATTAGGATTTGCCTATAAATAGGCACCTATCCCTTTAGGGATAGACGACTGTTTTTATTTTCGAGATCAATCTACAGTTCACAACTATTTGTTTCTACCACCGGCGTAGCAGATTGTTTTTCTTCTTCACTGGCCGAAGCAGCGAAGGGCTGCAGTGCGCAGCGCGCAGTGCAATAGCTTTTACGCGCGCAACGAAAAGCAGTCCGGCCGCGTAATATCAGAGCAGCGCAGCAGCACTTGTGCATTTTTTTTCTGAAATCGGGAACTGTGCAGCGCATGCGTCATCTGATTTTTTTGTGGCTTCCTGTTTTTGTTTCTTACGGCAACAGTAGCGGTTTTCGTTTTGTTTGGCGCTGATTAACATTGGCAAGCAGCACGACAACAGTAGCAGCTGGAAGTGGAGATCTCGGTGGCAAGGAAAACTTTTGGCGGGAGCAATTACAAGACGTCGAGGCAATCAGCCGGAGAACTCAGCCGCACAGGACTAAATTCCTGACTCGGGTGGGCCCCACAGATTTTATTTCCATGGCAAGCATTTTGTTCTTCAACGAGGGACCCGCCTTGTGCTCTGATCGGAAGCAGGCACAGTGCACTGCTCAAGCGACGGTGACAACTTGGCTTTCGGCGAGAATTTTTTCAATGCAAGTTAGTTTCCTATTTTTTAGTAGATCATTTTCAGAAAGTTAGTTTCCTATTTTTTAGTAGATCATTTTTAGAGATAATTATCTATTAATTAATTAGCAAAAACTTGTTTAGAAATTTCGTGGTAATTTAATCTGCCTAAATATTTTAGTACTCGTATATGTTTATTTCAATATTCTTTAATCAGTTCGTATAAACAGAAAAATATTATTAGTCACAATAATATTTTTTATTCTTGTTTTACGTGCAATATTCTAGGTTTATTACTGAATTGATTTTTAATGATCCATGGTTTATTGATTTGATTAGTATTTTATTTCTAGACTGAAATATAAATATTCCGTGCTTTATCTAGGTGTTTTATTCTTAATATCCTTTCAATTAATACACCGGTCAATTTTTAGGCTAGACAATTTTGATTCCAATAATTTGCTTTGCTAATATTATTTGTTTGGTTAAGTTCGTTTGGGTGTTGGGATTAGGATATAGTTTGGCAAGAAATTTTTAGGCGCCCATTCACCCCCCTCTGGTCGCTACTTTCGGTCCTACACTTAACACCAATGGAGTTTAACAATTCAAGTCCTAGCAATAGAGCTTCATATTCCGCTTGATTATTAGTACAAGGAAACTGCTAATAGCAAAAAATGGCATTAATGGTCAAGATTGTCAAAATATCAATTTTGGTAATTTGGGCCGAAAATACACAAGTCCTGAATCAGGCCAAAGCCTTACAGGGCCAAAGGCCCATCGAACATTGTGCTTTGGAGGCCTTTTAGCAGCCTGCTACCTTCGGCCCGAAGGCCCTCCGGAGGCCTGCCTCGCTGAAGCTTCGGCCCAAGGAGCAGGCTTCGGTAGGCTTTGCCGAAGGCCCACTTCGAGCTATTTTCAAAGATATAGTTTGAGCCTAATTCTAGCTGTTTTTATCCCTAAACTTGATTAGGCCGAATCCTACCAGATTAGCCTTAGAGATAAGAAGACTAGCCCTTATAAATATAGGGGTGAGGTCGGTTCATTAAACCCCCCAACACAATTCAACCACAAAGCCCTAGATTTGAACCATACCTTACTTTTATTTACCTTTCTGTACAACCTTCATGGGTTTGCTTGGAAGCCCTCCGTCAGCCACACCGAAACCGTGGTAAGCCTTTTTACTTCGCTCATGAAGTACCCGTTAATCTACGTAACATATTGCTACCACCTTGTTACTTTGCTTGTGAAGTACCTGATAATCTACGTAACATATTTCTACCTTCGTTTCTGTACTGCAATACTTGGCAGATTCGGTCTCTAGGCCGAATTGGCACTTGATCTCTATTCTGTTGCAGGTTTTCATGCTCGGAGCCCCTTTGCCGGAGGTGTCCGAAGCCAGGAAGCTGTTTTCGAAGGGTGCCAAAAACACCCTTCGGTGGAACCCCTGCTTCAACTACCCGTACCGGACCCGTCACGCTGTTGTCAGTCTAGTTGAGTCCTGCACTCCAGAGCGCTCCGTAGCAGGCTTCGTTGCATCAGGCTTCATCCCGCCAACACTTCACGTCGGATGAAGTCGCTCCAGCATGTTGCGTTGGAGTATTTTGTCGTGTCAGAGACTTCGCACCGAACCCCGCTATTCGGAGGTGATTTCACGCCGAGATCTATTCGGAGCTTGCCTTTGACTAGATTAGTCTGAACGTCGAAGACTACCTTCGGCGAGACCCTTCGCACTAGATGCCGAAGGCCCCCTTCGGTGAACCCTTCGCACGATACACTTCGAACTAGTTAGGCTCCGTTCAGCTGGCTGGTTTATTTTATTTATATATATTTCTTTTTGGCTAATTTGATTATTTGTTTGTGATCTGATTACCTGACGACTCCACCCCTCTTGCCACTATTAAGGGTAGTCGGAACTTGATGTCAGTGTTGTGTTACGCTTAGGCCTATTCTTAAGTATCCATACACTTTTGGATCGTCGAACTGACCCAAGTGCGGGGGCACGTTTTTGTGTCAACGCACTTTTTAGCGACTCCACTGGGGAAGGCTACACCAACATGGCAAGTACATCTACATCGGCTGTGGGTACGTCTACAATGACTACTATGTCCACATCGCCGATGGATCCCATGGAAGGCGTAGATATCGACAACTGCAACATCATGACGCCTACCCTTGAAGACATCCCCAAAGAGGACCGGGTAGAGATCAAGGAAAAAATGAAAGTGCTACAGGACCTCATGCTTAGGAGCTACGTCAAGACACGCGCGGGCTTCATCAAGCGCGACGTCAACATCCCCGACCTCGCTCGGACCCAGGTAACACTGGTATCGCCTCCTTTATCTTCTTTATAAATTGAGCAAAAAATAGCCGCATCAGTAGATCAAGCTGTTAGCACTTTGCTATCCAACCATTTGGACTCGGCGGTTAGCTCTCAAGTAGAGGTGACACTCAGAAGGTTCAGCTTTACTGAAGCCATACATCCAGCTCCGATTGCTAGAATTCCTTCAATAAATCGCATTTACAACAGAACTGACGGTAGTACCGGCAAGGCCATTGCGTCTTCGGCCTCAACATCTATGGCCGAGACCAGTCACCATGCTTACGGCCAAACTAACACTGCCTACTATGTTCCACCTTCACCTACGCCCATGCCAGTTTTTGTCGTGTTGCCTGCGCCGCATGTCCCGCTCAAACACATAAGCCCGAACACGTCATACATCATGAGCTAGCGCATGAGGAGGACCTCCGCGGCCGACACGCTGACATACTGCCACATGTCGCGCCCCCGCATGAGAGACGCGCGCAGGCAATAGGCTAGGATGACATAGAAGAGCGGATCCAGCACTATTTAGGGAGTGCACCGGCTTCGTACCTAGGGGTTGGGCTAGTGTTTACCGGAAGCCGTACCCCGACCATTTTGACACAATACCTTACCCTCGCGGCTATAGAGTCCCTGAATTCTCCAAGTTCGACGGTGAGGGTAGCAAAACCACACTAGAGCATGTCAGCCAGTTCTTAGCACAGTGTGGAGAAGATAGTGGGTCAGACGCTTTAAAGCTCAGACTATTTTCTCTTTCCCTATCCGGCACCGCTTTTACTTGGTTTTCGGCACTCCCACCGAACTCTGTCCAGACATTGGCTGAATTGGAACAAAAGTTCCATGACTATTTTTATACGAGTGAGACATAACTTAGGCTTTCGCACTGGACATCGGTTAAACATAAATCTAGCGTGAGTGTCTCTGAGTACATCAAGCGCTTTAGAGATACCAGAAACCAATGTTTTAGTCTCAATATTTCAGAGAGGGATTTGGCGGATCTAGCTTTCAACGGCCTGCGTTATGAGATTAAAGAAAGGCTAGACAACCAAAACCTTTTAGAAGTTAGCCAAGTCTTACAATAGGCTCTAGTCCAGGAAGATCGAACCAAAGATAAAAGGTTCGTAAAAACATTTAACAAACCTAGGGCTGAAGTCCACATTATGGAACACTCCGACGAGGAAGATTATGAGGAGGAAGAATATTCGTCTGACATGTATGCGGCCGAATGGGTTTGGAACGCTAAAAGTAAACCCATCACTTGTTCTAAACTACGACAGTCTCCTACGAAGAGTCGGCCTAGCGAAGTCAAATACTCGTTTGATATACCTATGTGCGATAAAATATTTGATTTTATCTTGAAAAGCCAGCTTCTCAGGTTGCCAAAAGGCCAAGTCATTCCATCCACTGACGAGCTAAAGAAACGCCCCTACTATAAGTGGCATGATTCACATTCCCATTATACTAACGACTGCAATGTTTTCGTCGACAGGTTCAATCAGCCATAGAAGAAGGACGATTGAAAATAGACCCCAATCCAAAGATGAAGCTATACAAAGACCCCTTTCCCGTGAACACCGTCGACCTCAACGAGAAGAGAGTACTGATTCGACTAGAGCAGGTCGGGTCAACTAAGGGGAAAGCGATCATTGTTGGAGAATCGCACACACACACACTCGTACCAAAGAACCCTGAAGTAGGAGTGTGGAAAAGAAATGTCAACACATCTCCTTCGGCTAGGGCTCACAAGAAACCGAAGGTTACATATCAAATGCTTTATACAAACATTCGAAAAAAGCCAAGAAAACAGTCCCCATGCAAAAAAGCTAAGATAGCCGAAGGGGACAGGGCAGTCGGAGGATGGCTTCAGACCACTATGGCTGAACCCTCCACACAATGGTTTCGGACCACAGTGGTCGAACCCTCCGCACAATGGCTTCGGACCACAGTGGCCGAACCCTCCACACGATGGCTTCGAACCACAGTGGCCGAACCCTTCTCTAAACGAATTCGACCACTAATGTCCGAACCCTTCGCACGACGAGCTCGTACCTCGATGGCCGAACTCCGCTCCGCTCTGGACGAATCCCCCGGTTGGAGGCTTCGGTCCACAGTGGCCAAACATACCTACGACCTGGCTGGACCCTTCGCTAATATGGTCCGAAATACCTTCAACATGGCCGAACCCCCCTCTGAGCAATGGGTTCGGCCCATAGTGGGCGAAGCCACTGGAGCCACCAATGCCTCCACCATACAATTGGGCAGGGAACCTGTGGGCTCCGTACACCTTGCCCCTCGAGTACCCTTCGCAGTATAACATCGCCTCCTGTTTTCCTTCGGAGTATTATAACTGGCAGGGACAAACAGACGTGGTGAAGGGAGACATCGTCCATAGGCTGTCCGTAGTACCTTCGAATCGACTCACATAGGATGGAGCCACAGGAGATGGATGCGAAGAGGCGAAGGAGAGGGTGTCCGAAGCCATCACAGTCAAAGTAGGGTCTCAAGAAGTCCTAATCCCGAAGGCCCCTTCGCCGAAGCCCATCGGAGGTAAGCCCCTTAGTCTGGCCGAGGCCAACGCCGAAGCCTAGTCCGATCGGCCGAATGAGGCCGGTCCGACCGACAGGGTCTGCAGCGAAGTACCCACCAATTATAAAACACGCGAGGCCGACCTGGGTGGTACCCCTTCGGCCAAAGATCACAAAAATAAGGTGGTAGTGCCTAGTACCAAGCCACAACCATCTTGGGCACCTCTGGGCATGTCCAAATCACAGTGAAGGCGTCTACAACGCCTACGGGCATAGGAGATGCGCGAGAAAAAGGCTGAGGATGAACGAGACACCATCTTTGAGGAGATCCGCTCTCGGCCAGCTGCGAGACAGGTATGGAAGATCAAGCCGGTTGAGATGACCAACCTGGCTCCCGTTCTGAGCGATGACGATGACATGCTCGACGATGATTATACGCCTGTCTCCGAAGGACCTGCACATCAGGCGATGGACATCAACGTCATCATGCTGCCCGCTGAGTTCACCCTACCACAAGATGAGGCCGAGGTCGCTCAGCTGAACCTCAGCCCACGCAATGCTATTTTTGAGAAACCCGAGGATACGGCTCGTCACTTAAAGCCTCTCTACGTTAGGGGTCACATTGATGGGAAGCCGATCTCTAGAATGCTTGTCGACGGTGGCGCCACTGTTAACCTAATGCCTTACTCTCTGTTAAAGAAGCTTGGCATGGACGAGGAAGACTTAAAGAAAACTAACCTAATGCTCAACGGCTTCAATGACGAGAGTTCTGAGGCAAAGGACGTACTCTCCATGGAGTTAACCATTGGTAACAAGACATTGCCAACATCATTCTTCATCGTCGATGTGCAAGGTAACTACATCGTGCTACTCGGGCGTGACTAGATTCACGCGAATTGCTGTATTCCTTCTACTTTGCACCAATCCCTGATATAGTGGGACGACGATGACGTGGAAGTCATACCAGCCAACACTTCGGCCCTAGTAGCATTGACCGATGTGTCCATCGACACAATCCACAACAAAGTAGAGTGTCTATCAGGTAGAGACCTTTCGAATTATGACTTCGTTAGCGTATTCGAAGGACGTTTCATACCCGTGTTTGTAAAGCCGACTAGTGTAGCACGACTATTTCTAAACTAGTAGCCATGTCTAGCAAAAGTAATCTTGATTGGCTGAAGTCTCGCATAGAGCAATATCGGTCTTGTAAAGACGGTATTGCTGAGGCCATTGAAGATTTTAGTGAAGTAGATAAATTAGGACAAAGTTTTGCATCGGCCGATCCTTTAGAAGAAGTCTACATAGGCAATGGTAGCATTCCAAGGCCGACCTTTGTAAACCAAAATTTACAAGCTGATGAGAAGGCTAAAGTAATAAAGTTGCTTCGGTCATACGTTGATTGTTTCGCATGGGAATATAGCGATATGCCTAGATTATGCCGCGAGCTCGTGGAGCATCGACTACCTATTAAACCCGGGTTTAGGACTTATAAACAACCCGATCGTAACTTTAATTCGGCCGTGTATGACCGAGTTAAAGAAGAGATAGAATGATTAATCAAGGTTGAGTTTATTAGGCCATGCAGGTATGTCGAATGGGTCGCTAATATTGTTCCTGTAGAGAAGAAGGGGAGCGGCAAAATACGAGTTTGTATTGATTTCAGGGATCTGAACAAGGCCACTCCGAAAGACGAGTATCCCATGCCAGTAGCCGACATGTTGATCAATGATGACTCAGGACACAAGGTACTAAGTTTTCTTGATGGCAACACTGGTTATAATCAAATCTTTATGGCCCAAGAGGATGTCTACAAGACAACCTTTCATTGCCCAGGTTTTATCGGCTTGTTTGAATGGGTAGTTATGACTTTTGGTTTAAAGAATGTTGGCACTACATATCAACATGCTATGAACTTGATCTTTCATAACTTGCTTGGAGTTATGTTAGAAGTATACATAGATGATGTTGTGGTCAAATCGGATGATATGGGAAACCACTTAGCCAATTTGAGAGTTGCTTTCGATAGGATGCGCCAATATGGCTTAAAAATGAATCCGCTCAAATGTGCTTTCGGCGTGTCGGCAGGCAAGTTCTTAGGATTCATGATTCATGAAAGAGGTATTGAAATTGATCCTAAGAGGCTTGAAAAGATTAGAATCCTTGCAGCGCCGACATGCAAAAGAGATGTGCAAAAGTTGCTAGGCAAGATGAATTATTTGTGTCACTTTATATCTAATTTGTCTATCAAGATCAATACTTTTGTCCCTATACTCCGGCTAAAGAATGAAGCCTAGTTCGCTTGGGGGCAAGTCAGCAAAGCGCCTTTGAAAAGATTAAAGAATGCTTGTCATTACCACCCGTGGTGAGAGCACCAATGGCCGGAATTCCATTTTGGCTGTACATCGCTGAAGAAGATGGCGTGATAGGAGCCATGCTAACTCAGAAAGTGGAGGAGAAAGAGTACATCATCACATTCTTGAGCCGCCGTCTGCTGGACGCTGAAACCAGGTACGTGTTTGTGGAGCGTTTGTGTTTATCACTTTATTACACATGTACCAAAATACGTCACTATCTTCTTGCTTGAACAGGTATTGTTGCTTGCCAAACCAATGCCATAAAATACATGTTGCAAAAGCCGATTCTAAGTGGAAGGATCGGGAAGTGGGCTTACGCTTTGATTGAGTATGATTTGGCTTATGAACCTCTAAAAGCCATGAAAGGCCAAATTGCCGCTAATTTTATAGTTTATCACCATGTAAATGTCAATTGGGGTAACAATATTTCTCTAATTGAAGTAGTGCCATGGAAACTTTATTTTTATGGATCAACTTGTAAGAATGGCCAGGGTATCGGGGTAGTTCTCATATCACCTAGTGGCACATGCTTCGAAACCTCGGCCCGTTTAGAATTTTATTATACTAATAACCAAGCTGAATATGAAGCTTTGTTGCTATGGCTTGAATTGCTAGAATCCATAGGTGCTAAACATGTCCATGCGCATGGTGATTCCTTGTTAGTAGTACAACAATTAGCTAAAAGTGCTCAATGTTTTAATGACTTGCTAAATAGTTACTTGGATAAATGTTTAGACATAGTTGCTACTTTCGATGACTTTAAAATTTCTCACATATCAAGAGAGGCCAACTCAATTACAAATGATTTGGCTCAACAAGTATATGACTATCAAGTCTGGAAAGGAAAATTTTCTATATAGAAAAGGCCAATGCTTGATCTCACTAGCGAAGCCAGAAACTTCGAGTGGTGTGCTGAAGTCCTCGTGTCGGAGCCCTTCATCCACCGAAGGGTCCTGCATGCCCCAGCCCTCATGCCGGAGCCTTCTGGGGGATAGAAGTCTTCGCACGCCAGACTCCTCCAGCGGAAGGCTTCGGCCTGATGGGCTCCGCACGACCGATCCGGTCAGCCTTCGGCAGGAGCAGGAAAGGCCCAGGGCACTCCGAAGTTAGCAATTTAGACATTACTCTAGGAAAGGTGTTAGAAAATTCTCCGGATGTCCATAAGGATGATTGGAGAATTCCAATCATCGAGTATTTAAGAAATCCCAATCTCAGGGTTGATCGAAAAGTCCGGCGACAAGCGTTTAAATTTGTGTTGCTAGGTGAGGTATTATACCGCCGAACTATTGATGGAGTACTTTTGAGATGCTTGGATGCCTATCAATCCAAAGTAGCCACAAGAGAAGTCCATGAAGGGCTTTATGGCACTCATCAGTCGGCCCAGAAAATGAGTTTGATGCTCAAAAGAGCAAGTTTCTATTGGCCGACTATGACCGAGGTTTAAATACTATAGAGGGTGTGAAGCATGCCAAAGGTTTGGTAATATCCAGTTATCTCCTGCATCGCTACTTAATCCTATTATCAAGCCATGGTCGTTCCGAGGTTAGGGTTTAGACTTCATCGGCCAAATTCATCCTCCCTCTTCAAAAGGGCATCGGTTCGTACTGATGGTGACAAACTACTTCACCAAATGGATCGAGGCCGTGCCTCTCAAGAATATGACTCACAATGATGTAACTGATTTTATCTTGAAGCATATTATACATAGATTCGGTATTCCCCAAATTCTCACTACAGATCAAGGTACTTCATTTGTTGCTAAAGAAGTGAGAGACTTTGCCGAATTTTATGGTATTAAGTTGATAAACTCTTCACCATACTATGCTGAGGCCAATGGTTAGGCCAAGTCTAGTAATAAAACCGTGATTAAGCTCATTAAGAAGAAAATTGAAGAGTTCCCTAAAAGGTGGCATGAAGTGCTTTTCGAGGTACAATGGGCTTGTAGAGTTGCAAAGCATGGTGCTACCAAAGTTAGTCCATATGAGTTAGTATATGGGCAAGAAGTCATTCTACCAATAAAGGTGGATCTTGGCTCTTTAAGATTTCTTGAGCAAGATGGCTTATCGGTCGATGAATATGAATCTCTTTTAAAAGACAATTTAGAGGAAGTGACTGATAAGAGGTTAAGGGCTTTAGAAGCTATAGAGAAAGACAAGAGGAGAATAGCTAGAGCCTATAATAAAAAGGTATAGCCAAAATCGTTTCAAGTTGGCGACTTGATTTGGAAGACGATTTTGCCCTTAGGCACTAAGAGCCCCAAATTTGGTCAATGGTCACCTAGTTGGGAAGATCCTTTCAAAATAGCTGAAATCGCTCCAGGTAATCCATATGTGTTAGAATCTCTACAAGGAGAGCGTTTTCGAAGAACTTTGAATGGTAGGTACTTAAAAAAGTACTTCCCAAGTGTGTGGCAAAGCGCTTGAAATTGTCAAGAGGCTGATATGGGAGGTATCGTCCTTAGCCCGTTATGCTTTTAGTTCACTTAGTTGACTAAAAGGCAGGGGGCATGTGTTGATAGGAAAAAATGGCATTAATGGTCAAGATTGTCAAAATATCAATTTTGGTAATTTGAGCTGAAAATACACAAGTCCTAGATCAGGCCGAAGCCTTATAGGGCCAAAGGCCCATCGAACATTGGGCTTCAGAGGCCTTTTAGCGGCCTGCTACCTTCGGCCCGAAGGCCCTCTGAAGGCCTTCCTCGCCGAAGCTTTGGGCCAAGGAGCAGGCTTCAGCAGGCCTTGCCGAAGGCCCACTTCGGGCAATTTTCAGAGATAGAGTTTGAGTCTGATTCTGGCTATTTTATCCCTAAACTTGAGTAGGCCGAATCCTACCAGATTAGCCTTAGAGATAAGAAGACTAGCCCCTATAAATATAGGGGTGAGGCCGGTTCATTAAACCCCTCAACACAATTCAACCACAAAGCCCTAGCTTTGAACCGTGCCTTACTTTTATTTACCTTTCTGTACAACCTTCATGGGTTTTCCTAGAAGCCCTCCACCGGCCATGTCAAAACCGTGGTAAGCCTTGTTACTTCGTTCGTGAAGTACCCGTTAATCTACGTAACATATTGCTATCACCTTGTTACTTTGCCTATGAAGTATCCATTAATCTATGTAATAGATTGCTACCTTCGTTTCTCTACTGCAACACTTGGCAGATTCTGTCTTTAGGCCGAATTGACACTTGATCTCTGTTCTATTGCATGTTTTCACGCTCGGAGTGCCTTTGCCGGAGGTGTCCAAAGCCAGAAACACCCTTCGGTGGAACCCCTGCTTCGACTACCCGTGATAGACCCATCACGCTGTTGCCAGTCTGGTTGAGTCCCGCACTCTAGAGCGCTCCACAGCAGGCTTCATCATGTCAGGCTTCGTCCAGCGCGTTGAGTTGGAGTATTTTGTCATGTTAAAGACATCACACCGAACCCCGCTGTTCAGAGGTGATTTCGCGTCGAGATCTGTTCGGAGCCTGCCTTAGGCCAGATCAGTCGGAACGTCGAAGACTACCTTCAGCGAGACCCTTCGCACCAGACGCCAAAGGCCCCCTTCGGTGAACCCTTCGCACGATACACTTTGAACCAGTTAGGCTCCGTTCAGCTGGCTGATTTATTTTATTTATATATTTCTTTTTGGCTAATTGGATTATTTGTTTGTGATCTGATTACCTGGTGACTCCACCCCCTTGCAATTGTTAAGGGTAGTCAAAACACGACGTCGGTGTTGTGTTACACTTAGGCCTGTTCCTAAGTATCCACACACTTTTGGATCGTCGAACTGACCCAAGTGCGGGGCACGTTTTCTTGTCCACAAAAACTCTAATCGGGTCGAGGTCTTCAAACTTATACCACTTGGTGATATGAGCACAACTCCAACACCTTGGCCATTCTTGCAAGCCGAACCATCAAAGTAAAGTTTCCATGACACTACTTCAATCAAAGCAGCATCACTACTCCAATTGAGATCTACATGGTGATCAACTATAAAGTTTGCGACGACCTGACCTTTCATAGCTTTCAAGGGTTCATAAGCCAAATCATACTCAATTAACGCGTAAGCCCACTTTCTGATTCTCTCACTTAGAATCGGCTTTTGCAAAATGTATTTTATAATATTGGTTTGACAAGTAACAATACATGTGCCAGATAAAAGATAGTGGCGGAGCTTGGTACATGCATAATAAAGTGATAAACATAAACGCTCTAAGAAAACGTACCTCGTCTCGGCATCTAATAGGCAGTGACTCAAGAATGTGATGATGTACTCCTTTCCCTCCACTTCCTTAGTCAACACAACTCCTATCACGCTATCTCCTGCAGCAAAGTATAGCCGTAATAGAATTCCAGCTTTTAGTGCCCTTACCATAAGCGGTGATGACAAGCACTCCTTAATTCGCTCAAAAGCACGTTGCTGACTTACCCCCCAAGTGAATTCAGATTCATTCTTTAGACGAAGTATGGGGACACAATCATTAATCTTGCCAAATAAGTTAGATATAAAGTGAAACAAATAGTTACCTTGCCTAGCAACTTTTCCACATCTCTCTTGCATGTCGACGCTTCAAAGTTTTAATCTTCTTAAGTATCTTAGGATCAATCTCAATACCATTTTCATGAATCATAAATCCTAAGAACTTGCCCATCGACACGCTGAAAGCACACTTGAGCGGGTTCATTTTCAAGCCATACTGACGCATTCTTTCAAAAGCAAATCTCAAATCGGCTAAATAGTTTTCCATAGCATCCTATTTGACTACAACATCATCTATATAAACCTCTAGCATAAATCCTAGCAAGTCATGAAGATCAAGTTCATAGCACATTGATAAGTAGGGCCAGCTGTTGGCGTAAAAGATTACGCTAACAGGTTTAAAGAACTAAGTGTTTAACAAACGAAGTGTCTGTTTGAGTAAACTATTCCAAGCCTCCGAGATGGATAATAGCTTGAGATAGTTCGAAGTGTGTATTGAATATCTTTGGGAGGCTCCGTTACACCGAAGCCTTGATGGAGGTCTCCACTGCTCCGAAGCCTTGACAAAGGTCCCCGCTATAGAGAGATTTGAATACTGTGAAGTCTGAACATTGTATGCATTTTCGAAGATAAAGCTTCAGACTTTATTTCTTTTGCTTGAATTAATCATGGAAGTTTCTTTGACCTCTAGAGGATGAAATATTTTCCCCCAACAGTAGCCCCTCGAACACTTCTCTCCGAATCGCCTATGCAATGAAGAGGGCAATATACACAAGAAATAATTTCATGCTTAAAATTTAGAAAGGGACTTGAAAAACTTTACCATCCTTAGAAACATTCAGAAGTAGACGGTCTTCAGACCAAATCCTGTGTGGAGATACTCACGAAGACGACTTCAGAGATAGATCTCTTGCGGAGCTAATATAGCCGTTAGCCTTCAGAGCCGTTAGACTAAGAAATAGAGTCGTTACTCTCCGAGGAAGCTAACGGTCGCTCTGACTCCGTCGGTTGTAACTTCTCATGAAGTATTTCTGCAAATTATGACGGCATCAGAAACGTAACAGGGCAACGAAATGACGCACTGTAACGTACAATACAAGGAATCCTCACGTTATAAATAGGAAAGTAAAAGTAATTCTCGGATACTTTACCGACTGCTTTCACATTTCACCTTCCTTCTTCCCGAGCTCATATTCTCAAACACTATTTTTCTTCGATGGCGAAGACTAGCCACAAAGCTCCTGTCCCTGCTTGTAACGCCCCGATTTAGTAAAACCGGGAATTTATTGAGATTCCATAAAAAAATCAATAAATACAATACGTTCATCACACGACTGCGTACAATACGCCAATCAATCATGGTTCGTAGACCATATTATTACAAAAGAGTTAAAACAAAGAGAAACTAGTAAAACAAATTTCCTATATGAATGCCTTCTTCCAGTCTCATGCCTAGACTGGGTTGCTACTCTAGACCATTGCCCTCCTCGTAGTAGACTGCCTCTGGTGGTGTAAGTCAACGGGGGTGAGTATAATCATACTCAGCAAGCCACCGAATGCAAATATAATGCAAGATAATAACAAGGAAGGTAGTGGCTCACTTTTGCGGAAAAGCATGTTTGTAAAGCAATTAATGTAACCAGATTATTAGTACAGAAAATTAAACATGAGTACATGCATCATCTTCTAACTCGAGGGGTACAGTCAGCCCACCCTCGCTAAACAGTCCTTACATGCCATGAATCACACGATCCTTCAAACAAAAGTAAACTAACTGCGAGAAGTCACACAACCCGCCCTTGACCGTGGACTATCAGAGGTGTACTACTGTACCCACAAGGCACGCACTATCCATGGACACCAAAGTGTACGAGATGACCCATACCACGGGAACTCGTGCCAACATCTTTAGCATGGAACACACCAATTCGAAAACACCCTCTTATAGGTTTCATATGGTGCCCCAGTCACTTCGGGCCAACACCATACCCCCATTGAGCCACGTTGGTACAAGTCACCCGCAGGTTGCCCCTTGCCCCCTCCACTATGGTGCATCAAGATGGTACGATCCATACCTCCAGTTAGGACTTACCCATTAGACTTGTGGTTAGTACGGAAGTGTTTTGCAACAGATCCCACAGACCGGTCCTTAGAGTGCTCCGGATGCGACCAACCAATTTCCGAGCTTGCACCCCGGAACCCACCATACTTATAACATAGCCAACTCCAACAGAATCCAGAGACGAGAATAACGAGGAAAATCATATAGTAGAATCCAACTATCTATGACTCGTTCTTTTATCCTATAGTAGTTGTGTCGGTACATTGGACACTAGCTAATATAATATTGTAGAGTGACAAGGAGTTTAGGCTCAATAAGCATGGCTTGGGTTTACACACAAGGACGGGGATATAATAAATATAGTTTAGGGCTTCAGATTAGACTAATGCAATATTATCCTATGAGTTATAGCGATAATTTATTAAAACATGGGCTCAATTATGATCAAAATGGGGTTGTGACTTGCCTTGATCTGCAAACGGTGAAGGTGGAACCTCGGGGTAGAACTCCGGATCTTCGACGGCGTCGTAGTCTTCCGGTACGAAAAATAAACACGACATTCAATAAACAATCCAAAATCACCAAGACAAGCTTACATGTTTTTGTTGTATAAAGCCTTAACTTCTATGAAAGTATTACCTAAATATTTAAGATTAATTTTTATGGGGTTTCTGAACTTTATAAATTGTTATAAATATTTTCCCTAAGGGGTTTTTTATTTTCCTATTTAAATGTGAATTGAAAAGTACCAAGCAACCCTACTGTTTTTATTGTATTATAATAGTGAAATGAAGTTATTATGCCCTCTGAAATCATTATATAAATTTTTATAGTACTTTTTTAGAAAATGTTGAGTTTTTATTACATGAATTAACCATTTATCCTAAAAGGGCCTTTTATTTATTATTTAATAAGAATAAAATGGGCAAAATAAACATATTGTTTTTATGGCATATAAGTGTAGAGAATAAAAAGACAGATTTAACAAAATTTAAATGGTGAAATTTGGAGTTAAAATGAGCAAGTTATGAATTTTTGAAGTTTAAACTATTTTTCTGAATTTTTATTAAACAGGAAATCAGTCTCTGGTCCACGGTGAACTGGGTTCACCATGAACCATTGACTACGCGTGTGAGGCGGGCACGTGGCTGCAGTCAGATCTAGATCCAATGGCCAGAGCGTGCGCAGAAGTTTTAAGTGAGATTCGACGGCCCAAACAATGCGATACCCCTTTGGCGCCGATCGATGGCTCAGATTATGTCCCAATGGGATATGATTTGGGTCGTCCGATCAGAATCGCACGGCCAGGGTGCCATCCGGCACGCTCGTGGCACGGGGGAGGCCGAGGCCTTCGTCCCTGACTTTGTCGGCGCAACGGCGAGCAATCCCCGGTGACGGAGAGGGCTACGGGCAACATTGCTAGCTAAAACCGAATGAGGGGAAAAGGGGGAGCACCAGGGTATCGGAGATGACGGCGAACGACGACCGGCGATGATCGGCGATGAGAAGGGGGCGGCGGGCTCCTCGGGTTCGACGGCGTCGATGAGTTCCGGTGGTGATCCGGCCCAACGTAGGTGGGGGCGGGGTAGAGGGCGTGGAGGCGGTCCTAACGGTGGCGACTGCGAGGGCGGCGACGGCTTGAGGCGCCGGCGAGGGGCTGCCGGAGCCGAGACAGGGGAAAAAACCCGAAAAAGGAAGTGGCGGGCTTGGAAACGTGAGGCTAGGGCTCAAACGTGAGGGCGGCAGTGGGGTGAAGCCGAGGGCTTTTATAGGCTCGTCGGCGGCGTTGAATTGGCATGGAAACCGAAGGAAGCCTGAAGGGATTCCTTGAATACTCCAGCAGGCTTTCTTTTGCTCGGGTACTAGCCAACTATGCCGAAAACGCGTGAGCTAAAGGGGGTAAGATATCGCCGGGGAGCGGGTGGTGTGAATCCGGGGACGAATAGGTGCTATGCGGTGGCTGGCGGCGGGAAAAATGGAATGGGGCACCGGTATGGACGGGGGGATCCCCTTCCAACAAAGAAGACGGGCCCGACAGGTGGCCCCACCTGTCGGCGGGCGAGCGCAGAGGGGAGAGGCACCGACCAGCGGGCCCGGGATGTCTGCGACAAAGGCGCGTGGGGTGGAGGCTGACGGGTGGGGCCGGCAGGCGCGCGCGCACAGAGGAGAGAGGGGGGCGGCGCTGATAGGGCGGTCCCACCTGGCAGCGAGCAAAACGCTGGGCTGGGCTGGGCTAAGACAGATTGAAGCGTTGCGCCCCATCAGGATTTAAAATGTATTTTCTATTTAAATTAATTCTAGAACTTCCTTTATTTGTTTAGAGTTTGCAACACTCTTGCTAAAATTTTGTAAAAATTCCTAAAAATATTTCTTGGCTTCTAGATTCCACCATAAATTTTTCAGCTTTAAATTTGGTGTATTTCCCCTTGTCTAGCTTTAATTGGTTCTTTTAACCTTTTCTTTAATTAAATAATCCCTTTTTATTTCAGAAAATTTATTTCCCTTATTTTATTTTATTTTTAAATTTGTGATGTTACAACCCTATCCCACTTACAAAGAATCTCGTCCTCGAGATTCAAAGCAAACTTTGGGGAAACTAATGAGACGGGGTTCTACTGGTGCTCCGTTTTGGGAGAGGGTGATGCTTCAGAAACAGGCAGAGTGTTCTCCAGAACTGGGTTGGTTGAGGTCGTATTGAAAATGCCTTCTGACATACCTTGGACTTCTTGAGCGGAGATGTGGTGAACTTGGGTACGACCCACCGGCTTGGGATGGAGGATGATGATTGCTTGGGGTAGGGGCACATATTGGAGAAGTGTCCCGCCTGGCGACAATTGAAGCATATTATGGGGTTGTCGTTCCTATCCCTCTTGGCTCCGGTAGCTTGAACTAGAGCTCTTCCGGCTGGTGGTGCTTGGGGTGGGGTGCCTGGGCTTGGCCCTCCAAGAATGTTCCGTGGCTCGACAGGGGTTGGGGCTTGAGGAGGGATCACTGAGCGGGGCTTCTGCGCCATTCCTTGTTGCTGACGGTAGGCGATCAATCTCCTCTTCTAAAGTCCACCTTGTTTTGCTCGGTCTCCTGAATGATTTCTTTATTCACCAATTTCTGAAAATTGGCAAAGTCCCCGGAGACCAACTGAAGTGATAATTCATCCTTCAGTCCCCGAAGAAACTTGGATTGGCGGGCTGCGTCCGTGCGCACTTCCTTCGGTGCATAACGGGCTAACCGGTTGAATTCATGTCGGTACTCCATAACGGTCCTGCTCCCTTGATGCAGGTCTCAGAATTCCTACTGCTTCTGGGCTACCACGCCATCCGGAACATAGGCGGCATGAAAAGCAGTGGTGAACTCAGCCCATGAAATTTCATGGCCCTCGGGCTGAGTTTCACGGAAATTATCCCACCACTCCACGACGGGTCCTTGGAGCTGGTGAGCTGCAAATGCCACTCACTCCTGCTCGGAACAGGGAAGAAGGTATAGCTTCTTGCCGATGGTCCTCAGCCAGTCTCCTGCCTCCATTGGGTTGGTGGTGCTGGAGAATATTGGGGGTCGGACACGCAGAAACTCAGAGAGTTGGAAAACTGGTGCCGGTGCATGGACGGCTGGGCGGAGGGGAGGCTCGGGTTGTTGTTGTTGGAGGCGGAACAACTGCGTCTGCTGTTCTTGCATTTGGTTTTGTTGTTGTTGCATCTGGGTAAGCAGCGTGGCGATCAGTTGGTTTTGGTTTGCCATCATCTCAACTAGTGTGGGATGATTGGCAACGGGGGCCTGCCGTTGGTCGGTTGCTCCCCACTGAGGCAAGTTGCTGGAGTCACTTCCGTTACGCGGGGCATTTGATCCTTGGTTGTTGGCCATCCTGAAGTTGAGGAGTTCAAAAGAGGGTGCAAATGTTTAAGGGGAATTATTACTAATTTTATTGCTCAAAATGAATTTTTTGACCTAGATGCTTACATCGTTATTATAAATTTCTTATAAAATTTTCACTCATGCCTTATATTCCGACATGAGCGGCACTACCAGCATAACAAAAATGAAAACAAACAATCGTAAACTATCATCTAAAATAGCTTGGGGGAGGGCTCGATCATTGGCTCGGCGGGGATGGTCGGTACAGGGGTGGTGGAGCTGGAAGGCCTGGCGGGAGGGGCACTGCACGAGATCCTCTTGGGCCTGGCTGAGGGGGTCCTAAGCATCTTCCGCTTGCACGGCGGAAGGGGAGCGACCTCCTCGAGATCCTTCTAGAGCTCCTTGATCTGGTGACGCAACTTCGCGGTGTCGGTGACACCCTGGCGCAGAATCTTGTTCTGACGCCGCAACTCCTCTGCCTCGGCGGCTAAGCGGTGCCCCTGCTGGATTTGGCGACGAAGCTCTCCGTTCTCACGGTTTAGGCTCTCTGATGAGTGGCTGTAGTAGTCGATGGTGTCGTGCTGGCTGACGGCATTGAGTACGGCCTCCGTGTGAAGATCGTCCATTGCCTCGAGTAGACGTATGGTGCGACCGATGGTGGAGTGGTGCTGGGAGAAGGTGCTGATGTAGACGCTGCGATGACTCCCCGAAGTGCGCATGGGCATGAAGCGGTAGGCGGTGTCGTAGAGCTGGCTGTCGTAGATCACCCGAAGCTCGGAGAGGGCCTAAAGGGCGGCGCGCTGGCTGGCTACCAAGAAGGTAGGTCCTCCGACTCTATAAGTGTAAGGTGGCTGCGAGGAGGAGGGTCAGATGACGACGGTGACCTCGCAGTAGCTCTCGTTCTCATCGGGGAAGACCTTGTGGAATGCAGGCCCGTGCTCAAATCCGAGGAAGCCCATGAGCATGCGGAGCTCGCGAACGAAACCAGTCTCATCGCGAAGAGTCCCACTCATGGTATGATCCGGCATCTACAAAAAGAGAGAAATTTTTGGTAAAAATTCTGGAAGATGAGATAGTATGTAGTTTGCGTAAATATAGTCAATATAAATCCTAGGGTCAGGTCTGTTTGGCTTCCTACAGTCAAGTCGGCTCTGATACCATATTGTAACGCCCCGATTTAATAAAACCAGGAATTTATTGAGATTCCATAGAAAATCAATAAATACAAGACGTTCATCACACGACTGTGTATAATACGCCAATCAATCATGGTTCGTAGACCATATTATTACAAAAGAGTTAAAACAAAGAGAAACTAGTAAAACAAATTTCCTAGATGAACGCCTTCTTCCAGTCTCGTGCCTTGACAGGGTCGCTACTCCAGACTGTCGCCCTCCTCGTAGTAGACTACCTCTAGTGGTGTAAGTCAACGGGGGTGAGTACAATCGTACTCAGCAAGCCACCGAATGCAAATATAATGCAAGATAATAACAAGGAAGGTAGTGGCTTACTTTTGCGGAAAAGCATGTTTGTAAAGCAATTAATGTAACCAGATTATTAGTACAGAAAATTAAACATAAGTACATACATCATCTTCTAACTCGAGGGGTACAGTCATCCCACCCTCGCTCAACAGTCCTTACATGCCATGAATCACACGATCCTTCAAACAAAAGTAAACTAACTACGAGAAGTCACACAACCCGCCCTTGACCGTGGGTTCGACTTTTCGAAAAGATTTAAACTCTGATTAGAGGTGTACTACTGTATCCACAAGGCACGCACTCATCCACGAACACCAAAGTGTACGAGATGACCCATACCACGGGAACTCGTGCCAAAACCTTTAGCATGGAACGCACCAATTCAAAAACACCCTCTTATAGGTTTCATATGGTGCCGCAGTCACTTCGGGCCAACACCATACCCCTTGAGCCACGTTAGTACAAGTCACCCGCAGGTTGCCCCTTGCCCCCTCCACTATGGTGCATCAAGATGGTACGATCCATACCTCCAGTTAGGACTTACCCATTAGACTTGTGGTTAGTACGGAAGTGTTTTGCAATAGATCCCACAGACCGGTCCTTATAGTGCCCCGGGTGCGACCAACCAATTCCCGAGCTTGCACCTAGAACCCACCATACTTATAACATAGCCAACTCCAACAGAATCCAGAGACGAGAATAACGGGGAAAATCATATAGTAGAATCCAACTATCTAGGACTCGTTCTTTTATCCTAGAGCAGTTGTGTCGGTACTTTGTACACTAGCTAATATAATATTGTAGAGTGACAAGGAGTTTAGGCTCAATAAGCATGGCTTGGGTTTACACACAAGGACGGGGATCTAATAAATACAGTTTACGGCTTCAGATTAGACTAATGCAATATTATCCTATGAGTTATAGCGATAATTTATTAAAACATGGGCTCAATTATGATTAAAATGGGGGTTTTGACTTGCCTTGATCTGCAAACGGAGAAGGTGGAACCTCGGGGTAGAACTCCGGATCTTCGACGGCGTCGTAGTCTTCCGGTACGAAAATAAACACGACATTCAATAAACAATCCAAAATCACCAAGACAAGCTTACATGTTTTTGTTGTATAAAGCCTTAACTTATATGAAATTATTACCTAAATATTTAAGATTAATTTTTATGGGGTTTCTGAACTTTATAAATTGGTATAAATATTTTCCCTAAGGGGTTTTATTTTCCTATTTAAATGTGAATTGAAAAGTACCAAGCAACCCTACTGTTTTTATTGTATTATAATAGTGAAATGAAGTTATTATGCCCTCTGAAATCATTATATAATTTTTTATAGTACTTTTTTTAGAAAATGTTGAAGTTTAAACTATTTTTCTGAATTTTTTATTAAACAGGAAATCAGTCTCTGGTCCACGGTGAACTAGGTTCACCGTGAACCATTGACTGCGCGCGTGAGCCGGGCACGTGGCTGCGGTCGGATCTAGATCCAATGGCCAGAGCGCGCGCGGAAGTTTTAAGTGAGATCCGACAGCCCAAACAATGCGATACCCCTTTGGCGCCGATCGATGGCTTAGATTAAGTCCCGATGGGATCTGATCTGGGTCGTCCAATCAGGATTGCATGGACAGGGTGCCATCCGGCACGCTCACGACACGGGGGAGGCCGAGGCCTTCGTCCCCGACTCCAGCAGCGTGATGGCGAGCAATCCCCGGCGACGTAGAGGGCTACCGGCGACGCTGCTAGCTAAAACCGAACCAGGGGAAAAGGGGGAGCACCAGGGTACCGGAGATGACGGTGAACGACGACCGGCAGTGATCGGCGATGAGAAGGGGGTGGCAGGCTCCTCGGGTTCGACGGCGGTGACGAGTTCCGGCGGTGATCCGGCCCAACGGAGGTGGGTCCGGGGTAGAGGGCATGGAGGCGGTCCTAACGGTGGCGACTGTGAGGGCGGAGATGGCTCGAGGCGCCGGCGAGGGGCTGCCGGAGCCAAGATAGGGGAAAAACCCGAAAAAGGAAGCGGTGGGCTTGGAAACACGAGGCTAGGGCTCAAACATGAGGGCGGCAGTGTGGTGAAGCCGGGGGCTTTAATAGGATCGTCGGCGGCGTTGAATTGGCATGGAAACCAAAGGAAGCCCGAAGGGATTCGTTGAATACTCCGGTGAGATTTCCTTTGCTCGGGTACTCGCCAACTATGCCAAAAACGTGTGAGCTAAAGGGGGTAAGAGATCACCGGGGAGCGGGGGGTGTGAATCCGGGGTCGAATCGGTGCTACGTGGTGGCCGGCGGTGGGAAAAATGGAATGGGGCGCAGGTATGGAAGGGGGGATCCCCTTCCAACGAAGAAGACGGGCCCGACAGGTGCCCCCCACTTGTCGGCGGGTGAGCGCAGAGGGGAGAGGCGCCGACCAGCGGGCCCGGGATGTCTGCGACAGAGGCACGCGGGGAGGAGGTTGATGGGTGGGGCTGGCGGGCGCGTGCACGCGGAGGAGAGAGGGGTGCGGCGCCGATAGGGCGGTCCCACCTGGCAGCGAGCGAAACGCTGGGCTGGGCCGGGCTAAGACAGATTCAAGGGTTGCGGCCCATCAGGATTTAAAATGTATTTTCTATTTAAATTAATTCCAGAAATTCCTTTATTTTTTTAGAGTTTGCTACACTGTTGCTTAAATTTTGTAAAAATTCCTAAAAATCTTTCTTGGCTTCTAGATTCCACCATAAATTTTTTAGCTTTAAATTTGGTATATTTCCCCTTGTCTAGCTTTAATTGGTTTCTTTTAACCTTTTCTTTAATTAAATAATCCCTTTTTATTTCAGAAAATTTATTTCCCTTATTTTTATTTTATTTTTAAATTTGGGATGTTACACTACTTCGACCTTGGCTCGCCAGCAAGCGATGGCGACGACTGCGGCGGTGGGGCCTTTAGATAACCCTCACCTGGCTGGTGCTCACGACCTCCGTCTGGCGTCTACCAAGTATACGGATCAATCATATAGCTTGGGGGCATTGTCTTGCTCGAAGAAGTCAATTTCTGCGGCAATCGTCGTGAAAGATGGGGCCCAGAGTTAAGGTGTGCCAGCCTGGGGGTGAAGTGATCCCGGCACCACGCGCCGAAGAGGTGGTGGTGTTTGAGGCGTTCTTCAAAGCTGGATTGGGGCTCCCGGCGGTGGATTTCCTCTCTGAGGTACTGAGACTGTTTCATATCACTCTGCCCCAACTTTCTCCGAATGTGATTGCTCATCTGGCCATCTTCGAATGGGCAATGCGGGCGGAAGGGTGTGCCAAGAGAGCATAGATCTTCGCATCCCTCCATAAAGCTTTATGCCAGCCGAAGACCTTTACCGGACATGGAGGGGAGAAGATGGTGGTTGCCTTCGGGAGCATCAACTTCCAGCATCGCGAAGAGTTCCTAGATCGGTTTCCAGCGAAGGCCATCAATGACAGATGGTACTCCGACTGGATTCTTCGCTGGTTCTACGCTGAGGTAGGGAAAAATTGTGCCTTAGCGGGCCCTTGGAGGATATCTTCTACCGGAGGGAGGCGTAGGTCCAACCGGACCCGGGCCAGCTTCAAGTCCGCCTAGGATTATTGCACTCCGTGAGTCGTCGCATGAGCATGCGCGACTTGGCGGAGGAGTTCATAGGACTTCGTATCCCTCCTCTGATAGCCTCTTGGCCGATCAACTTTGAAGAAAACTCGGAAGGGGGACTTCGGGAGATCCCTTCAAGCTCCGCAAGTAATCTTTTCATATATCCTACATCAAAGTGTTTTGCACACAATATCGATTTTATAGAAATGACTTAATCAAATGATATCTTATCTTTCAGCTCTGCATGTAACATTGACTCCGGAACAAATTGTCCGGGCTACGAAGAAGGTTCTCAGAGCCCCTACGCCCATTGAAAAGGACCAAAGGGTGAAGTTGGTTGGGACTTGGGAACGGTTCAACTGAGTATGGAGTTTGCTCAAAGTTGAACTCCCAACCCTTCTAGACTGGTCCGCCCTGGACCAGGATCTGAAGAAAAGGAAGGCTAAGGTGGGGTCTTCAGGACTGGTGAAGATGCCTGCGAAGAAGATGGTTTGGAAGCCAAAGGCCCTTACTCCTTCGAAGTCTCCTGTCTCGTCGCTGGAGCAATCCGAAGAGGAATAGGATGTAGACATGGCGATGGCGGAGGAGTTCGAGGCTCTTCTTGTTAAGGACGAAGGGTTTTGGATGAGGACTGAAGCCTCCGTTCAAGACAGCGTGGTGGTGGCACCGATGATTGACGACAATCCTAAGCAGGCGGAGACTGTAAACGTCCCGTCTAGCCAGGAGGGTGCTCTTGGTATGGAGGAAGGCAGAGTCGAGACTGTAGAAGCCCAAGTCTTGGCTCCGGACGAAGTGATAGCTATAGTGGTGGAAGAAATCTCTACAGCCATTCCTTCGGTTCGAAGTCCGGACTCTAAAGAGGACTTCGGTCAGATGTTTGAGCCTCCGAGCAGTCCGGTGCTCATCCAGCAACAAGATGGCGGAGGTAAGCCTCTACTGAATACATCCTCCTCTTTTTTTACCTGCATCATTTAAATAATATCATATACCGATGGAGTTGGCTTCTGCTGCTAAAGTGGTCCCGGAGCCTGCGGCAGCTTCGGTGCCATCATCGGCTGCAGCACAGGAGGTGGCTCTAGTTTTGGAGGTAGCTCCGAAGGAGGTGACAGACCCTGGAAAGGGTAAAGGAAAAAGTTGGCCCATGCCTGCTCCCGTTCTAGGGTAGACTCCGTCGGAGTCTACAGACGGAGGCCAATCAACAGAGGCCTCTGAGGATGCTTCATTGCACTCCGGTCCTTCTCCGAGCGACGATGATCGGAGTGCCTTGTCAAGGCTCCCTCTCTTGGCCCCTTCCTTGAATGGAGGATAGGGCTTCACACTTTGCTAGAGCCTCTGGCTCGAGCTAGTCGCGAAGTTGGGGAGACTAACTTGGTCTCAATCCTTGTAGAGGTCGAAGGGTCGGAGCTTGATGCTGCTCTTGAACGGGCGGCTTACTAGGTACAAAGCATCTGCAAAAATTAATTTAATCTAAACATGTATATATAATTTACTTACATTGCTCTTCTCTTCCATTGCATCACGTTATTCTAGCTCGAGCAGTGGCTGTGTCAAACGAGCGAGAATGCAACTAGCTTAAAGAGAAGGTGACGGCTCTTCAAGGGGGTCTTACCGACTCTGAGAACCGAGCTTCGAGCTTGGAAGAGATGGCTTCGGTAGAGCGGAGCGCTAAAGCTAGACTGGAAGCTACAAAGGAGGAGCTTGAGGCTGAATGGCTAGTGCTCTAGGCTGAAGTTGAAAGGCTTTGGGAGGAGCAGGCAGCTTCGGGAGCTAAACTTGTCAAGCTCCAAGAAGAGCAACAAGGCTTGGCTCAGGAGGCGAGGAAGTTGCTCGGACATAAAACTATCCTTATGATGGAAACAACCAAGCTCTCCTCTTTTATCTGCGAACTAACTAAATCGAACAAGGCATTGGCCGTAGAGAAGATAAAGTGTGAGAGTGAGGCCTCCGAGACCATGGACACCCTCCAGGGTGTTCTGGAATACTTTGGGACTTCTTGCACTTCCTCGTCGTCTGCCAATGACTCCTTCCTGCGGAAGATGAAGATGATCCAAGCAGAAGCGAAGACAATGAGGACTGCGGGTACTCGGTATGGAGAGATCTCTGTCCATGTAGCCGCTCTCGGAGTGATTCGCTAATACGAGGACATCAGACTGTCTGTTTCACCGGAGCTCGGAGCAGCTTTGGCGGTGACCGTTTGTTGACCCCTTCGCCTGACGTGGTCGCAGCTTGGGAGGCTTTTCATCCATCCTAGAGAGCCAAAGGCTAGTCAGCCATGAAGGCGTGGGTCGATGAAGTCCTCCATCAAAAGCAAGCATGTACGCAGCCTTCGAGCAACAAGCCTCCTTCAGACCCGAAGGTTTAGTTCTCCTTAGGGCTCTGCTTAAGTAAAAACTTATGTTCTTGTCTTCTTTTGAATGAAAAAGACTTATCTAGAAATGTTTTTAGGTATTCCGACCTTTTTTGGATGAGCTTGAAGTATTAGAGGTTAACGAAGAGCTCCGTCAACAGTGGGCTACCTTTCGAAGCCTTAAGGCCTCACAGGCTTCCCCGATTTTCAATTCCTCGGGGGAGCCATGGAGAGGTTATACCCGAAATATGTAAAGAAGTATTAACCTACATTAAGGAGGAGAAGGGGGAAGAAGTTTTTAATATAGCATCTTCATCTTCGAAGGACATTGATTGGTCCGAAGAAAAGTGGTCTGGCGAGGAGCAAGCGAAGAGTAGCCCTGAATGACTCCAGACCTAGGCCGAGCTTCAGCAAGAACAAAGAGATTTCCGAGCTTCGAAGAAGGGGAAACGAGTTAAACGTAAAGTTCTGAAGACTTCGGGCTCCCAGACAAGTCGCCTTCGAAGCCGGGCTAACTCCGAGTCTAGCTCAGGGGATCAAAGGGGCCTTCGCTTTCTTCTTGGCTTAGACACTGATTTTTCTTAATGTAATATAATCTATTGAGTAATATAAACTAGAATGCTTTGAAATTGTCTCATTACCTCCTATCCCCTCTTTGGGGGTAATCACCTTCGAATTTCGAGCGAAGATGGTTACACACAACGATTATAATGCAAGCTAAGAGTACAGTTTCCATAACTTTTGTTTTCGGAGGCTTGGAGCCCCTGATTATATTAAATAATTATTAAGAACTAGTGGTTCGAAATTCAAATAGATGGTCTCTATGGACCTCGTAGGTCTCTTCGAACTCGTTGGTCCGAAACCCGTAATTGGTAGCTTAGTACTCTTTTTTGGATGTATTAGAATCTGTTGATAATGGTCGCTTCAGACTCTTTTTATGGATGCTTTCAAGCTGATTGCTCGGAGTTCGTATCATTTGGTCTCTTTGGACTCTTTTTACGGATGCTTTCAAGCCGGTGGCTCGGAATCCGCTTTTCATGGTCTCCTTCGACTCTTTTTACCGATGCCTTCAAGCTGATTGCTCGGAATCCATATCATTTGGTCTCTTTGGACTCTTTTTACAGATGCTTTCAAGCTGGTGGCTCGGAATCTGGTATTTAGGGTACCTTCCCACCTTGACAGATACTTCGAGCTGATGGCTCGAAGTCCATAAATTAGGTTCAAATGACTAATACTTACCTCCGCAATCAGCTCTGTCCCCCTAGTGCGTCTACTAGGAGTAGGAATAGCTTGAGAAGCATGCATTATTCGAACCATAAGATTTATTCATTTAGAAAGTGTTTACAAATAATTAAAAGGAGCCCCTAAGAGAAGTATCGCTTAAGGTGCTCCGCATGCCATGCAGGCTTTAATTCTTCACCTTCTAAATTAGCTAATTTAAAAGATCCGGGGCGTCCTGAATGAAGGATGATATATGGTCCTTCACATTTATTTCCTAATTTCCCTAGAGCAATAATGCTTCACAGTACTAAATGACCTGGTTTAAGTTCATTAAGCTTTATCTTCGGGTCATATCAAGTCTTCGTCTGATGTTGATACTTCGTTAGGTTAGCAACAGCTCGAAGCCTTGTTTCTTTAGTTAGGTCCAGCGAAGTCTATCTTTCATTTTCCATTTCAGGTTTGATGGTGCGAAGGGATCCTCCCTTAAGCTCCATCGGCGTCATGGCCTCATCTCCAAATAGTAACCTGAAAAGGGTAAAACCCGTGGACCTTGCTTGAGTGGTCCGAATGGACCACAAAAACTTCGGAAGTTCTTCGGTCCATATTCCCTTCGCTAATCCTACTATTCTTCAATTCAAGCTTGACAAGATATTACCATTCGCTCGTTCGTCGACTCCATTGGATTGCGGATGACGGACAACTGCAAAACACATTTCAATACCAAGCCCTTCGCAGAATTCTCTGAAAGGTTTGACATCGAACTGAGTGCCATTGTCAATTGTCAGCTGTCTGGGCACTCTGAATCTACAAATGATATTTTGCAAGAAGAATTTTTGCACAATTTTTTGAAGTGATAGCAGTTAGGGGTTATGCTTCGATCCACTTAGAAAAATACTCAATTGCTACCACTGCAAATTTTAGACTGCCCTTTGCCATTGGGAAGGGGCCGATAAGATCCATTCTCCATCGGGCCATCAGCCATACCGGAGCAATAACTTGAAGGGGTGTTGGTAGCTGATGACTCCGTCTGCCCATCCATTGACAACCTTAGCAAGTGCGGACTAAAGTCTCCACATCAGCTACTATGGTAGGCCAATAGAGCCCCTGGCAAAGTGTTTTGCCTGCTAAAGCCCGAGGGGCAAGATGGCTACCACAAAGGCCTTCATGAATTTCTCGGAGTCTATCTTGGCCTTCGGCTTGGGAAATACATCCAAGTAGGGGAGAACATACTCCGACCTTGTATAAAATACCGTTGATAATATGATAATTCCGGATTCTTAACTGTAGTCTTGACAGCTTCGGGCCTTCGGGCAAATTAGCTTCGCGTTGCAATAACTCCATAATTGAGCTCCACCAATCGGTGCTTGGTATGCAAAGGACCTCCGTAGGTAGGAGTTGGGGCATCGAAGGGGAGGCAAGCTCTTCATAAAAATCCCCTTCCAGGATATCTAGGGCTCTGACTGCAGCTTTTGCCAAGATATCTACTTGTTCATTGTCGGTTCGTGGAATGCTCTGGATAGAGATCCCTTTAAATACTGCTTCGATCTTGCGGATCTCTTCTAGATATCTAGCAAGTTGCGGATGTCGAACCTGGAAACTTTTATCAACATGCCCTACTACAATTTGGGAATCTGTTTTTATAACAACTCTTATAACACCAAGGGCACGTGCCTTGCGAAGACCTAGCAAAATTCATTCGTACTCCGCAATATTATTGGTGGACTTAAAGTTGAGCCTTGCAGAGTACATTGCTTTCTGCCCTGAAGGTGAAATTATTATTGCTCCGGCACCTGCTCCAAATGCTTGAAAGCTCCATCGGAGTATATGGTCCATATTCCTTCATTTGATTCTTCTAGAGCCCATACTCAAACGGAGTCCATTCTGCTACAAAATCAGCCACCACCTGTGACTTAATTGTTGTTCTTGCTACGAAGGAGATGCTGAAGGGTGCTATCTCAACGACCCACTTTCCAATTCTCCCTGTAGAGTCCTTGCTTCAGAGCATATCTCCCAGAGGATAAGAAGTTGGTACAATTACATTATGTGCCAAAAAATAATGCCATAATTTCCTTGAAGCCATTACCAGAGCATAAGTGAATTTTTCCAATTCGGAGTATCGAGTTTTTGCTCCGGATAAGGCTTCTGACACAAAATATACCAGATTTTGTACCAATTTCCCATTTAAGTCCATCTCTTGAACAAGGACCACACTAACAGTGGAGCCTGTAGCTGCAATATAGAGGAGAAGAGTTTCATCTGCAATGGGCACAGTGAGTGTTGCAAGGTTGCCAAGATAATCTTTAATATCATCAAAACTCTTCTGGCACTCCGGTGTCCATGCAAAATCTTCGGATCCTTTTAAGGCTTTGAATATTGGGAGGCTCCGCTTTGTAGACCTTGCCAAAAATCTACTAAGGGCCGTGCGGTGTCCGATAAGCTTCTGAACTTGTTTCAAATTTTCCAGCGAAGCCATTCTCTGCAATGCACTTATTTGTGTCGGGCTAGCTTCGACCCCCTGCTCGAAACTAAATAACCTAACAATTTTCCAGCTTGAGCCCCGAAGATACATTTTTCAGGGTTGTGGCAAACTCCACATGCTCGGAGGCTATCAAAAGTTTCTGCTAAGTCTAGACTATGCTGGTGCTTTAAAGCACTCTTTATTACAATATCATCCATACAGGCTTCGACATTGCGGCCTCTCTAGTGACCTAGAGCCTTAGCAATTAACCTTGAAACATTTTCCCCGGCATTTCTTAAGCTGAAGGATATTCTTACATAACAAAAGACTCCCGAAGGAGTTACAAAGCTTGTCTTGGTTTCGTCTTTGCGTTTTAACCATATTTGATGATATCCGGAGTACGCGTCGAGGAAGCTCAAAAGCTCAGAACCGGCAGTGGAGTCGACTAACTGATCAATGTGGGGAATGGGGTAGGGGTCTCGTGGGCATGCTTTATTCTGGGATGTGAAGTCAATGCACATGCGCCACTTGCCGAAGGCCCTTTTCTTGACGAAGACGGGGTTTGCTAACCACTCCGTATGGGCCACTTCTCTAACGATCCCAGCCTCAACAATTTTTCCACTTCTGCTTTAGAAAGGTTCGCCCTCTTTGTCGATAATTTGCGGAGCCCCCGGCGAACAAGTCGAACCTTGGGGTTGATGAGTAGGCTATGCTCAATGATACTTCAGTTGACACCGGAAATATCTTCGTCGGACCAGGCAAAGACATCCAAATTTTCTTTAACTACTTCTTCCACTGAAGTAGCAATTTCTAGAGGCAATTGCTTGCCAAACTGGATGGGATAGACTTTGCGTCTTTGACAATGATCTTCGTTATAATTACACCTTCGGGGCTTGGCCTGGGGGAGGATATCTTCGAGAGTTCACTTGATGTAGGGGTATCCTCCGAATGGTCTTGCACATTATTTATCTGTCTAGGATTAAGGGGAATATCTTCGTCGGACCAGGCAAAGACATCCAAATTTTCTTTAACTACTTCTTCCAGTGAAGTAGCAATGTCTAGAGGCAATTGCTTGCCAAACTGGACGGGATAGTCTTTGCATCTTTGACAATGATCTTCGTTATAATTACACCTTCGGGGCTTGGCCTGGGGGAGGATATCTTTGAGAGTTCACTTGACGTAGGGGTATCCTCCGAATGGTCTTGCACATTATTTATCTGTCTAGGATCAAGGGGAATATCTTTGTCGGACCAGGCAAAGACATCCAAATTTTCTTTAACTACTTCTTCCAACGAAGTAGCAATTTCTAGAGGCAATTGCTTGCCAAACTGGATGGGATAGTCTTTGCGTCTTTGACAATGATCTTCGTTATAATTACACCTTCGGGGCTTGGCCCGGGGGAGGATATCTTCGAGAGTTCACTTGACGTAGGGGTATCCTCCGAATGGTCTTGCACATTATTTATCTGTCTAGGATCAAGGGGTGGACCATGGCCGTATTCTGCCCTTCGTGCCGTAGCTTGGTCGCCGAAGACCGTAAGCACTCCTCCTTGTGTGGGCATCTTCAGGCATAGATAATTATGATGCGCCACAACTCCAAATTGATTTAGCATGCCCCTTCTGAAGATGACATTATAGGCATAAGGGGCATCAACAACGTCGAATATCACTTCCTCCATTCTATCCAGGAGCCCCTCTCCGAAGGCGACCTTGAGGCCTATTTGGCCGAGGGCATCGAGAGGAGGGCCTACGAAGCCATGAAGCGGATGAGCTGCTGGGATTATACGTTTCCACCAGATGCACAACTGGTCGAAGGCCTGGACGAAGATAATATATGCAGAAACAAGGAGGTCCGCATGAGGGAATTTAATACCCACTGCATCAGCTACGGAGAAAGATATAGGCACGTGAGATGACTTGGACATTTCAGCAGCCGACGAAGAGGTCTCAATATGCCCTACTTCGCAAACATATTCTTGCCGTTGACGTTTTGACATGCCGCCCATGGTCCCTCCTTTGGAGAAGGGGAGGACTACTCGCTTGCCACGGTCTTGTGTATCTTCTTGCTTCGGAGGTGGCATAACACTGGCCACCGAAGGCCGTCTTGGGGCTTTGAAGCAGTCTACATGTCTGAAAGTCCGCACCAGCTCCGGACGTGCCTCGGGCGGGACTCGATCAGTAGTGCCTCGACCAGAGCTCCTTTCGAGGTACTCGCTCCGTAGAGCTAATATAGACTTACATGCATCGGTAGCATGGCTTCGATTCTCACCGTGGACACAGAAGAAGAAGGCTTGGCCTCTACCAGCCGGCTTCCCTAGCGGCCTCCAGCCGCTGACCTTGCTTCCCGGAGCTTGTGGATTTTTAGGGGGCGATTTTGACGAAGAGGGGGCAATATTCAAGACTTCGAAGCGAGGATGCTTTTGCCCTCTTCGTCTATCATGCTGGTTGTCGAAGTGGTACCCTTGTGAAGGAGTCGAAGTCTTCACTTCAAGTTTGACTTCTTGGATGGTTGGCGAAGATGAAGTCGTCCTTCGGAGCCATCCTTCTTCTGACCTAGCATAGTCCTCAAAGTAGGCCATTAGCTGTGCTACTAAGGAAATATGCTTCCGGTGAAGCTTGTCGTGGAGGCCTACATTTGTGACTCCTTCTCGAGGTGCATCAACCACAGATGATGCGGACATCACTCTTATCTGTGACTTCATATGAGCAAAGCGCTTGAAAAATTACCGTAAAGTTTATCCAGGTCCCTTGGAAGTTACTCACGAACTTCTTTCTCAATTGCTCCCAAGATCTAATTGAGCCTAGTTTCAAAGACCAGAACCAATCCAAAGCAACCCCTTTGAGCGCAAGGGGGAAACACTTCGCCATTGTGTTTCGGACCCCTCCGCTAGCTTCGATTGCTAAATCATAAGAACATGAGAACTCCCCAGGATCTTCCTCTCTAGAGTACTTACAAAGCTTCGAAGTCCTAAATTTTGGGTCGAATCGCACCTTCTACAAGTCTGGGTGTAACGGAGATTCATCATCGAAAGAAGCATTTTTAGTGCTTCTCTGAATCTTAGAGGCTTCAAGATAGAAGGTAGGGCCGTCATCTTGAGGCACCTCCGGGATGACAAGGCTAGCATGAGGGCGAAGCCTGTCGGCATCTTCTTGTCTCCACCTTGTTACTTCGTCCTAAAGACGGGCCATCTGGGTTGCCACATCATCAGAACGATCTTCATTTCCTCCGAAGGGAATCTCCGAATCTTGAGAACTGAAGAAGTCAGTTCGGAGCACAGATGGAGCTACGGGAGAGGCTCCGTTAGTTTGGAGCATGGACAGAGTCTCAAGAGGGGCTCCGTATGCTCGAGGAAGAGTATTTGTTTCGGGAGTTTGAGGTAGGGGGACCATGGAGTGTCCTCCAACCTCTGTGGTGCTCGAAGATCTTAATCCAGAGGTATGAGAAGGCCTCTGGAGGGGACTAGTGCCTAGGCTCCGCTTAGGAGGCATGGCCCTAGGAAAGGATTGGTAGAGAACGAAGTTTTTGTACTAGGCTCCCCATGGATGGCGCCAACTGTTGGCGTAAAAGATTACGCTAACATATTTAAAGAACTAAGTGTTTAACAAACGAAGTGTTTGTTTGAGTAAACTATTCCAAGCCTCCGAGATGGATAATAGCTTGAGATAGTTCGAAGTGTGTATTGAATATCTGAGTATTCGATACCCTTTACAGAGTGAAGAGGGGTATTTATAGACCGAATACATAGGGAAAAGACTTCTTTACCCTCTAATTACAATCGACTAAGAAGATATTATTTAATATTCTTCGTAGGAGTAAAAGAGTAAAAGACTAGTCTGATCAGTGAGAAGATAAATCTTCTATCCTCGCTAGCAACACCTCTTCGGGTGAATATTTTCGGGAGGCTCCGTTACGCCGAAGCCTTGATGGAGGTCTCCGCTGCTCCAAAGCCTTGACAGAGGTCTCCGCTATAGAGAGCTTCGAATACTGTGAAGTCTTAACGTTGTATGCATTTTCGGAGATAAATCTTTGGACTTTATTTCTTCTGCTTGAATTAATCATGGAAGTTTCTTTGACCTCTCGAGGATGAAATATTTTCCCCCAACACCAGCATTCTTTAAACCAAAACTCATCACAACCCACTCAAACAAGCCGACAAAACCAGGGCATCAAAAGACCGTTTTGTAAACGTCCTTTTCGGCCATAAAGATTTGATTATAACCAACGTTGCCATCAATAAAACTTAGTACCTTGTGTCCTGAAGAATCATTGATCAACATGTCGGCTATCGGCATGGGATACTCATCTTTCGGAGTGACCTTGTTCAAATCCTTGAAATCAATGCATACACGAATCTTTCCACTCCCTTTCTTCTTGACAAGCACAATGTTAGCAACCCATTCAACATACCTGCATGGCCTAATAAACTCAGCCTTTAGTAGTCGTTCTATCTCCTCTTTAACTCAATCATACACGACCGAATTAAAGTGACGAGGGGGCTGTTTGTAAGGCCTAAACCTGGGTTTGATAGGCAGCCGATGCTCTATGAGCTCACGGCTAAGTCCGGACATCTTTCTATATTCCCATGCGAAACAGTTGACATACGGTTGAAGCAACTTTATTACCTCGAACTTTTCACAAGCCTGCAAATTCTGATTTACAAAAGTCGGCCTTGGAACATTACCATCTCCTATGTCTACTTGTTTGAACAGGTCGGCCCAAGCAAAACCTTGACCTAATTTTTCTACTTCACTAAAATCTTCAATGGCTTAGGCAATACTGTCTTTAGAAGACCGATATTGCTCTACACGAGACTTTAGCCAATCAACATTACTCTTACTCGACATGACAACTAATTTAGAGATAGCCGAGCTACACCATCCGACCTTACAGACACTGGAACAAAGCGCCCCTCAGACACGCTAGCAAAGTCGTAATCCAAGAGGTCTCTACCTAATAGACATGTTGGGGAATAGGGGAGCTACACTAGCCGATAAATTCAAAATTTCCACCCTAAAACCTAAGACCAATGCACATGTGAGATCATAGATCAGTACCTTCTAGCACTTGACGTGCTAGGTGTAGCGGAAGAAGAGGTTGATGAAGCGCGTCAAGCCTATCCTTGCTTTGTCCCGGCCATTCCTCGCCGATCCAATCGATGAAGAAGTAGCCTTCCTCGTGGTGACGGACACGAGCACCGCTTATGGAGCAACGCCTCCACGGAGTCCACACGTACAAGGATGGAGTTCCTCCAATGACAACGTGCTTGCACCGCACATGAGAGACGAGAAATCCTCGACCTCAACGTTTGTGATAAAGAAAGGGAGGAGAGGAGTCTATGGTGGCTAGGTCCAATCTAGGATTATTCCTTGTCTCAAGACCTCCTCCTCCTCTCTTTATATAGGGCTGAAGGCCCCCTGGTCGTGCACATCTCGGAATGAACAAATTAGTTGTGTAACTAATTTGTATCCATAACAGATCCAATCTGATACCTCACATCGGAACTTCCGATCTTGGATCGGAACTTCTAACAGGGTATTTTAGGTCTCCAAATTCAGCACGACACGCAACAGATCTAATCTGTTTTCACCCACCTCGGAACTTATGATACCATATTGGAACTTCCGATCAATACAAAATTCCCCAATTCTGAATCAAAACTTCTGGCTTGTCGGAACTTTCGATACCATATCGGAACTTCTGAAGCAATATTTGCTATTTGTATCAAGACCAACAAATAACCGGAACTTCTGATACTTCCTATCGCAACTTCCGATGCACGGAATTTTCTTGGGCATATCCTTCAATCTCCCACTTGCACAAGAACCAATTATTTGTGTGTTCCTTAACTCATCCCCTTAAGTGTGTGACCCGATAGGTTCATACACTAACGACTTTTCACCGGAAACCATTTTCCGACTCACTGATCAATAGAGGTACCTAGTAGCACATATTGACCCCCAAAAACGTACAAAATCAAATTTTTATGAACCTTGATATACACACGCACCAATCCCTTTACCACACACCATCAGTGAAGATCAAGGCGAGATACGTGCCACCCTTATTGGTTAGCTAGACATTTCACTTGATCAAGCATTGGATTTAAATCATGACTAACTCCTTAGTCATAGTGGCATGGTCATGCACTTTTAAAATCCAATACCTCGAGGGGCCTAGAGATGACTTTCCTATTATTAGGAGGGGTAAATTCCATCTTGAACGCTCACATCCCAAGACATGTTTCACAACACACCTGAAAACAACCCTTATTACTACCAGTTACGGAATAGCGTTAGAAAGCATCTAAGTGTGTCACTACACATTCTGGAATCAAATGACGATCTCAAGTCGAAGGACTCCACAGGTACACCATTGAGATGACAACTTATGGCACTTTACAATAACAATCCCAGTAGTATCTCAAGTGGGTCTATCCAACACCATGTTCACCAACATGTGTCCATGATCTGTGAAACATGATCATCAATCAGTCGGATGTGATAATCCATGTATCATCACTATCCCACATGATGATAAGATCAGAGACCCTTTTGAACAACATCATAACAAAGCAAATAGTTTCACATAACAAGTCATACTCATTAATTAAATGCAAACGATGTTCATTCAAGGAACAAGAGAACAATTATCTCCTACATTAGCATAGACATCACTAGCAACTCCCACATACACATGACTCACTCTCGCAAGTATCTCATACCCATGGAGATCATATGCGCCTCATGCTTGGGCTGTGGAAGCGACTTTGTCAACGGATCTTGCTATGTTCAAATCTGTGTGCACCTTGCAAATCTCCATATCACCTCTCTCTATGATCACTCGGATCAGGTGACATTGCCGAAGTACACGTTTGGACTTCTGGTGTTATCTAGGTTCCCTGGCTCGCACAATGGCACCACTATTACCATAATAGAGGTCCACTGGAGTGGACGCACTAGGAACAACACTCATATTAGAAACAAACTTTCTAATCCAAACAACCTCCTTCACAGCTTCCAAAGCTGCAATATACTCAGCTAATATTGTATAATCGGCCACCGCCTATGGCTTGGAACCTTTCCAACTCACTATGCCTCCGTTGAGGCAGAACACAAACCCAGACTGTGATCGAGAATGATCTTTTATTGGTCCGAAGGCTAGCATCAATGTAACTCCTTACATCGAGCTCCTCTTCGCTACTGATTCCTAGGAACATATCCTCAGTTCTTCTCAAGTACATGAGGATCCCTTTTATGACTGCTAGTGACTCTCACCTGGGTTTTACTGGTACCTACACATTTGGGTGCGTACATGGTACATATAAATGACCCGATCGAAGAGGCATACATGATCGCACTCATATTCAACATTTTGAAACTGTTTCAAAACCTTGTCAATGTACTTTATTCTGGCCTAATCCAATTAGCCATTTTGATCTATCTATATAGATCTTTATGCCCAAAGTGTACCTATATATCATCCACATATAGAACCAGAAAATACAAGTGTGCTCCCACTAGACATTTTGCAAACAAAAGACTCTTCTTTATTCTTGATGGAGTCAAACATTTTGACTACCTCATCAAAACAAAGATTCCAACTCCGAGAAGCTTGCCATATCTCATAAATTTAAAAGGCAACAATTAATACAACAATCCGAATAGACGTAAGCATAATGATAAGCGAAGACCGTTTCATCATAATCAACACTTTGAATATTTTTAAACCTTTCGCCTCCAATCGTGCCTAATAGATGTCAACATTTCCATCAACATATTTTTCCTTAAAATCCATCTTCACTCAATAGTTTTTACGCCATCGGGTGGATCCACCAAGTTCCAAACTTGGTTTCCTTATATGGACTCCAATCTATCTAGATCAGAACTTCTCATCTGACATCAGAAATTCCGATCTGACTCCTTTATCGCAAATTTTGTCTAGCATCGGAACTTCTGACCTGACAAATATCAGAACTTCCAAAGTTCTGCAAACAGAAACAGATCCAATCTGTTTTAATTGGGATCTTAATGGTTCCAAACCATTTTTCAAATTTTGGTCCCATCACTCTCTTAGATGGAACTCTATTTCAAGTGAGAGCGTTAGTTTCTAGAGGGTTACCTCAAAAGGATGATGAAAGATCAACACGTCAACTCATGGCTCAAATATTCATCTCCACGATCCGATCGTAGAAATTCAATTGTCTTGCCCGTATGATTTTGTACTTATGTGCTCCTTTGAACTTTTTGAAGGACTCCCACTTACTCCTCATCAAGTACACACATATACTGAATTCGTTGGAAAAAGTGATAAAGTCCTAGAACACATTCCTAGCTATGCGGCTCGTTGGACCGTACACATCAGTATGTGCTTTGGCCAATAGCTCACTCGCCTTCTCACTTACACCTAGTGAAAAGCGTCTTTCTCATCTTGCAAAATAAACAAGATTTGCACACGCCATATGATTCAAAATCAAATGTCTCCAAAAGTCCATCACTATGAAGCTTCTACGTGCGCCTCTCATTTATATGACCTAAGCGACAATGCCAGACGTAGGTAGGATTCAAATCATTGAGTCATCGTTTCTTTGTACTAACGTTATAAACATGCGCATTTTCAAGACTCAGAATGTACAATCCATTCACTAATGGACAAAGGCCATAAAGCAAACCATTCGAGAATATCGAACAACTCTTGTTCTTTATTACGAATTCAAAATATCTTCTCCTAAACATGAAAAAGAGATTATGTCTTTGCCTAAGGCGGGAATGAAATAACAATTATTTAATTCCTAAACTAGTCTTGACAGTAGTGGCAGTGAATAAACGCCGACGACCAATGCTGCAACACTTGCACCATTCCGACACGGACATCCATCTCGCCACTAGCACACTTTCTTGACCAACTCAGCCCCTGCAACAATTTGCAAGTATGAATCATCGAACCGGTATCATATACCCATAAATCATTTGGACGAGAAGCAAGTTTAGTCGTTAATACCTGAAGCGGAAGTCGTACTTCACTTCTTTTTTTGCTCTTCCAAGTAGACCTTGCAGTTGTGCTTCCAATGCCCAAGCTTGTGGCAATGGTGCCACTCATCAGAGTTGGTAGGACTTGAACTGGACTTTCCAATCATCTTAGTACTAGAGATCGAATCTGTAGACTTAGCATTTTTCCTCCTCTTTTTTCCCTCCTTCTAAACCATCATCACATGATTCGAAGATTTCCTGATACTCTCCTCAACAGTTTTAAGCATCCCATGCAACTCAGCTAGTGTCTTCTCTAGTCCAACCATGTTATAATTCATGATGAACATCTCAAAGCTCAATGGGAGCGATTGGAGAATGACATCAATAGCTAGGTATGGATCCAGTGGAGTGCCCAGTCTCTCTAGAGTCTCTACGCAAGCAATCATTTTGATCACATGAGGGCTCACTGGGCTCCCTTCAGCCAACCTGCTACCAAACAAGCATTTAGACACATTGTATCTCTCTGCCCTTGACTGGTTCTGAATCATGCCCTTAAGACCTACGATCATATCGTAAGCATCACGTTCCTCATATTGTTTCTGAAACTCAGAGGACATGCAGGCAAGCATCAGACAACTAAAATCCACGGAATCACTAGCATGCTTCTCATAAGCACGCTTGTTTGTTGCAGAAGCATCCTCTCTTGTTTCATCAGGGTGAGATTCCTCTAGAACATAATCCTGTTTCTCTTGCTTGAGAACAATTCTCAAGTTTTTGTATCAGTCCATAAAATTTGTTCCAAATAATTTATTTCGTTCAAGAATAGATCGCAAATTAAAAACTAGAGTGCTCTTAACAGTGGTAGGTGGTGCCATGATTTACAAAAGATTAAACGCAAGGTTCAACACTATGCAATGTTTATCTTTTATCCAATAAAAGATGTCCCACTATCTAAACCAGTCACTTTCCCTCTCATGACTAATAGTGGTGCAAGATCCATGGTCACGCTATCTCGTAGTGAGCATTGGCATCACTGCTAGAAGCTAGTTGACATAGGTAAGCAACTCCTTGCTAATCACATCGTATGTGACTCTTGTCGTTGGACAAGCATTCAATGCTTGACCCCAACTCCTATGCTCCAAGGCCCAAAACTGTTTTGATAGTCTTGTCAAGTGAACCAATACTATGCGTGCAGAAGTCCGACTTCCGCCCCAACTGGTCGAGATAAAAGATAGCACCTTGATTTGGCAGACCCACTATCGATGAGCACGAACGTTGGTAGGAGCAGCTATTGGGAAGAACATCAACACTTAATTTTCTAAGGAAAAATTATTCTAGCATCGTAACATCTCTAGCCCACACAAAACATGCAAGAATAGAATAACATGAACATAAAAAGCATCACAAACAATCATATTAACTGTGACATAGCATGACCTTTACATGGCTTTCTCCATCTCTATGGCTCCCATCATTGAGTACGTGCTCCCAGCCTCCATGAAGTGTACTAGTCCATCTTGCATAGTCTATACTAATTACATGGGTCGAAGCACCGTGGAAACGACATGCAAGCCATAATAAATTTTACATCAGCCTTGGGCTGTAAATAATCATGACATGCAAGCCATATTTAATTTACATTCATTGCATGCATCTCATTTATCCAAGTCCATGCCAGTCACATCATTCTCTCCAAAACAAAGTTAGGCGATCAATCTACAAGTGACTGGATTTTGGATCTAAAAAACCCGGGTCAATAGGCTCGATTTTTCAAATTCGCGTGGGTCGAAAACTCCGATCTAGTATCGGAAATTCTGATCCCCAGAACTTCCGATCAATATCAGAATCCCAGACCACAACAATTGCTTTCTGTATCGAATCATTATTCGATATCGAAACATCCGATCACCATCAGAACTTCTGATCCGCCATCAGAACTTCCGATCATTATCAGAACTTCCGATCCACCGCGGATAGAAACATATCTATTCTGTTTTTCCACCATGTATCTCCATACATAAGGGATCCATATCGAACACTACGCACGTAGGCTTTGATACCACTATTGGGGATTTGGGCTTCTACGCTAGCCGGCAAATTCAAAATTTCCACCCTAAAACCAAAGACCCATGCGCGTGTGAGATCACAGATCGGTACCTTCTACACTTGACGCGCTAGGTGCAGCGGAAGAAGAGGTTCATTAAGTGCATCAAGCCTATCCTCGCTTTTTCTCGGCAATTCCTCACCTATCCAATCGATAAAGAAGTCACCTTTCTCGTGGTGATGGCCACGAGCGTCACTTATGGTGCAACGCATCCACAGAGTCCACACGTACAGAGATGGAGTTCCTCCATTGGCAGCGTGCTAGCACCGCACGTGAAAGACGGGAAATCCTTGACCTCAACATTTGAGATCAAGAAAGGGAGGAGAGGAGTCTATGGTGGCTAGGTCCAATCTAGTCTTATTCCTTGTCTCAAGACCTCCTCCTCCTCCTCTCTTTATATAGGGCTGAAGGCCCCCTAGTCGTGCACATCTTGGAACCCACAAATTTGTTACACCTAATTCGTATCTATAACAGATTCAATATGACACCCCACATCGGAACACTTCCGATCCTAGATCGGAACTTCCGACAGGGTATTTTAGGTCTCCAAATTTAGCACGACACGCAATAGATCCAATCTGTTTTCGCCCACCTCGGAACTTCCGATACCATATCGGAACTTCCGATCAGTACAAAATTCCTTGATTTCGAATTAGAACTTCTGGCTCATCAGAACTTCCGATACCATATCAGAACTTCAGAAGCAACATTTGCTCTATGTATCGAGACTAGAAAATAACCAGAACTTTTGATACTTCCTATTGGAACTTCTGATACACGAAATTTTCTTGGGCATATCCTTCAAGACACTCTACCTTATCGTGGACAGTGTCAATACACACATCAGCCAAAGAAATTTGGGCCGAAGTGTCAGCTGGTACAACTTCTACATCGTCGCCATTCCACTTGATCAAACACTAGTGCAAGGTAGACGGGATGCTGCAATTTACGTGAATCCAATCATGCCCAAGGAATACCCTATAGTTACCTTGCATGCCGACGACAAAAAAGGCCATGAAAAGTGTCTTGTTTCCCACCGTCAGCTCCATAGAAAGTACGCCCTTTGCCTCAGAGCTCTCGCTGTTGAAGCCGTTGAGTGTCAAGTTGGTCTTCATTAGGTCGTCTTCATTTCTACCGATCTTCTTCAATAGAGAGTACGACATCAGGTTGATGGTAGCGCCTCCATCTATAAGCATCATGGAGATCGTCTTCCCGTCGATGTGCCCCTTGATGTAGACAGGTTTTAAGTAGTGAGTCGTATCCTCAGGCTTCTCAAAAATGGCGTCCCATGGGCCGAGGTCCAACTGAGTGACCTCGGCCTTGTCCTGTGGTCGCACAAACTCATCAGGATGCATGACGACGTTTATGTCCATCGCTTGAGGAGGGGGCCCTCAGATATGGGTGTGTAGTCATCATCCATTAGATCTTCCTCGTCGTCGCTCGAAGTAGGAGCTGGGTTGCTCGCAGCAACCGGCTTGGGCTTCCATACGTTCTTCATCATTGGTCAGGGACGAATCTCCTCAAAAATGGCACCCCGCTCATCCTCGGCTTTCTTCTCACATATCTCCTAAGCCCGAAGATGTTGTAGCCTCCTCTTTTGGGATTTGTTCATGCCTAGAGGTGCCCCGGAGGGTTGTGGTTTCGTGTCGGGTGCCACCAACTTACTCCTAGAATTTTTGGCCAAATGAGAAGCACCCGGATCGGCCTCAAAATATTTGCGCTTGGTAGGGATCTATTCCTGCATCCTGTCGGTCAGACCAGCCTTACTAGGTCGGTATGACCGGACCCTGTTGGTCAGACCGACCATGGTGGGACGGTCTGACCAGTCAGTGCTGGGTGATAGAAAAAGGTCGGACGGACCGGCCATAGCAGGCCGGTCAGACCGAAATGGTGAGGGCAGTCTGACCATCCCTTGGGCCGCGGTCAGACTAATATTCTTCTCCTCGACTGCCTTTTGCTGATCGCCTCCGTCTTGATCCGAGGGGGTCCCCACCTTTACCACGATTGCCTCGTACACATCCTCCTGATGCCCTCGTGGTGCGACAGACAATCTATCGAACACGTTGCCCCTTGCCACACACATTTGATTCTGCATGTTATAAAAATCAGAAGGCATAAAGGGAGCAATATAGTAGGGGGTCGGATGCCCAGGAAGCGGAAAGTAACACGGAGGCCACTGTGCCATCGTCAGGTGGTACGGTGGTGGAGGAAAGGGTGGCTCTAGTGGTCTCACCCATCGCGGGCCGAACTTGTCTCTTCGTGGAGGGTTCAACCTCCTTGGTGGTACTAGGTGAGTGTTTACCTTCTCGGCCCTCTTCTTGTGCTTCTGTAGCAGCATCTTATATGTCACCTTCGGCTTCTTGCGGGCCGGAACCGAAGATGATGTGTTGGTGTTCACTTTCCACACTCCTACCTCAGGGTTCTTTGGCACAAGTGTGTGTGTGTGCGAGGCACTCCAATCATTACCACCTTCCCCTTGGATGACTCGGTCTGTCTGGCCGAATGAGCGCTTTCTTCCTGTCGAGATCAATGGTGTTCATGGGGAAGGCGTCCTGGTCGAGATTCATCTTAGGATTGGTATCCAACATTAATCATCCTTCCTCTATGGCCGATTGAACCTGTCAACGCAAAACATTGCAATCATTAGTAGAATGAGAATGCGAATCATGCCACTTACAGTAAGCGCGTTTCTTCAAGTCGTAGGCAGTCGGGATGACGTGACCCTTCGGCAACCTGATGCGCTTGTTCTTCAACAAAAAATCAAATATTTTGTTGCACTTGGTCATGTCAAATGCATACTTGACTTCATTGGGCCGACTCTTAGCGGGAGACGGTCGCAACTTAGAGCATGTGACGGGCTTGGTCTTACTAGACCATGTCCACTATGCGGTGTACATGTTGGCTGAGTCATCCTCACTCTCCGATGATTCCTCATCGGAGTGCTCCATGACATGCACCTTGGCCTTAGGTTTGTTAAATGTCTTAGTGAATTTCTTACTTTTGACTCGGCTTTCATGAACCAGAGCCTTTTGTAGGACTTGACTAACCTCGAGGAAATCCTAGACATCTAGCTTCTCCTTAAGTTTGGAGTGCAAGCCGTTAAAATCTAGGTCAGCCAAGTCTCCCTCGGACATGTTTAGGGTAAAACATTGTTTTCTAGTATCCCTAAAGCGCCTAATATACTCAAAGACACTCTCGCTAGCCTTCTGTCTATCCGATGTCAGGTGTGAGAGCCTAAGTTTGGTTTCCCCGGTATAAAAGTAGTCGTGGAACATCTACTCTAACTAGGCCCAAGTCTACACAGAGTTCGGTGGTAACACCGAAAACCAAGTGAAAGCGGTGCCGGAGAGCGATAGAGAAAATAATCTAAGCTTCAGCACATCCGACCCACTAGCCTCGCCACGCTGCGCTAGGAATTGGCCTATGTGCTCTAGGGTGGTTTTACTACCTTCACCGTCAAATTTTGTGAACTCGGGAACACTAAAGCCGCATGGGTATGGGATAGTGTCGAAGTGGTCGGGGTATGGCTTGTGGTAAAACCTAGCCCGATCCCTAGGTGTGAAACCCGTACACTCTCTCAATAGCACGTGAATTCGCTCTTCGATGTCATCTACGCCCCTTGCCCGTGCGCGTCTCTCATGCGGGGTCACGACATGTGGTGGTATCTCAGCATGTACTTCGTGCGGTTCCTCCTCATGTCCTGGCTCGTGATAAGGTACGTGCTCGGATCTATACGGGTGAACGGGAGTAGGAGGTGCGGGCAACGTGGTAAAGGGTAGAGTAGGCACGGGCGGAGGCGACGCGTAGTAGGTGGTAAGGGCAGTCTGACCGGCCATAGGGCCGGTCTGACCGAGGGTGTAATGGCCGGTCGGACTGGCCTTATGGCTGGTCAGACCGACTATTGTTGGCTATTAGGGCTGGTACATGACGGTCTAACCGGCCCAAGGGCCAGTCTGACCGACAGGACCGTACGCGGTCTCGGCCATGGATGATGATGCCAGAGACGTGATGGCTTTCCCAGTACTCCCATCGGTTCTACTGTGTATGTGATGAACATGGGATAAACTTGCGATCGAAGTTGGAGAAGTGGCCCCAAAAAAGCTGAATCTCCTAAACATATCCTCTATTTTAGAGTCAACCACAACACCTAGATGGTTTGCAAAAGTGGCGCTAACCGCTTGGTCTACTGTGGTCGCTATCTTTTGCTCGATGTCTGGGATTGCAAAAGTGGCGCTAACCGCTTGGTCTACTGTGGTGGCTATCTTTTGCTCGATGTCCCAGGAGGATAGTGAAGGGGATGATGGTGTTACCTTGCTCTCGGAGAGGACAAGGATGTCAATATCATGCGTGACGAAGCCCCCGCGGGTCTTGGTGAAGCGCCTAAATAGGAGAGCGTGTTACTCCTTCATCTTGGCCTCGATCTCCGCCCTATCTTCCTCGGAGAGGTCGTCAAGGGTGGGGAGGATGATGTTGCTGTCGTTGATCTTCGCGCTCCCCACCGGGTTCATTGGCATCGAGGGTCCTGTTGATGTAGACGTAGTAGATGTACCCGTCGCCGATGTAGTAGTACTTGGCATGTTTGTCCCCAGCGGAGTCACCAAAAAGTGTGTTGACGTTAAAATCCATCGATCAAAATGCTAATACACTGACACCGATTCAATGATCCAAAAGTGTGCAGATACTTAGAGATAACCCTAAGTGTAACACAACGCCGACGTCGCTTTCCAACGACACTTGATAGCGACAAAGGAAATAAACAGAGTCGTCAGGCAATTAAACAATACCAAAAAGCTTATTTAACTAACCAAATTGTAGCAGAAGTGTTCCAATCATCCAAATCAAGGCCAGTTAGACCGAAGAGCCAAGGCAAGCTGGTCAGATCAAAAGTACACCTCCGGTCAGACCGACGGTGCGAAGGTATCACCAAAGGGGGCCTCCGGCGTAAACTACGAAGGGTGGCCGAAGGGGGTCCGGAGGGTGCTCCGGTGCTGATGCGCAATGTCCCAGGGCCTCTGCACGAAGCCCGGTCAGACCGGCCTCGTGCCGCCGGTCAGACAGCAGCGTGTCGGCTCATCAGATGACGGCGTGGCATGGGCCGATCAGACTGGAGGGGTGCCATTAGTCAGACCGATAGCCTACGAAAGTTGTCCTCTAGACTCAAGCGATCGTCTCAACGGTTGTGGATGGATTCAAAATTCTTTGGCGATGAAGATAAGATGAAAATACTTCAAAAACACTAAGAGATCGGAGGCAATTCGACCTAGGGACCGAATTACTGATAAAAACCGATAAAACCGATAAAAATCTATTATGTGGATTAAACGGGTGATTCACAAGCGAATGAACAAGGCTTACCATGATTACGACGCGGCAGATGGATGGTTTACAACGCAAACCAACAAAGATGGACGTGCTAAACTAATCCTAGGGCAAGAAAGTAGATTGAAAAGTAAAGGTATGATTCAAGGTAATATTAGATTGGATCTATTAGGGTTTTGGGGGGTCCTTTGAATCGACATTGCCCCTATATTTATAGTTGTTGGACTTGACGTGTCTGGGCTCTAATTTGACTTAGGTACGAGTCTAAGTCGTTAGAAATTGATTAGAGATAAAATTTACCCGAAATCAACTAATTTGAATCAGATTTAGATTGGGCTGGTCTTACCGGGCCTGTATGGCCAGTCTGACCAGACCCAGTCTAGTCAGACCGAAGTGCATACTCCGATCAGACCGGCCTGTGCTAGGAAATTGCATATTTTCGGCCAAAAGTACCAATTTTGACATTTTGACAATTTTGACCATTAATGCCACTTTTTGCTATCAACACCTACATCCCTCGGTGTACACTCCACTGAAAACTTCCAAAGTATCGAACCCTTCGATACACACTCCGATGTGTACTTCTCTGAACCCCTTTGTTCAGAGATATTTGTCAATCACTCATCACAAACACAAAACCAAGGCACATCTTCACTTGTTTTCTCAAAGCACTAGCATATTCACTCGTCATAATGTACATTAGTGACGGTCATATCCCCCATCACACTTATCACGTCAGTAAAGCCCTAACATTAGTGATGGGTAAACACCCATCATTAAAGGGTCCCTCTAGGTCCACATCGCATCCGACATGTTCCCTTTTAGTGACAGGACACCATGTTCACCCGTCACTAAAGGTCAAACTACAGTGACAGAGAGTATTTGACACCCGTCACTATTGTGAACCTTTAGGGACATGTCACCAATGTTCAGATGTCACTAATGTTATGGTCATATTGTAAAAAATAATTTTTTAGGCTGCATCCTAAATTAAAGCTAGGATCTGGCAACTAATATTTTAAATTACAAACAATATATAATTCATCACATAAATACAACAAAAATTTATCACGGGATACTATCATCATAAATTGCATTATAGAAACAAAACATAACATCAAAAATTATATTTCATATATTTCACCAAATGTTTGCAAGTGTTACAAGACAAGTTCAAACATTAATTCGAGACTTTATAATGGAAATTCCCAGTCGTTGTGAAGACTTGGTTCACAAGGAATGCTGCTAGCCTTGAACGGATCTCCAACAACTCAGTGTTGCTAAGATTGCCTTCAGGTATGTTGAATTCCTGCAAATTGAGTTTTTGACATTAGTCGATATTTACATAAGCGAAAAGTAAATTAAACACAAAAACAAAGCACATGATAATATCTTATGTCAGGTTATTTAATATTCGCTATCTTCAGGGCTAGCATCATATGGTGTGCAACATAAAACCCACATTTGTTTCTAGATGGTTGATTGTAGCATTGTTATGGAAATATATGATTAGTTTAGAGAACACATTAAATTTGAAAGGGTAAACATTTAGAGACTTACCGACATTGTGGTTTTATGAACCAATTATCGATGTTCTATTTGCCTTTGATTTATTGAGATGGAGAGCGAAATCGAAAGCTCTGTAACGAGGTAGAACAAGATTGAGTTAAGCAAGAATAGGTGAAATGCTAAACTTGTAATAAAGTGAAGAAAACCTTACTCGTCGATTAAACTTTTGACTACCGAGAAGTCTCTCTCGATGCGCTCGCCATTCGATCACTTTGGTCTTGACGAGTCAATGTATCATACAATGTTCCACTTGGGGGTGAAGAGTAGTAGGACATAATTTCCATTCAAGTGGTGTATGGACATTATAGGTTGCTCTCTTGAGATGCATGTGGTGAGTACCTTACATAGATAGTTGACGCATGGCTCCCTATCATTCTCGATTGTTGACATTACTAACATCTGTGGGTCTAGATATTTGAATGTGTGCTTCTTGCTTTCTTGCCACATTATCTTGCACATATGAAATAATAGTTAATACCACATAATGATGTGCCGACTTTAATAGAAAAAATAAGTTAAGTAACTTACAATATCCAGCAGTGTAGAAAGTTGATGTCCAAAGCATTTAAGTTGAAAAGATAGTATAGATCATCAAAGCAAACCAAAAAAATACTCGTCACTGGTCCATAAATTTTGTTGCTTGTATGTTACAATGACTGAAGTTTTGTTATTGTGGCAACCAATGAGGTATATTCCATGGAGGTCCATTAAGGCTTGCCAACCTTTCTTAGTTAATCTTGAGAGAGTATGGGCTTGCCATGTTGGTACTTAGAATGTGCAAGAGACCAGCCTGATTCCACCTTAGGCTTCGCTACATTTTTAGACTTTTTGGTACAAACTTTCTTTGTTTTTCTATACAGTCATTGTTGGCGTAAAAGATTACGCTAACAGGTTTCTGAAGATTAAAAACTAACAAACGAAGTGTTTGCGAAGTGAACTGTTCTAATCCTCCGAAAGGATAATAACTTAGAATAGTTCGAATGTGTGTATTGAATAACTTGTATTCGGTCCTCTTTACAGGGCAAAACGAGGGGTATTTATAGGCCTAAACATTAAGGAAAAGACCTTTGTACCCCTCTATTACAACCGACATAGTGGAAACTATTCGGTGCCCTCAATAGGGCTAAAATGGTAAAAGACTAATCTAACAAGAAAGAAGATAAGTCTTCCATCTTAGCTGGCAAAGAAGATCCTGGAAAAATTTAAGTTTGAAGATATACTCCGAACTAAAGCTCGTCGTCATGCTTCGAACTTGATTCAATGTATCTTCAAAGGTATATGCTGGAAGTCTTTAGCTTAATCACCAGTCTTTATCTTGTCACTGCAGTAACCCTGAAGATGGAATATTTTCCCCCAACAGTAGCCCCTCGAATACGCTTCTCCGCTAAGTCTGTAATGTTAGGAGAGCAGTATATGCAAGAAAAATAATCATGCGTAGGGGTTAGCAGATTTAAACCATCTCCGAACTATGTGGGGATGTAAGCTTCGAATCAGTTTCTAATAAAATTACATTCGAAGTAACTTAGAACTAACTCAAGAAATCCGAAAGCCTTTTTTTAGACTTAGAAGAAATAGCCGTTAGTTTCTTTCTTCTAACAGAAGTTATGGAATGCTTTAATTTCGGAGCAAAGTAACGGTTGGGAATGTGAAGCGACACAGACAAACGGTAAAAAATCAGGATTTGGGCTATAAATAGAGGGCCCAAACCCTGCTTGAGTACCTTTTCACTGCTTTTGTGCAAACAAACCATCTTCTGAGCCCTAGCCTTCAACCCGAGCCTTAGCCTCCATTTTTCTTCTGAAGCAATCCGTGAGATTCAATGGCAAAGACTAGTTTCAAGGGCCCTGGAGCAGCTTCAACCTTGGCCCAGCAGTAGGTTGTGGCAGCAGCGGCGGCTGCAACCTTGGCGGCATCGACCTCGAATCCTTTAGTGGCGACAATGGCGCCGGTGGGAGGAAATCTTCAGAATGTCGGCCCCCAAGACCTCTTTCCAGCCTCAACGAAGTACACGGACCAATCTTATCAATTGGGGCCGTCAACCTGCAGAAGAGAATCTCTGGCGGCTGCAGTAGAAGGCAGAATTAGTTCGGGGGTGATGATTCGCAAACCTGGAAAAGAGGTCATTCCGTCGCCAAGGCCTAGAGAAGTAGTTGTTTTCGAAGCCTTCTTCGAGGCTGGCTTAGGACTTCCGGCAGTTGATTTCTTGGCCGAAGTATTGGATTTGTTACACGTTACTCTCCCCCAACTTTCTCCGAATGCTGTAGCTCGTCTCGCCATATTCGAATGGGCGTTGCGAGCCGAAGGTTGTGAAGGGAGGGCAGATATCTTCGCAGCGTTGCACAGAGCTTCGTGCCAGCCAAAGACCTTCGTAGGCCCCGGAGGTGAAAAAATGGTAGTAGCCTTCGGAAGCATTAACTTCAGGCTTCGGGATGAGTATGCTCTCCGATTTCCTGCCAAAGCTATCAACGCTAGATGGTATATAGACTGGATCATGAAATGATTTTATGCCGAAGTTGGGGCGAGCAATCGTCTAGCTGGACCTCTGCAAGACATCAACTTCCGAAAGGAAGCCCTTGTGCATCCAGACACGGGTCAGCTCGAAGCTCGCCTTAGCTTGCTTCAAAAGATCAGTCATCGGTTGAGCATGCGAGACTTAGCCGAAGAATTCCTCGGGCTCCAAATCTCTCCCCTGATGGCCAACTGGCCTATCATCTTCGAAGAGGATTCGGAAGGCGGTCTCCGAAAAATTTCCTCAACTTCGAGTCCTGCAGGTAACTTCAAAAACAACATACTCTATGTATATTTATTCGAAGAATTAACTAACTTAACTCATTTTTTAGCTTCTTCAGCCCCTATAACTTCGGAGCAAATCGTGCGGGCTTCGGAGAAGATTTTGGGCGCTCCAACTCCGACCGAAAAAGAATGGAGAATTAAGTTGGTCGGGAGTTGGGAATGATTTAACAGAGTGCGGGGACTACTGGAAATCGTTCCGCCCCCTTTGGTGGATTGGGTGCCTTCAGAGAAAGGACCCAAGAAGAGGAAAGCTGAAGCTGGGACTTCGAGCTCCGCCAAGACTCCGGTTAAGAAGGTGGCTCGAAAGCCAAAAAAACCAGCACCTTCGAGCCCAAGAGCTTCAATCTCCGATTCTCAGGAGGACGAAGGCAGGTTACTTGTGAGGATGATTGACGAAGATGCAACTCAAGGAACTGCACAAGTTGAAGAACCTGCGAACGTGCCGGAGTCTCAAGAGAACCTTGAGCAAACGAGGACTTCGGCAGTTCAAGAGGATTTACCTCGGGACGAAGTTCCTGCGGATGAAAGTGGAGTCGAAGTCACTGTGGCTTCAATTCCGGATGAAGCAACAAGGACTGTTCAGGAAAATGTTCCTGCAGTCGAAGATTTGACGCTTGACTCGGACGAAGATCTCGCCTTCGATCCACCAAGCAGTCCAATGCTTACCCGCCGCCAGAATGTCGAAGGTAAACTCCGAATAATTTTTATCCTCTTTTTCTTTTAAAAATGCGAAATTATACAATGTATAATACCTTTGTTTTTACAGAGTCCACTTCTATGGAAGAGGTCCGTCCTGATGATACAGTTCCTGGACCTTCGACAGCTTCGGAGCCAATCCCAGGAGCCAGTCAGATGGGGCCTAGAAAAGGCAAAGGAAAAATGGACCCCCTCCCTGCTCCAAGCTCCGGATCAACTCCATCTGAGTCAACAGACGAGAGCCAATCTACTGAGGGGGGCCAGTCTCCGGGGGCTCCGAAGACTACAGCTCAACACTCCGGGCCTTCGTCAAACGAAGATGACCAACAAGCTTTAAGTATGCTCCCCCTTCTAGCTCCTTTCTTAGAGCGAAGAACTGGTCTTCGGACTTTGCTCGAGCCTTTGGATCGAGCTAGTCGCGAAATTGGGGAGACGAACTTGGTGGCCATCCTGAGTGAGGCGGAGAGCTCGGAGCTTAACGCTGCTATGGAACGTGCAGCCTACCAGGTACGAAGTATCTGCAAAACAACATCAAATTTATATACAAATAATTTCTTACCTTGGTCTTTTCTTTTCACAGCAAACAATCTTGGCCCGAGCTGCGAATATATCAAATGAACGAGAAATCGCTCGCCTTCGAGAGGAAAACACAACTCTTCAACGGAATTTCACTATCTCCGAAGGTCGAGTGACTCATATGGACAGCATGGTGTCAACGGAGCGCAGGGCCAGACAAGGCTTGGAGGCTGCGAATAAAGAGCTCGAAGCAGAAAGAATTGTGCTTCGAGCAAAAATTGAAAGGATGCGGGCCTACGGCGGTGGGCGGGGGCCGGCGGCGGGGGCCGGCGGCGACGGGGGCGGGCGGTGGGGGCGTGGGCGGCGGCGGGACACCGGCGAGAGGCACGGCGGCCTACGGCGGTGGGCGGGGGCCGGCGGCGGTTGGCCGGTGGCCGCGGGTGCGTCCGGGACGCGGCGGCGGCGGGAGGATGCGGCGGCGGCGGCGGGAGCCGTCCGGGACGCGGCGGCGGGAGCCGTCCGGGACGCGGCGGCGGCGGGTGGATGCGGCGGCGGCGGCGGGAGGTGGTGGCGGCGGTAGGCGGCTGCGGCAGGGCGAGACGGGCGGGCGCACGCGCGTACAGGGAGATTAGGTCTCCCTGTACGCGCGCACAATTGGGGAATAATCCCCCTAACTTCCGTCGGCCAGCATTAAAGCCGACGGAAGTTAGCTAACTTCCGTCGGCTTTAATGCTGGCCGACGGAAGTTAGGGGGATCCGGGCGGCCGCGGAAAAACCCCGCTAACTTCCGTCGGCCACTGTCAGAAGCCGACGGAAGTTAACTTAACTTCCGTCGGCTCGTGGAGGCCGACGGAAGTTATTTAACTTCCGTCGGCTTGCCCAAAAGCCGACGGAAGTTAACTTGGCCGACGAAAATATTCTGTTTTGTTGTAGTGACGCTACTGCGGGGACCGAGCTTGTTAGGCTCCGAGAGGAAGCTAGCCAGCTACTGAATCATAAAAATTCCTTAACTACGGAAGTGGCTAGGCTCTCCGGAGTAGTAGAAGAGCTAACTTCGGCGAAGGATGCGCTAATCGAAGATAAGCTGAAGTCCGAGAAGGTAGCTGCGGAGGTTATGGATCAATTGCTAGGCGTTCTGGAGTACTTCGGTACTACCGGGACGCTTCCTTCTGATGACAACATCTCCCTTCTGCGCCGGTTGAAGAGGATTCAAGGAGTAGCGAAGCAGATGAAGATAGCGGGCATTCGTTACGGAGAACTCTCCGGACAAGTGGCTGCTGTTGGTCTACTTCGTTACTACGAGGATTTGTGTCGATCAATAGCTCCGAGCGCAGGAGAGGGCCCCATTACCTTCGACGACGATCAGCTTCTCACTCCTTCCGAAGGTGTGGCCGCTGCTTGGCAAGCCTTCCAAACTTCATGGAGAGCCGAAGGTCGTTCTGCGATCAAGGCTTGGATTGACGAAGGACAACGCCAAAAGCAGGCTTGGACCCAAACTTCGAGCAGTCAGCCTCCTCCTAACCCGCAGGTTTAGAAATGCCTTAGGATCTTTTGACTATGTAAAGCATTACGCTTATGTACATTCATGAATGAAAGTTTGTTTATCATGTTTTTAGGCTTTGCCTCATATGGAAGATGTCGAAGTGTTAGACGTTAATGACGTACTTCGCTTATTATGGGCTACCTTCGATGTCTTAAAACTTCACAAGCGTCCTCGATTTCTAGTTCCTCGAGATAGTTCCGGAGCAATTACGTCCGAAATAAGTAAAGATATATTATCTTGTATTAAAGAGGAAGAAAAAGAGGTTAACTTGGAAACTTCATCTTCCGAAGACATTATATGGTCCGAAGACGAAGATGAAATTCAAAGTAAAAAGCCTGAAGAACTTGGAAGCTGGGAAAGGAGTCCCGAACGGCTTCGAACTTGGGCCGAGCTTCAACAAGAACAAAAAGACTTTAGAGCTTCGAAGGGAGGCAAAAGAATTAAACGTAAAGTTGTTAGAACTCCCGGAATTGGAACTAGTCGTTCCAACCCTAGCTCTAGAGATCGAAGAGGTCTTCGATTCCTTCTTGGTATAGATACCAATTTTTCATGATGTAAACATATTTGTTCGAATAATAAATATCGATTTAAAATTGTCTCCCTATTTATTAGCCCCTCTTTGGGTGTAAGCAACTTCGAACTGTATTCAAAGATGGTTAGGCACAAAGAAAAACTTCGGAGTACAATTTTGGGGGTTCGGAGCCCCTCTGTAATTTAAAGATCTTTTAAAATCTTATAAAATTCTCTTCGACTATTTGTAGTCTGACGAATGGCAACTTAATACCTTTTGTTTTTTGAAAGAAATCACTTGAGATAACTTTCCGGACACTTTAGTGTCTTAGATAATTCGTCACTTTGGACTATCTTAACAGACATTCGAAGCTCATGGCTCAAACTCTGTTTTGTTTTGGCCACCTTCGGCTCTTTTTTGCGAACTCTATCAAACCAGTGGTTTGGAGTTCGCAGTGGTCTCTTTGGACTCTTTTTACGGATACCTACAAGCTGTTGGCTTGGGCTCCGTATTATTTGGTCGCCTTCGACTCTTTTTACGGATACCTACAAGCCGGTGGCTTGGGCTCCGTATATTTTGGTCTCTTTGGACTCTTTTTACGGATGTCTTCCAGCCGGTGGCTTGGACTCCGCATTCTGTGGTATTCGGGCTCTTTTACGGATGTCTTCAAGCCAGTGGCTTGGACTCCGGATTATGTCAGCCCACCACATGGTGAAAATATGATTCAACTTAATGACACTTCCCTCTCGGTCAACCCCGCGGTTCCAGTGCGTCCACTCGGAAGCTGGAAGTTTATGAGGGGAAGGCACTATCTGAACCATATGCTTTATTAATTCGAAAAGTGATTACACATGATTACAAGGAGCCCTTATGCGAAGTATCGCTTTAGGTGCTCCGCATGCCAAGTATGTGCTAACTCTTCACCTTCCAAATTAGCTAATTTAAAAGAGCCAGGACGTCCTGAACGAACAATTAAGTATGGGTCTTCCCATTTATTTCCTAATTTTCCTGGCGCTATAATGCTTCGCAAAACAAGATGACCCGGTCTAAGCTCACTGATCTTAACCTTCGGGTCAAACCAAGCCTTCGTCTGCTGATGATACTTTGATAAATTGGCTACAGCTCGAAGTCTTGTCTCCTCTGTTAAATCTAGCGAAGCTTGTCTTTCTCCTTCAATCTCCGGTTCGGTGCTGCGAAGTGATCCTCCTTTGAGCTTCGTTGGAGTCATAGCTTCATCTCCGAATAGCAATCTGAATGGAGTGAAACCTGTGGACCTTGTTTGTGTAGTCCGAATGGACCACAAAATCTTCGGAAGTTCTTCGCTCCACAGTCCTTTTGCTAATCCTACTATCCTTCGATTTAGCCCTAACAAAATATTTCCATTGGCTCTTTCTACAGCTCCATTAGACTGAGGATGCCTCACTGCAGCAAAACATAACTGGATGCCTAGATCTTCGCAAAACTTCCTGAAAGGTTCTGCGTCGAACTGTGTTCCATTATCAACTGTGAGTTGTCTAGGCACTCCGAACCGGCAAATGATACTTTTCCAAAAGAATTTCTGTACATTGTTCGAAGTGATAACTGTTAAGGGCTCTGCTTCTACCCACTTAGAAAAATATTCAATAACTACCACTGCGAACTTTAAATTTCCCTTAGCTACTGGAAAGGGACCAATTAAATCCATACCCCATCTGACCATGGGCCATACCGGAGCGATAACTTGAAGAGCTGTTGGTGGGCGATGACTTCGTCGACCCATCCACTGACATCCTTGACAAGTGCGGACCAAGCTCTCCGCATCAGCTGTTATTGTAGGCCAATAAAGCCCCTAGCGAAGTGTTTTTCCTGCCAAAGCTCGAGGGGCTAAATGGCTACCGCAAAGTCCATCATGGATTTCTCGAAGAATTTCTTGACCTTCGGTTTGAGATATACATCGGAGTAGAGGGGAACATACTCCGGCCTTGTATAAAATACCGTTGATTATTTGATAATTCCTAGCCCTGAGTTTTAATCTTGAAAATTGTGGCTCTTCAAATGAATTTGCTCCTCCTTGCAATAGTTCCATGATCGAATTTCTCCAATCTGTATTTGGAATACAAAGAATTTCTGCGGAGGGAATTTGTGGCACCGAAGGTGTACTGAGCTCCTCATAAAAGGCTTCTTCTGGTATATCCATGGCTCTGGCTGTAGCTTTTGCTAAGATGTCCGCTTGCACATTTTCTGTTCTTGGTATACTCCGAATTGAAATACCCTTGAATTGTGCTTCGATCTTACGGATTTCTTCTAAGTATTTTGCAAGCTGTGGATGCCGAACTTGAAAACTTTTATCTACGTGCCCTGCTACTATTTGAGAATATGTTTTTATAAGAATTCTTGTAGCCCCTAGAGCACGTGCTTTTTTGAGTCCCAATAAAATCCCTTCATACTCCGCTATATTATTGGTAGACTTAAAGTTGAGTCTTGCGGAGTACATTGCTCTTTGCCCTGAAGGCGAGATTAAAACTGCTCCAACACCTGCTCCGGATGCTTGGAAAGCTCCATCAGAAAAAACAGACCAAATTCCTTCACTTGACTTCTCCGGAACCAACGTTGCAGGGGGAGTCCACTCTGCTACAAAATCTGCTAAGACTTGCGATTTGATTGCTATCCTTGCCAGAAAGGATATGCCGAAGGGTGCTAGTTCAACTGCCCACTTTCCAATTCTTCCAATGGAATCTTTACTTCGGAGCATATCTCCCAAAGGATACGAAGTTGGTACAATTACATTGTGAGCTAAAAAATAATGCCTTAGTTTCCTCGAAGCCATTATCAGAGCATAAACGAACTTCTCAAGCTTGGAGTATCTTGTTTTTGCTTCGGACAATGCTTCGGACACAAAGTAAACTGGATTTTGTACCAACTTCCCGTTGACATCCATTTCTCTGACAAGGACTGCGCTAACAGCAGAGCCTGTAGCTGCAAGGTAAAGGAGTAGGGTTTCGTCCGCAATAGGCACCGTGAGTGTAGCGAGATTACTGAGATACTCTTTAATATCTTCGAAGCTTTTCTGACACTCCAGTGTCCATGCAAAATCTTCGGACCCTTTCAATGCTTTGAAGATGGGCAAACTTCTCTCCGCAGACCTTGCCAAAAACCTGCTAAGTGCTGCCAGACGACCAGTCAGCTTTTGCACTTGCTTTAAATTTTCTGGAGGAGCCATCTTCTGTAGTGCAGTTATTTGAGTAGGGATAGCTTCAATCCCTCTACTTGAAACTAAATACCCTAACAACTTTCCAGCCTTAGCTCCGAAGATACATTTCTCGGGGTTAAGACAGATCCCACATGCCCGAAGGCTATTAAATGTTTCTGCTAAGTCTAGGCTATGTTGGTGCTTTAAAGCACTCTTTATTACAATATCATCCATATAGGCCTCCACATTGCGTCCTAATTGATGACCTAGAGCCTTAGCAACTAGCCTCGAAAAAGTAGCCCCGGCATTTCTTAAGCCAAAAGGCATTCTTACATAACAAAAGACTCCCGAGGGAGTTACGAAGCTTGTCTTGATCTCATCTTCGCGTTTCAACCATATTTGATGATAACCGGAATACGCGTCAAGGAAGCTTAATAACTCTGAACCTGCAATGGAGTCGACCAGTTGATCAATTTGGGGCATGGGGTAGGGGTCACGAGGGCATGCTTTATTCAAGGATGTGAAATCAATGCACATGCGCCACTTCCCGGAAGATTTCTTCTTGACGAAGACTGGGTTGGCTAACCATTCTGTGTGAGCCACTTCTCTGATAATCCCAGCCTTCAACAATTTTTCAAATTCGTCTTTTGCAAGAACAACTCTTTCTGCAGACATTTTTCGGAGTCCTTGCCGAACAAGTCGAGCCTTCGGGTTTACAAGTAAACTATGCTCAATAATATCCTGATTTACTCCGATGATGTCTTCATCAGACCAAGCGAAGACATCTAAATTCTCTTCCACTACTTTTTCCAAGGAGGTAGCAACTTCTGGTGGTAAATCTTTACCAAATTGAAATGCATATTCTTTACGATCTTTAACAATAATCTTCGTTGCAATTTCTCCTTCAGGACTTGGTCTTGGGAAGGATTTCTTCGAAGATTCGGAAGGAGCTGAAAAATTTTCTTGATTATCTTGCACATTATTCACTTGTCTTGGATCAAGAGGAGGACCGTGACCATATTCCGCTCTTCGGGCGGTAGCTTGATCTCCGAAGATACTGAGCACTCCTGCTTGCGTAGGCATCTTCATACACAAGTAATTGTGATGTGCCACAGCTCCGAACTGATTTAACATGCCTCTTCCGAAGATGACGTTGTAGGCATATGGAGCATCTACAACGTCAAAGATTACTTCCTCCGTCCTGGCTAACAATCCTTCTCCGAAGGTAACTTCCAGGCCTATTTGGCCGAGTGCATCAAGCGGAGGTCCTGCGAAGCCTTGCAAAGGACGAGCTGCTGGAAGAAGATGTTTTATGGAGATGCACAATTGATCGAAGGCTTGAACAAAAATAATGTCTGCCGAACTGCCTCCGTCAATTAACACTCTTCGAACCTCAGTTCCTGCAATGTCAGCAGTAATGACAAGTGGGTCTGCATGTGGAAATTTAATGCCAGCTGCATCCTCTGCAGAAAAAGATATTGGCACATGGGACCATTCAGGCATAGCAGCCGCAGATGACGAAGTTCCAATGTGCCCCACTTCTCTGACATACTCTCTTCTCTGCCTTTTTGACATGCTTCCAAGAGTACCTCCTCCGGAGATGGGGAGGACTACTCTTTTTCCTCGGTCTTGCCCTTCTTATTGCTTCAGGGGTGGCATAACATTGACCACCGGAGGGCGTCTTGCAGCTTCGAAGTTTTCTATCCGCGCCACAGCCTGGACAGGCTCCGGGCGCACTTCAGCTGGAACTCGGTCAGTAGTACCTCGACCCGAAGTTCTTTCTAGATATTCTCCTCTCAGAGTAAGTATAGCCTTGCAAGTATCAGTTGCGTGGCTTCGGTTTTCACCATGAATACAGCAGAAAAGGGTCTGGCCTTTGCCAGCCGGTTTCCCTGGCGGCCTCCAGCCGCTGACCTTGTTTCCCGAAGGTTGTGGAGCTCTTTGGGTGAACTTTTGTGGGGGTGCAATGTTCAAGACTTCTGAACGAGGATGCTTTTGCCCCCTTCTCCTATCATGCTGAACTTCGAAGACAGGTTCTCGCGGCTGTGCCGAAGTTTTTACTTCCAACTTTACTTCTTGCAATACGGACAGAGTAGTTGCAGTTCTTCGAAGCCAGCCTTCTTCCGATCTCGCATATTCTTCAAAATATGACATCAATTGAGAAACAGAAGATATGCTTTTCCGGTGAAGTTTATCAAGGAGGCCTGGATGAATGACTCCCTCTCGAGCTGCGTCAACTACTGAAGATGTAGTTAACCCTCGGATCTGCGACTTCGTATGAGCGAAACGCTTGAAATATTGCCTCAATGTCTCTCCAGGGAGTTGCTTCACCTGGAAAAGACTTCCCGTCGACATTGGAAGCACGAAGGTGCCTTGGAAATTACTTACGAACTTCTTCTTCAGCTGCCCCTATGAATTAATTGATCCTGGCTTCAAGGACCAGAACCACCTCAATGCCACTCCTTGAAGAGCTAAGGGAAAGCATTTTGCCATGGTGTCCCGAACTCCTCCACTAGCTTCAATTGCTAGAGCATAAGAACGGACAAACTCTCCAGGATTCTCATCTCCGGCATACTTGCAAAGTTTCGAAGTCTTAAACTTCGGATCGAAGCGAACTTTTTGCAGTTCAGGATGTAACGGAGATTCGGTATCAAAAGAGGCATTCTCCGGGGCTTCAGGATAGATAGGTTCGTCGTCTTCGGGCACTTCAGGAATAACTGGGATGGATTGAGAACGAAGCCTATTTGCAGCTTCTTGTCGCCATCTCACTACTTCAGCTTGGAGACTGGCCATCTGAGCGGCCATATCACCAAGATTGTCTTCATCTCCTCCGGAAGGATCTTCCGGGTCTTGAGAGATGTAAGGATCAGTTCGAAGTGGAACTTGAGGTGGAAGAGGAACTCCGGGTGGTCGAAGTATAAATGGAGTTGGCGGAGGAACTCTGTGTGCTCGAGGAATGGGAACTCCTTCCGGAGTTTGAGGTGGAGGAAACGTCGAAGGTCCTCCAGCCTCAACAGTGTCGGGAGGTGTCTCTCCGGAGGTCCAAGGGGACCTCCGAACAGGGTTACGAGTTGCGCTCCGCTTAGGAGGCATGAAGTAAGAAGTTGGTAGAGAACGAAGTTTCTTGGACTAAGTTCCCCACGGACGGCGCCAACTGTTGGCGTAAAAGATTACGCTAACAGGTTTCTGAAGATTAAAAACTAACAAACGAAGTGTTTGCGAAGTGAACTGTTCTAAGCCTCCGAAAGGATAATAACTTAGAATAGTTCGAATGTGTGTATTGAATAACTTGTATTCGGTCCTCTTTACAGGGCAAAACGAGGGGTATTTATAGGCCTAAACATTAAGGAAAAGACCTTTGTACCCCTCTATTACAACCGACATAGTGGAAACTATTCGGTGCCCTCAATAGGGCTAAAATGGTAAAAGACTAATCTAACAAGAAAGAAGATAAGTCTTCCATCTTAGCTGGCAAAGAAGATCCTGGAAAAGTTTAAGTTCGAAGATATACTCCGAACTAAAGCTCATCGTCATGCTTCGAACTTGATTCAATGTATCTTCGAAGGTATATGCTGGAAGTCTTTAGCTTAATCACCAGTCTTTATCTTGTCACTGCAGTAACCCTGAAGATGGAATATTTTTCCCCAACAGTCATTGTCTTATTCAACGACAGTACAGTGGCGGCACTTTCACCTTGGTCGATAGGTGCAGTGGCAACAAGCGTAGCAATGTTATGTTGAGTAGCTGGAGGTTTAGAAATAAGTGGTTGAGCCGTAGGAAATTGAGTAGTAGAAGGTTGAGCACGGGTTCGACTTGCAATAGTCTTGGCATCAACCAAAATATCCACCTGTTTCCATTGTACCCTTGTGAGAAGTGCAGGGTGGCGATTTCCTCATTCAGAGGAATAGGCAATGGAATGTCTTCCATATTTGGGTGCACAAAATCAATATAAACCATTGAAAATCCCTCCATTATCGACAAGTTATGTAGCTCATGTTGATATGGAAAGACCACACCTCTTGCCACCTCAATCTTAACCCTACTGGACTTTATGATAGTCTTTGTGAAACCAAGGGTGGTTTCTGTCTGGATGATGAGTGATTAACAAGGATGAGCTTTTGAGAGATTGAGCGATGGAGTGTTGATTTAAGTTCATCGAGGGGTTCGATGTAAAATGGAGGATTGAGTGCCGAGGGTTTTGGTGGTGCGCCGCGTTCTTGTTTTGGCTTGTCTTGGATGTGCAGGGTGGAGATGTTGACCAACTGTCGATGGTGAGTGACCGAGGGTCAAGCGGGGAGCTCGATGCCGGAGGATCAGGGAGGTCGGGCGAAGTTGGAGAAGATCTCAAGAGTGCACGAAGAGACTGAGCAAGACTTGGACACACAGATGGAAGCGACGGCGTGACGACCGGGTCTGCAAGAGGGAGGCCAGGGCAAGCATTCAGGTGGCTCGAGGGGATCGAGAGCGAAAGTGGCTTGCTGGCGCTCGGAGTCGTGAAGCGGTGTCACGAGTCAAAGGGTTGAGAGGCTTTGTCGGTTTTTGCTGAAAACCGTCACAAATCAAGTTTTGTTAGTTTCAGTAGTTATGAGTTCTTTTTAGTGTTGAGTCTTTGTGTAATAAACTAGGTTTAAATTTTAGTAAGTGTTTAGAGTAATTGTACTCCTTTGGTATATTTTTCAGAATTTCTTAATTCTGAAAATATATTAAAAGGAATAGGACCTTTGTGTAATATTTTAATTCTAGAGGGTTATTTTCAGAAAATACCCCCCATGGTTGGCCTATAAATAGAGGATCATATCCATGGGCAGGTAGCTGTTCTTTTGGCTGAACCAAAATATCAAATCCATCAAATTTCTGCTATATTCTTGCTGCTTTGCATCAAACTTGCGCTAATGTTCATAATCCCAAAAAGAAACAGTGCAACGATGGAGTTCAGTTTCCTGGCGCAGGTGTGTTTTTCAGGCTAAAATCGATTTTGTGATGGTTTTTGTGGTGATTTGACAGCAAAACTTGGTGTTGAAGTTTATACAACTTTTGTTGTGTATGATTTGAATGTTCCATTTTCTAAATTTGCAACTGGTTTCTATGATTCTTTCTTGATTCTTTTGCTGATAAAAAGTGGTACCTCTATACTGATTTTGAGCAGATCTGTTTTTATTTCTGTTTAGAACTGAACCCCCTATTAGTGTTTGACAAAAATGACTGAGCCATTCTTGTGAACATGTTTGAAGACTTTTATGTTCTGGATTTGGTATGTTTGATATGTTTTTGGTTGAGTTTGGCACATTAGAACTCTAAATACCATTCAAATGTAATGTTCTGCATTTTGTTCAGATTTCTCTGTTCTGAAACAGTGTTATGTGGTTCAGTTTAGTGCCTAGTTGACACATTCTCTGTTTTGTTGTGTGAAACTAAGTTGGAAGAGAGGTTTGAGTTGGTAAAGTTCAAGACAAATTTCTGAGAACCTTATTTTTGATTGATTTTATTCTGAAAAGAGGAGTATACAGAGATTCTGTTTTCAGTGGTAGCAGTTTTATTCTGTTGAAGATTGAATAACTTCAAGTTCTGAAAATTCTGTTCTAAAATTGATTGATATGTGAAGAGTTGAATATGAAATAGTTCTCTGGATTTAATTTGTGATCTATCTCATTCTGAGTAGCAAGTTTTGGTAGAAGTAACAAAATTTCAGAAATAAAACAGTTTTATCTGAACAGTTCTGAGTATAGTTTTCAGATCTGAAATCTGTTTAGAAATTCAGAATGTGTGAGCTATATTATGATTCATGTCTGAACTTTTGAACTAGTTTGAAATACTTGTTCCTTTAGACATTCAATTTGATGAATTCTGAATTTTCAATTGAGTTTTGGTTGATCTGATCTAAAACTTTGAGTGAATCTATTTTGTGACAGTACTCTCTGAAATCTGGTTCATTCTCTGGAAATATTTTAGTCTGAACTCTTGTCACCGGATGGTGATATGGGCAGATGGGAAAGATCCCTGCTCCTTAGATTGTAGGAAGACGTAGTGGCCGGCCGGGGCCCTGGCCCTCGACGAAGCGGCGGCGCCGTTGGCGGCGACGCGAAGATGAGGCAGGAGCCTGCGGAGGACACAATTGTCTAGGAAGAACCCACCTCCACCCGGGGAAGGGTCCCTGGTTTATATAACACCAGGGCTTCCCCCCAACAAAATACAAGAAACAGAATTCCTAACATAATTACTCTAACCGAATTGTTCTCCTGACACCACTTGCTTCCAGAACTTTAAACCTGCACTGCTCGGCCACGCCGCGCATACTGGATGCCCCACCTGACATCTCTCCCCTCCTCGAAATTCAGCTCGTCCTCGAGCTGAAAGGATGGATAAATCTGACGAAACTCTTCCAATTCTACCCATGTGGCATCAGCTGCTGATAGACCCTTCCACTGTACCAAAACTTCTTTCTTTCCCCTGGCCATCCTCCCCTTGGTCACGCACTGTGGCTCCACACAGGCCCTGCCATTGTGAATTGGGGGCAACACCCCTGGCGATGCTGGCGGATCCCCACGGTACTGTTTCAGCAGACCCACATGAAATACATCATGAATTTTTGCTCGTTTTGGCAAGTCCAGCCGATACGCCACCTCGCCAATGCGCTCCAATATTTGAAAAGGCCCAAAGAATTTTGGCCCCAGTTTAGAGCGTCCCTTCACATTGAGAGAATTCAAAGGCCGATGTATCAGACGTAGCCAGACCCAATCACCCACCGAAAATTGCAATTCCCTGTGTTTCCGATCATACTGTGATTTATAATGCAGTTGGGCCTGTTCTAATCTTTCTCGGACCTGAACCAAAAACTCATCTCGCTCCTGTAGTTGCTGACCCACCGCTGGCAGCCCGGCATTGCCTGTATACCGACGAATAGATGGTGGTTCTCTTCCATATACCACCCTGAATGGTGACGTACGCAGGGAGGAGTGGTAGGCTGTATTATAGCAAAATTCCGCCCAGGGCAACCACTGAAGCCAACTCTTCGGACGGTCACCTGTTAGGCACCTCAAATACATAGAGATCACCTTATTAGTTGCTTCGGATTGGCCATCCGACTGTGGATGAAAAGCTGATGATAATTGGAGCTTGACGCCTGAGAGCGAAAAAAGCTCCTGCCAAAACTTGCTTGTAAAAACTGCATCTCGATCACTAACAATAGAGCTTGGTATGCCATGCAGCCTTACTATGTTTGAAAAAAATGCCCTTGCCACTGATGTTGCTGTATATGGGTGACTTAGGGGAATGAAATGGGCGAGCTTTGAGAATCTGTCCACTACTGTTAATATAACGGACTTGCCATTAATACGCGGGAAGCCTTCGACAAAATCCATTGCAATATCAGCCCATACAGTTGATGGTACCTCTAGTGGTTGTAGTAGACCCCCCGGCTGTAGTTGTTCCACCTTGTTTCTTTGACAAACAGGACATGCGCGAACATAGTCCCGTACCACTTTGTGAACATTTGGTATATAAAAGTCTTGGCGTAGCCTGGTCAGTGTTTTTTCGACACCTTCATGGCCCATGTCGTGAGAAATGCTGAGTACCTCTTGTATCAATGCTGATGACAGAGGGACCAATACCTTGCCCTTGACCGTAATTAATCCGTCCGTGACACCCCAAGCTTCCCCCTTATTGCCTGCTGCTGCCTCATCCCTCAGTCTGCGTAGTTCTTCATTGCCATCAATTTCCCTGCGTAGCTCATCAAAAAATAGGAATGTTGGCCCAGAAAGCAGCATGGCCTCCCCTACAATGTTCATATCTCGTCGTGAGAGTGCATCAGCCACTACATTAGTGACCCCTGGTTTGTATTCCACGCGAAAATCATAACCAAGCAGTTTACTTGACCACTGGTGCTGTGGAATTGTTGACAACTTTTGATCTAGAAGAAATTTAAGACTGTAATGATCAGTACGGATCAGAAAATGCTGTCCCCACAAATAGTGTCTCCAGTGCCGTACAGCGAGTACCAACCCAATTAGCTCACGCTCATATGCTGCAAGCCTCGCATGTCTTGGCGCAATTTGCTTACTGAAGTATGCTACAGGACCGGCACCCTGGTGTAGAATGGCGCTGAACCCTGATTCTGAGGCATCACATTCGACAATGAATTCTTGATCGAAGGCTGGTAATTGTAGTAATGGTGCTGATGTTAGGGATGTCTGTAGCCGACAAAAAGCCTCGGCTGCCTCCAGATCCCAATTGAATCCACCTTTCCTGAGAAGCTTGGTGAGGGGTGTAGCAATGGAGCCATAATGTTGAATAAAACGGCGATAGTATCCTGCTAACCCCAGAAACGCACGCACTGCACGTACCGAACGTGGTACTGGCCAATCTAATACTGCCTTTATCTTTTGTTTGTCCATCGCCACTCCTGCCTCAGAGATTACATGACCCAAGTACGCCACTTCCCGTTGACCAAACATGCACTTAGATTTCTTAATAAACAGGCCATGCTCCTTTAGTGTCTGAAGAACTGTACGTACATGCCGTAGATGTTCCGACCACGACGGGCTGTAAATCAGTATATCGTCGAGGAATACTAGCACAAACTTCCTAAGAAAAGGCTTCAACACCTCATTCATCAATGCTTGGAACGTTGCTGGGGCATTTGTTAGCCCAAATGGCATTACCAAAAATTCGAACAGACCTTGATGTGTGCGAAAAGCTGTCTTTTCAATGTCTCTTGTATCCATTCGTATCTGATGGTATCCAGACCTTAAGTCTAGCTTTGTGAAGAAAGTGGCACCCCTTAGTTCATCAAGCAGCTCCTCCACTACTGGAATAGGGAATTTGTCTTTTACTGTTTGTGCATTTAGTGCCCTGTAATCCACACAAAAACGCCATGAACCATCCGACTTCTTGACTAGCAAGACTGGTGCTGAAAATGCCGATGTACTGGGACGGATGACCCCAGTCCGCAACATTTCCTCACATTGTTTTTCTAGCTCTGTTTTCTGGACATGGGCATAGCGATATGGCCTTACTGCGATAGGGGTTGTTCCCGGCAATAATTGTATCCGATGCGATCTAGCCCGTGTCGGTGGTAGGCCAGCTGGTTGTGAGAATAAGGGCGCAAATTCTGTAAGGAGGTCGTCCATTATGTCACTTGTGATGGCAAATAGTGAGGCCATCGGTGCTGGTTTAGCCCCTGGTGCTGACCAAGAAATCCGGCATCCCTTCTTGATAAACGCTACTGTTCTTTGAGTAAAGTCCCATAGGATTGGTCCTAGGGATTCCAGCCATTGTACCCCAAGTACCATGTCGTATGAGCCAAGTGGTAGGCCATAACAATCAATCTGAAAGTATTCCCCTTGTATGGACATGTTCATGGCCTTGCAACAGCCAGGGCTTGTGAGGCGCTCCCCATTTGCCACTGCTACCCGCAGCCCTTCTTGTTCTACTAGCTTGATTCCTGCCCTCACAGCTGCTTTTATGTCTATAAAATTATGCGTAGAGCCTGAATCCAACAGTGCTAGCAGCTGTGAGCCATTGATATCTACCATGAGCTGCATAGTGCGTCCGTGCTTTGGCTGAATTCCTGTGAGGGCGTGTATTGATATCGTTGGTTCGTCATCCCCTGTACCACTTACTTCTTTCTGTTCTTCGAACACTGCCTCAATCACAAACAATTGTTTGCACTGTAATTTGTGGCCGGGGGTGAACAACTCATCGCAGTGAAAGCATAATCCTTCTTTGCGGCGTTGTGCAATTTCTTGGGATGACAAACGGACCGCATTAGTCGCTGCTCTGATGTTCACTGATCCGGTAGACGATGCCGGGGCTGATGACGCTGTGGTCGTTGCAGCTCCTGCTGTTGCTGTCACAGGTGCTCCCGGCTGAAAGAAAGTGCGCCCGGGGGGGCGATTTGCTGATGCAGTCGCAATTTCCCTTGACGTGTTACGCTGCTCATAAGCCCTTGCAAAGATCACCGCGTCATCCAAAGATTCTGGTTGCTGAAGTGCCACATCGGTCTTTAAGGGATTGCCTAACCCTGTGATGAATAGTTGTATCTGTTGTGGCTCCGTAAGCGTTGGGTCACGGCAAGATAATGCCATGAACCGTGCGCTGTACTCAGCAACAGATCCCGTGCGTCGTAGCATGGCTAATTCACCCAAAGGGCTGTCGGTTAGTGGTGGACCAAAACGGGCGTTGATCAATTTTACAAACTGTCTCCATGTCGGCCGGCCCCCGTTTAATTCCATGCGATGAAACCAGAGTTGGGCGTCATCTAGGAGGTAGAAGGCCGCGAACGAGACGCGTTGATGCTCTGGTGTTCGCCGTACATGGAAATAGCGCTCGCAGCGATTTAGCCATGGTAGGGGATCGCTGGTACCATCAAACTTTGGGAATTCCAATTTGTGGGCTGTTGGAATGAAGTCTGCGCTGCCATGATCAATATTGTCGTCGTCGGATCTTCTGCTAGGGGCTACCGGAGCCGGTTGCCTTCCTGTTGTGGCCATAGTTTGCGCTGTTTCCAGCCTCACGACGGCCGCCCGTAGCTCCTGTTGCTGTTGATCATGGGTGCGGACCGATTCTTCCAGCATTGCAACTTTTTCTTGCAGTGGTTGCAGGGGTTGTAGTTTCTCATCCAGATTGTCCAAACGCCTCAAAATGGCCCGCAGCGCGGCCTCAATGGGATTGACAGAATTCAGATCCGATTGTGTGCTCATGGCGGCGGAAGGAGAACCCGGGCCTCTGGATACCAGGTTGTCACCGGATGGTGATATGGGCAGATGGGAAAGATCCCTGCTCCTTAGATTGTAGGAAGACGTAGTGGCCGGCCGGGGCCCTGGCCCTCGACGACGCAGCGGCGCCGTTGGCGGCGACGCGAAGACGAGGCAGGAGCCTGCGGAGGACACAATTGTCTAGGAAGAACCCACCTCCACCCGGGGAAGGGTACCTGGTTTATATAACACCAGGGCTTCCCCCCAACAGAATACAAGAAACAGAATTCCTAACAGAATTACTCTAACCGAATTGTTCTCCTGACACCACTTGCTTCCAGAACTTTAAACCTGCACTGCTCGGCCACGCCGCGCATACTGGATGCCCCACCTGACAACTCTATTTACTCAAAAATCATTTCAGAATTCAGTCTGGTTTCACATCTGTAGCTGTTCAGTTTGTTTTCAGATGTGTTACAGTTTTCTGCAATTTCTGTTCTACTCATGTACTAATAGTCTTAATATTTCTAGTGTTTAGTTTTATCCTTCAGGATGTGGTTCTGGATAGCTAGATACTAAAGTTAAGTTTGAAATAGTGATTGAATATCTGAAGTGAAGCAATTCTGAAAAAATTTCAATCTGAACCTGTTTTGAAAAGTATACACTATTCCTCATCAAATGTGTGTCCGGTTCTAAACTTTTGACAGGAGTGTAATTCTGAATCTGAACTTGCTGTTTTCTGAATTTTGGTTCACAACTTGTGTCCTCACTGTTCATGTACAAGAAATTTCCTGAAGTTTGATTTGTTCAACTGAAATCTGAGTTAATTGTATGTGCACTTGATGATTGATATCCAATTGATATCAGGTGTAATATTCTGAATGGTCTGAAGCTTAGTGCTGTAATTGAATTGCAGTTTATTATTTAGCTTGAGTCAGCAATACATTTAAACACTTTTTGAATGTGCTACAGCTAAGTATTGAGTTTAAAAGTTCCGCTCTCTAAAAGTACTATCATCATGATGTATTGAATTGATCTTAATAGCTGCAAATTGAATATAAGTTTTGAATGCAATTAATTCAGACAAAATTTATTCTCTGAAATATGTTTTCAGTCTGAGTTCTAAATATTGCCGAAAATTCTCTAGAGGTTCTGAATCTGTTGCTGAGCTCATCTGATGACAGAATTGATTGAATCTAGTTCTGATTATATTGATCTGAAACTCTGAACTTCATATCCAGTTTTATATATTTTGGTTCAGAACTGTAGCCCTTGTGAAAATTGAATCTGAATCAGTTCTGAATTTTAATTTGTTCTGGAATACAGTAAGTGCTAAGATTGATTTGAATAGTGATTCTAATTTCAAATTGTGTGTGAGTTAATTCAGGATCAGAAGTAAAGTTTTCACATCTGAATTGAAGTTTATATGTGTTCTTGAAAACATTGTCACTATTCACATTCATGCTGTTTTCAGAAGTGATTTGTTCAAATTGAGTTTTGAGTAAGATTTTGAAATTGCAGATTTGAGTCTGTTCTTTGACCTGATCACACTTCACAGTGTGCAAACATAATCAGAACAAACTCAAAATTGTCCACTGAAGTTGCTGGAACTAAAAGTGTGAATTCTTCTCTAAATCAGAGTTTCAATAGTCGACAAGATATTGTCGGTGTTTCAGTTACCGATAGAAGTATTTCAGCACTCCAAACTCTGATTTGAACTGAACTAAAATTTTGGGCCTAGTTTTGCACTGATTGTGTACTGTTTGGTTCACACTTGTTTTCTGTTGATGTTTGAGGGACATTGGGTGATTTGAAAAGGCCATCCGATTTGCAAGAATTTATTGAGGCGGATATTCACCCCCTCTAGTCACCATTCTGATCCCACAATCTTGCACATGGTTGGTTTAGTTAGCCGGTGTAGGACCGAGAGTAGCGACTAGAGAGGGGTGAATGGGAGCAAATTCCTTAATAAAAAATCTTACAAAAACAAATAAGAACTTTTGTTTGATCTTGCTCGTGGATACTAGAGACTTCGCACTAGGCTGTAATATCTTCTCCACAATAGATAAAATCAAGGATAATCCGAAGAAAATGATTGGATCATAAAGAGTTTCGAACAAAAGGTCTTTACAAGAACACATCTAACTTTATTTTGTTCTTGCTCGGAGATTTTGAAGGCTTCGCACTATCGTAAAGAACATAGGTGACTCCGGTTTGAATTCTGCTCGTGGATTTTTGGGGCTTCGAACTAACCAATAAATGATTTTCCACAACAGAGCAAGGCAGGAGCACCTCGAAGAAGAAATTCAACACAGGGGAAAACCTTCACAAAAACACAGGTGGATTTGGGCAAGAAAATAGCTTCGATCAAGAAGATAACTTCGATCTGAACTTGCTCATGAATTTCTATGACTTCACACTAAGAAATAGTAAATATTGCATGATAAAGCAAGTCAGAATAAATCTATCGAAGGAGTTCATCTGTAGCAAAAGAAAGACATCAAGAAATCAAACGATTCTGCGTAAAAACAACCAATAGTATAGGAGAGTGATAAAAATAAGATTAAGCACGAAACCAGCAAGGGAAAACATCAATTTCATTGCAAGAACCTGAATACGAGGCCTCTCTACTCTCTATTTCAGTTGTGAAGGAACAATGCCCAAGAAAATTCTGGTTGGATAGAAAGTTCCGATTTAGAATCAGAAGTTCTGATTATTTTTAGAATTAGAAACAGAGAGCTCAAATTGGAAGTTTCGATATGGGATCGGAAGTTCTGATAATTTATTGTTTACTTAACAGAGAGCTCAAATCGGAAGTTCTGATATGGTATCGGAAGTTTCGATAATTTCTAATTTAGAGACAGAGAGTTGAAACCAGAAGTTCCGATGCGTATCGAGAAAAATTGCACTAATCGAAAGTTCCGATAGGAGGTATCGGAAGTTCCGATGCTACATGGAATTGGAGTACGAGAGCCTTGATCGGAAGTTCTGAGGTGGGCGTAACAGATTGGTTCTGTTAGGCCCTAATGTGGATTGGGGCCAGGGCACTCATCTCTATATAAAGAGAGGAGGAGGTCTTGAAAGTCAAGTCATTGATAGTTTAGATGAGATCTAAACCCTAGCCATCAAGAACTCATCTCCTCCCTTTCTTGATCTTAAAAGTGGAGATTAGGAAATCTCCCGTTTCTCACGAGTGGTGCTAGCATGCCGTCGTGGGAAGGATCCCATCCCTGTACATGTGGATACCGTGGAGGCGTTGCTCCAATAGTCAGGGAACGGCTGCAACGAGGCGAGGATAGGCGAGGACACGCTTGCCGGACATCTTCTTCTGCTGCTCCTAGCACGTCTTGTGCTAGAAGGTACTGATCTATCATCCCTCACGCGCATGGTTCTTGGGCTTTGGTGAGAAATTTTTGAAATTGCCGGCTAGCGTAGCTCCCCATTCTGCAATAGTGGTATCATAGCCTACGTGCGTATTGTTCGATCTAGATACCTCATTTATGGTTATACATGGTGGTAAAACAGATTGGATTTGTCTTCTGTCCAGAGAAAATCAGACGTTCCGATGTTTGTCGGATCGGAAGTTTTGATGCCAGATCGAAAGTTCCGGTATTGAATACGATTCAATATAGAGAGCTATTTTGCTGTCCGGAGTTCCTATATTAATCGGAAGTTCCAGCGGATCGGAAGTTTTGATAATGGATCAGAAGTTTCATATCGGTTTTTAATCGATATAGAGAGGAATAATGTAGTCAGAAGTTCCGATTTGGAATTAGAAGTTCCGATCTAGTTCAATCACTTTTAGATTCTTCGCATAACTTTGTTTTGTAGAGAATGGTGTGACTGACATGGTCTTGATAAATATTATGTATGAGATGCATGCAATAAAAGTAAATTAAAATACGTCATGTGTGTTATTAATATTTATAGCTAAGGTTGGTGTACATTTGCGACCTGCGTGTCGAGTATTGATGCTTCAGTTCATGTAACTAGTATAGGTGCTATACTGATAAACTAGTACAGTTCCTAGATGCTAAATGCACACACTCAATGACTAGAGCCATGGAGATGGATATTGCCATGTGAAGAGGACCATGCTATGTCACAATTAATTTGATTGCCTGTGATGCTTTCTTATGTTCCCGTTATATCATTCTTGCATATTTCGTGCGCGCTAGGGACGTAAACTTGATAGAATAGTTTTCTCTCAAAAAATTAAGTATTGATGCTTTTTCCAATAGCTGCACCGACCAAGGATCTCGATCATCGATAGTGGGTTTGCCAAAGCTGATGAGGACATACCTACCAATGATACAACCATACATGAATACCAAGATCCAATTATTCGAGTTCGAGCACGACGATTAATCTCCAGGTCAACTCGTTTCTATGTATCTTAGTATATTATCTTGGGAATAAATTACTACCTAATATTATTATTATTATTGTTAGGAACCATGGAGATGATAAAAATCACTTGGAGATAAACAAAGAGTTGGAGAAGAACCAGGCAGGGCGTCCAAGCCAATTTGAGAGTCCAATCCAACTATAATTCGCGTCAACCTCGGATTATAGGAGCAGCGTGCACTAAAATCATTGCCCAGGCCGCATACGGACTCCAAGCCACGGAAAGATAACTTCATAAACTTTCCAATGCCAGCAGTTTTATCTAAAAAATCGTTCTAGATCAACGGGAATCGTCAAAACAAGATAGAGCCCAGAATCTGTCAGCATGCTGTTTTCTACGTTATTGGGCCTTTGGGCCGTGTATCGAGTTGAGCCCATTAGGGGTGCATCCCAAACTACTATATAAGGTGTTTCTACAGCCATCTAGGGTTTTGTGTTTAGTTTACACGGTGCTTTGATAGACGCCGCTTCACCGGATTTGTAAGTGAACCCTAATTCGTAGATTCCAATAGAATTTTCAATTCGATTGTGTTTTCTGCGTTCTTGCTTGTGTTCTTCGATTCGCAGGCAAGGATTAGCCTTCTTGGAGAGGTCAATTAAGCTGTGCTTGGTTGATAACCAACAGAGTAGTGTTGTAGCGATTGCAAGGGCCGATCTCGTGGATCGGAAGCCGGATCGTAAACGTCGAGTTCTCCACAAATTGTTTATCCCCCACCTGACAGAAGATCGGGTACCTCCTCCTCCATCAAGTGGTATCAGAGCTTGGTTTACCATCAGGTTTGTGTATCTTAGATTAGATTGATTTCATATTAATCCCATAGTCCACGAAAACACCAACAAAAAATTTGTAGTCGTAGGTTTTCCCCAATCCAAGACAATCCCTAGCCTTTGCACGTTTTGGTTTCAGAGTCCGTAGTATTGAGTTTGTGTCCTTGGTTAAGTCGGTTGCTGGTTAGTATTGTGATCCCTTTTTCTAAATCCATTATACTAGCCACCACCCATAAATCCCCTTTTATTTGCAATTTTATTCTGTTGAAGATTGAATCACTTCAAGTTCTGAAAATTCTGTTCTAAAATTGATTGATATGTGAAGAGTTGAATATGAAATAGTTCTCCGGATTTAATTTGTGATCTATCTCATTCTGAGTAGCAAGTTTTGGTAGAAGTAACAAAATTTCAGAAGTGAAACAATTTTATCTGAACAGTTCTGAGTATAGTTTTCAGATATGAAATCTATTTAGAAATTCAGAATGTGTGAGCTATATTATGATTCATGTCTGAACTTTTGAACTAGTTTGAAATACTTGTTCCTTTAGACATTCAATTTGATGAATTCTGAATTTTCAATTGAGTTTTGGTTGATCTGATCTAAAACTTTGAGTGAATCTATTTTGTGACAGTACTCTCTGAAATCTGGTTCATTCTCTGGAAATATTTTAGTCTGAACTCTATTTACTCAAAAATCATTTCAGAATTCCGTCTGGTTTCAGATCTGTAGCTATTCAGTTTGTTTTCAGATGTGTTACAGTTTTCTGCAATTTCTGTTCTACTCATGTACTAATAGTCTTAATCTTTCTAGTGTTTAGTTTATCCTTCAGGATGTGGTTCTGGATAGCTAGATACTAAAGTTAAGTTTGAAATAGTGATTGAATATCTGAAGTGAAGCAATTCTGAAAAAATTTCAATCTGAACCTGTTTTGAAAAGTATACACTATTCCTCATCAAATGTGTGTCTGGTTCTAAACTTTTGACAGGAGTGTAATTCTGAATCTGAACTTGCTGTTTTCTGAATTTTGGTTCACAACTTGTGTCCTCACTGTTCATGTACAAGAAATTTCCTGAAGTTTGATTTGTTCAACTGAAATCTGAGTTAATTGTATGTGCACTTGATGATTGATATCCAATTGATATCAGGTGTAATATTCTGAATGGTCTGAAGCTTAGTGCTGTAATTGAATTGCAGTTTATTATTTAGCTTGAGTCAGCAATACATTTAAACACTTTTTGAATGTGCTACAGCTAAGTATTGAGTTTAAAAGTTCCGCTCTCTAAAAGTACTATCATCATGATGTATTGAATTGATCTTAATAGCTGCAAATTGAATATAAGTTTTGAATGCAATTAATTCAGACAAAATTTATTCTCTGAAATATGTTTTCAGTCTGAGTTCTAAATATTGCCGAAAATTCTCTAGAGGTTCTGAATCTGTTGCTGAGCTCATCTGATGACAGAATTGATTGAATCTAGTTCTGATTATATTGATCTGAAACTCTGAACTTCATATCCAGTTTTATATATTTTGGTTCAGAACTGTAGCCCTTGTGAAAATTGAATCTGAATCAGTTCTGAATTTTAATTTGTTCTGGAATATAGTAAGTGCTAAGATTGATTTGAATAGTGATTCTAATTTCAAATTGTGTGTGAGTTAATTCAGGATCAGAAGTAAAGTTTTCACATCTGAATTGAAGTTTATATGTGTTCTTGAAAACATTGTCACTATTCACATTCATGCTGTTTTCAGAAGTGATTTGTTCAAATTGAGTTTTGAGTAAGATTTTGAAATTGCAGATTTGAGTCTGTTCTCTGACCTGATCACACTTCACAGTGTGCAAACATAATCAGAACAAACTCAAAATTGTCCACTGAAGTTGCTGGAACTAAAAGTGTGAATTCTTCTCTAAATCAGAGTTTCAATAGTCGACAAGATATTGTCAGTGTTTCAGTTACCGATAGAAGTATTTCAGCACTCCAAACTCTGATTTGATCTGAACTAAAATTTTGGGCCTAGTTTTGCACTGATTGTGTACTGTTTGGTTCACACTTGTTTTCTGATGATGTTTGAGGGACATTGGGTGATTTGAAAAGGCCATCCGATTTGCAAGAATTTATTGAGGTGGATATTCGCCCCCCTCTAGTCACCATTCTGATCCCACAATCTTGCACATGGTTGGTTTAGTTAGCCGGTGTAGGACCGAGAGTAGCGACTAGAGAGGGGTGAATGGGAGCAAATTCCTTAATAAAAAATCTTACAAAAACAAATAAGAACTTTTGTTTGATCTTGCTCGTGGATACTAGAGACTTCGCACTAGGCTGTAATATCTTCTCCACAATAGATAAAATCAAGGATAATCCGAAGAAAATGATTGGATCATAAAGAGTTTCGAACAAAAGGTCTTTACAAGAACACATCTAACTTTATTTTGTTCTTGCTCGGAGATTTTGAAGGCTTCGCACTATCGTAAAGAACATAGGTGACTCCGGTTTGAATTCTGCTCGTGGATTTTTGGGGCTTCGAACTAACCAATAAATGATTTTCCACAACGGAGCAAGGCAGGAGCACCTCGAAGAAGAAATTCAACACAGGGGAAAACCTTCACAAAAACACAGGTGGATTTGGGCAAGAAAATAGCTTCGATCAAGAAGATAACTTCGATCTGAACTTGCTCATGAATTTCTATGACTTCACACTAAGAAATAGTAAATATTGCATGATAAAGCAAGTCAGAATAAATCTATCGAAGGAGTTCATCTGTAGCAAAAGAAAGACATCAAGAAATCAAACGATTCTGCCTAAAAACAACCAATAGTATAGGAGAGTGATAAAAATAAGATTAAGCATGAAACCAGCAAGGGAAAACATCAATTTCATTGCAAGAACCTGAATACGAGGCCTCTCTACTCTCTATTTCAGTTGTGAAGGAACAATGCCCAAGAAAATTCTGGTTGGATAGAAAGTTCCGATTTAGAATCAGAAGTTCTGATTATTTTTAGAATTAGAAACAGAGAGCTCAAATTGGAAGTTTCGATATGGGATCGGAAGTTCTGATAATTTATTGTTTACTTAACAGAGAGCTCAAATCGGAAGTTCTGATATGGTATCGGAAGTTTCGATAATTTCTAATTTAGAGACAGAGAGTTGAAACCAGAAGTTCCGATGCGTATCGAGAAAAATTGCACTAATCGAAAGTTCCGATAGGAGGTATCGGAAGTTCCGATGCTACATGGAATTGGAGTACGAGAGCCTTGATCGGAAGTTCTGAGGTGGGCGTAACAGATTGGTTCTGTTAGGCCCTAATGTGGATTGGGGCCAGGGCACTCATCTCTATATAAAGAGAGGAGGAGGTCTTGAAAGTCAAGTCATTGATAGTTTAGATGAGATCTAAACCCTAGCCATCAAGAACTCATCTCCTCCCTTTCTTGATCTTAAAAGTGGAGATTAGGAAATCTCCCGTTTCTCACGAGTGGTGCTAGCATGCCGTCGTGGGAAGGATCCCATCCCTGTACATGTGGATACCGTGGAGGCGTTGCTCCAATAGTCAGGGAACGGCTGCAACGAGGCGAGGATAGGCGAGGACACGCTTGCCGGACATCTTCTTCTGCTGCTCCTAGCACGTCTTGTGCTAGAAGGTACTGATCTATCATCCCTCACGCGCATGGTTCTTGGGCTTTGGTGAGAAATTTTTGAAATTGCCGGCTAGCGTAGCTCCCCATTCTGCAATAGTGGTATCATAGCCTACGTGTGTATTGTTCGATCTAGATACCTCATTTATGGTTATACATGGTGGTAAAACAGATTGGATTTGTCTTCTGTCCAGAGAAAATCAGACGTTCCGATGTTTGTCGGATCGGAAGTTTTGATGCCAGATCGAAAGTTCCGGTATTGAATACGATTCAATATAGAGAGCTATTTTGCTGTCCGGAGTTCCTATATTAATCGGAAGTTCCAGCGGATCGGAAGTTTTGATAATGGATCAGAAGTTTCATATCGGTTTTTAATCGATATAGAGAGGAATAATGTAGTCAGAAGTTCCGATTTGGAATTAGAAGTTCCGATCTAGTTCAATCACTTTTAGATTCTTCGCATAACTTTGTTTTGTAGAGAATGGTGTGACTGACATGGCCTTGATAAATATAATGTATGAGATGCATGCAATAAAAGTAAATTAAAATATGTCATGTGTGTTATTAATATTTATAGCTAAGGTTGGTGTACATTTGCGACCTGCGTGCCGAGTATTGATGCTTCAGTTCATGTAACTAGTATAGGTGCTATACTGATAAACTAGTACAGTTCCTAGATGCTAAATGCACACACTCAATGACTAGAGCCATGGAGATGGATATTGCCATGTGAAGAGGACCATGCTATGTCACAATTAATTTGATTACCTGTGATGCTTTCTTATGTTCCCGTTATATCATTCTTGCATATTTCGTGCACGCTAGGGACGTAAACTTGATAGAATAGTTTTCTCTCAAAAAATTAAGTATTGATGCTTTTTCCAATAGCTGCACCGACCAAGGATCTCGATCATCGATAGTGGGTTTGCCAAAGCTGATGAGGACATACCTACCAATGATACAACCATACATGAATACCAAGATCCAATTATTCGAGTTCGAGCACGACGATTAAATCTCCAGGTCAACTCGTTTCTATGTATCTTAGTATATTATCTTGGGAATAAATTACTACCTAATATTATTATTATTATTGTTAGGAACCATGGAAATGATAAAAATCACTTGGAGATAAACAAAGAGTTGGAGAAGAACCAGGCAGGGCGTCCAAGCCAATTTGAGAGTCCAATCCAACTATAATTCGCGTCAACCTCGGATTCTAGGAGTAGCGTGCACTAAAATCATTGCCCAGGCCGCATACGGACTCCGTTTTTGATGTTCCACCAAGCCACAGAAAGATAACTTCATAACCTTTCCAATGCCAGCAGTTTCATCTAAAAATTCATTCTAGATCAACAGGAATCTTCAAAACAAGATAGAGCCCATAATCTGTCAGCATGCTGTTTTCTGCGTTATTGGGCCTTTGGGCCGTGCATCCAGTTGAGCCCATTAGGGGTGCGTCCCAAACTACTATATAAGGTGTTTCTACAGCCATCTAGGATTTTTGGGTTTAGTTTACACGTTGCTTTGATAGCTGCCGCTTCGCCGGATTTGTAAGTGAACCCGAATTCGCAGATTCCAATAGATTTTTTAGTTCGATTGTGTTTTCTGCGTTCTTGCTTGTGTTCTTCGATTCGTAGGTGTTGGGGGAAAATATCTCATCTTCGGGGTTATTGCCGAAGCAACATGAAGGCAGACAGCGGATTCGAAGGTTCTCAGATGATCATCTTCGAAGATACTCGGAACCCAGTTCGAAGTTCGAAGTACGAAGTAGGCATTGGTTCGAAGTACATTTTCGAACTAAGGCTTTTCAAGATTTTTTATGCCAGCTAAGATGGAAGACTTATCTTCTTTCTCATTAGATTAGTCTTTTACCATTTTAGCCCTATTAAGGGAACCGAATAGTTTCCACTATGTCGGTTGTAATAGAGGGGTAAATAGGTATTTTCCTTAATGTTTGGGCCTATAAATACCCCCCATTTCACCCTGTAATAGGGACCGAATACAAGTTATTCAATACACACATTTGAACTATTCTAAGTTATTATCCTTTCGGAGGCTTAGAACAGTTTGCTTCACAAACACTTCGTTTGTTAGTTTCTTTTCTACAGAAACCTGTTAGCGTAATCTTTTACGCCAATAGTTGGCGCCGTCCGTGGGGAACCTAGTCCGAAAAACTTCGTTCTCTACCAACCTTTTACATCATGCCTCCTAAGCGGAGCGCACCCCGCAATCCCACTCGGAGGTCCTCTCGGATCTCCGGAGAGATACCCTTCGACACAGTTGAAGTCGGAGGGTCTTCGGCTTTCCCTCCACAAACTCCGGAAGGAGCTTCTATCCCTCGAGCATACGAAGCTTCTCCGCCAACCCCTTCCATACTCCGATAGCCCGGAGTCCCTTCTCCACCCTCCATCCCAATTCGAACTGATCCTGTCAGTTCTCAAGACCCGGAAGATCCTTCCAGAGGAAATGAAAACAATCTTGGAGATATGGCCAGCCAAATGGCCAACCTTCAAGCTGAAGTGGTAAGGTGGTGACAGGAAGCTGCGAACAGGCTTCGCTCTCAAGCCACCCCAACCATCCCAGAAGTGCCCGAAGACGACGATCTTAATTATCCCGAAGCCCCGGAGAACGCCTCCTTCGACAATGAATCTCCGCTGCATCCTGAGCTGCAGAAGGTTCACTTTGATCCAAAGTTCAAAACTTCGAAGCTCTGTAAGTATGCCGGAGATGAAGATTCCGGAGAGTTCGTTCGGTCTTATGCCCTAGCAATTGAGGCTAGCGGAGGTGTTCGAGACACCATGGCGAAGTGCTTCCCTTTGGCTCTTCAAGGAGTGGCATTGAGATGGTTCTGGTCCTTAAAGCCAGGATCAATCAATTCATCGTCGCAGCTGAAGAAGAAGTTTATAAGAAACTTTCAGGGTACCTTCGTGCCTCCTATGTCAACAGGAAGCCTTTTCCAGGTGAAACAGCTCCCCGGAGAAACATTGAGGCAGTACTTTAAGCGCTTCGCTCATACGAAGTCGCAAATTCGGGGGCTGTCCACATCTTCAGTGGTTGATGCAGCTCAGGAAGGCGTCAGTCATCAAGGCCTTCTGGATAAACTGCATCGGAAGAGCATCTCCTCAGTCTCTCAGTTGATGTTATACTTCGAGGAGTATGCGAGGTCAGAAGAGGGTTGGCTTCGGAGGACTGCTGCTACTTCGTCCATATTGCAAGAAGTCAAAGTAGAAGTGAAAACTTCGGCACAGTCGCAGGAACCAGTCTTCGAAGTGCAACATGATCGGAGAAGAGGGCAAAAGCACCCTCGTTCTGAAGTTATGAATATTGCACCCCCACAGAAGTTTACACCAAGAGCTCCACAGTCTACGGGGAACAAGGCCAGCGGCTGGAAGCCTTCGATCAGTTATGCATTTCCAGGAAGCATCTTCTTCCAGCGGCTCATCCTTTGCAAGGCTTCGCAGGACCCCCGCTTGATGCACTTGGTCAGATAGGCCTGGAAGTTACCTTCGGAGAAGGTTTATTAGCCCGGACTGAAGAAGTAATTTTCGATGTGATAGATGCCCCGTATGCTTATAACGTCATCTTCGGAAGGGGCATGCTGAACCAGTTCGGAGCTGTGGCGCATCACAATTACTTGTGCATGAAGATGCCCACACAAGAAGGAGTCCTTACAATCTTCGGAGATCAAGCCATTGCTCGGAGGGCGGAATATGGTCATGGTCCCCCTCTTGATCCGAGGCAAGTAAACAGTGTGCAAAATAATGAAGAAATTTTTTCAGCCTCCTCCGAAGCTTCGAAGAAGTATTTTCTGAGACCAAGTCCTGAAGGAGAGATTGCAACGAAGGTCATTGTTAAAGATGGTAAAGAGTACACTTTTCAATTTGGTAAAGATTTACCTCCTGAAGTTGCAACCTCCTTGGAAAAGGTGGTGGAAGAAAATTTGGATGTCTTCGCTTGGTCTGACGAAGATATCACCGGAGTCGATCGGGATATCATTGAACACAGTTTACTTGTAAACCCGAAGGCCCGGCCTGTTCGACAAGGACTCCGGAAGATGTCCGCAGAGAGAGCTGCTCTAGCTAAGGACGAAATTGAAAAATTATTGAAGGCTGGGATTATCAGAGAAGTGGCTCACACAGAATGGTTAGCCAACCCAGTCTTCGTCAGAAAGAAGTCTTCCGGGAAGTGGCGCATGTGCATTGATTTCACATCTTTGAATAAAGCATGCCCACGTGACCCCTACCCCATGCCCCGAATTGATCAACTGGTTGACTCCACCGCAGGTTCGGAGTTACTAAGCTTCCTCGACGCGTATTCTGGTTATCATCAAATATGGTTGAAGCGCGAAGATGAAATCAAGACAAGCTTCGTAACTCCTTCGGGAGTCTTCTGCTATGTAAGAATGCCCTTTGGCCTAAGAAATGCCGGGGCTACTTTTTCAAGATTAGTTGCTAAGGCTCTAGGTCATCAACTAGGTCGCAATGTGGAGGCCTATATGGATGATATTGTAATAAAGAGTGCTTTAAAGCACCAACATAGCCTAGACTTAGCAGAAACATTCAATAGCCTTCGGGCATGTGGGATCCGTCTTAACCCCAAAAAATGTATATTCGGAGCTAAGGCTGGAAAATTGTTAGGGTATTTAGTTTCAAGCAGGGGAATTGAAGCTAGCCCTACTCAAATAACTGCGCTGCAGAAGATGGCTCCTCCGGAGAATTTAAAGCAAGTGCAAAAGCTGACTGGGCGTCTGGCCGCACTTAGCAGGTTTTTATCAAGGTCTGCGGAGAGGAGCTTGCCAATATTCAAAGCTTTGAAAGGGTCCGAAGATTTTGCATGGACACCGGAGTGTCAGAGAAGCTTCGAAGATATTAAAGATTATCTCAGTAATCTTGCTACACTCACGGTGCCTACTGCGGACGAAACTCTACTCCTGTACCTTGCAGCTACAGGTTCAGCTGTCAGCGCAGTCCTTGTCAGAGAAGTGGATTTCAATGGGAAGTTGGTCCAAAATCCTGTTTATTTTGTATCCAAAGCATTATCAGGAGCGAAGACAAGATACTCCGAACTTGAGAAGTTCGTTTATGCTCTGATAATGGCTTCGAGGAAGCTAAGACATTATTTTTTGGCTCATAATGTAATTGTACCAACTTCGTATCCCTTAGGAGATATGCTCCGAAGCAAAGATTCCACTGGAAGGATTGGAAAGTGGGCAGTCGAGCTAGCACCCTTCGGCATATCTTTCTTGGCAAGGACAACTATCAAATCCCAAGTCCTAGCAGACTTCGTAGCAGAGTGGACTCCACCTGCGAATTTGACTCCGGAGAAATCAAGTGACGGAGTTTGGACTATTTACTCCGATGGGGCTTTCCAAGCATCCGGAGCAGGCATTGGGGCAGTGTTGATTTCACCGTCAGGGCAAAGAGCAATGTACTCCGCAAGACTCAACTTTAAGTCTACCAATAATATAGCGGAGTACGAAGGGATTTTATTGGGACTCCGGAAAGCACGTGCTCTAGGGGCTACAAGAATAATTATAAAGACAGATTCTCAGATAGTAGCAGGGCACGTAGACAAAAGTTTTCAAGTTCGGCATCCACAGCTTGCAAAGTACTTAGAAGAAATCCGCAAAATCGAAGCACACTTCAAGGGTATTTCCATTCGGAGTATACCAAGAACGAAAAACGTGCAAGCGGACATTTTAGCGAAGGCTGCAGCCGGAGCTGTGGATGTGCCTGAAGAAGCTTTCTATGAGGAGCTCAATATACCTTCGGTGCCACAAATTGCCTCTGCGGAGATTCTTTGCATTCCTAGTGCAGATTGGAAAGATTCGATCATAGAACTCTTGCAAGGAGGAACAAATTTGCCCGAAGAGCCCCAGTTGTCAAGATTAAAGCTCAGAGCCAGAAACTATCAGTTAATCAACGGTATATTATACAAGGCCGGAGTATGTTCCCCTCTACTCCGATGTATATCTCAAGCCGAAGGCCAAGAAATTCTTCGAGAAATTCACGAAGGCCTTTGTGGAAGCCATTTAGCCCCTAGAGCTCTGGCAGGAAAAACACTTCGCCAGGGGCTTTATTGGCCCACAATAACAGCTGATGCGGAGAGCTTGGTCCGCACTTGTCAAGGATGCCAGTGGATGGGTCGACGGAGTCATCGCCCACCAACAGCTCTTCAAGTCATTGCTCCGGTATGGCCTATGGCCAGATGGGGTATGGATCTAATTGGTCCCTTTCCGTTAGCAAAGGGAAATCTGAAGTTCGCAGTGGTAGCTATTGAATATTTTTCTAAGTGGGTGGAAGCAGAACCCTTAACAGCTATCACTTCGAACAATGTGCAGAAATTCTTCTGGAAGAACATTATTTGTCGGTTCGGAGTGCCTAGATACCTCACAGTTGATAATGGAACACAGTTCGACGCAGAACCCTTCAGGAAGTTTTGCGAAGACCTAGGCATTCAGCTATGTTTTGCTGCAGTGAGGCATCCTCAGTCGAATGGAGCCGTAGAACGAGCCAATGGAAATATTTTATCAGGGCTAAATCGAAGAATAGTAGGATTAGCAAAGGGACTGTGGACCGAAGAGCTTCCGAAGATTCTGTGGTCCATTCGGACTACGCAAACAAGGTCCACAGGTTTTACTCCGTTCAGACTACTATTCGGAGATGAAGCTATGACTCCAACGGAGCTCAAAGGGGGATCATTTCGCAGCACCGAACCGGACATTGAAGAAGAAAGACAAGCTTCGTTAGACTTATCAGAAGAAACAAGACTTCGGGCTGTAGCTAATTTATCAAAGTATCATCAGCAGACGAAGGCTTGGTATGACCCGAAGGTTAAGCTCAATGAACTAAGACCGGGTCATCTTGTTCTACGAAGCATTATAGCACCAGGGAAGTTAGGCAATAAATGGGAAGGTCCATACCTAATTGTCCGTTCAGGGCGCCCTGGTTCGTTTAAATTAGCTAATTTAGAAGGTGAAGAGTTAGCACATACTTGGCATGCGGAGCACCTAAAGCGATACTTCGCATAAGGGCTCCTTGTAATTCGCTTGTAATCATCTCCTAAATTAATAAAGCATATGACCCTGATAGTTGCCTTCCCCTCATAGACTTCCAGCTTCCGAGTGGACGCACTGGAACCGCGGGGTCGACCGAGAGGGAAGTGTCATTAAGCTGGGTTGTATTTTTGGACTTCGAACCCATAAAGTTCGAAGCCTCCGACGTGGGGGCTGGCATAATGCGGAGCCCAGGCCATCGGCTTGTAGGCATCCGTAAAAGAGCCCAAAACCACACCCTACGGAGTCCAAGCCATTGGCTGGTAGACTTCTGTAAAAAGAGCCGAAGGTGGCCAAAATCTGCAGAGTCCAAGCCATTGGCTGGTAGACTTCCGTAAAAAGAGCCGAAGGTGGCCAAATCCTGCGAAGTCCAAGCCATTGGCTGGTAGACTTCTGCAAAAAGAGCCGAAAGTGGCTAAAATATACGGAGTCCAAGCCATTGGCTGGTAGACATCCGTAAAAAGAGTCCAAAGAGACCATTGCAAACTCCGAACCATTGGTTCGTCAGAGATCGCAAAAATAAGCCGAAGGTGGCTAAAGCAAAACAGCATTTGAACCATGAGCTTCGAATGTCTGTTAACATAGTCCAAAGTGACAAATTTTTTAAGACACTAAAGTGTCCTGAAAGTTATCTCAACTGATTTCTTTCATAAAACAAAGGTACTAAATTACCATTCTTCTGACTACAAATAGTCGAAGACATTTCATAAGATTTTAAAAGATCTTTAAATGACAGAGGGGCTCCGAACCCCCAAAAAATTGTACTCCGAAGTTTTTTCTTTGCGCATAACCATCTTTGAATACATTTCGAAGTTGCTTATACCCAAAGAGGGGCTAGTAAATATGGAGACAATTTTAAATCGGCATTCATTATTGAAATAAATGTGTTTACATATTACACTATGAAAAATTGGTATCTATACCAAGAAGGAATCGGAGACCTCTTCGGTCCCGAGAGCTAGGGGTGGAACGACTAGTTCCAACATCGGAAGTTCTAAGAACTTTACGGTTAACTCTCTTCCTCCCCCTCGAAGCTCTAAAATCCTTCTGCTCTTGTTGAAGCTCGGCCCAAGTTCGAAGCCGTTCGGGGCTTCTTTCCCAGCTTCTAAGATCTTCAGATCTTTTATTTCGAGCTTCACTTTCGTCTTCAGACCAAATAGTGTCTTCAGAAGACGAGGTGTTTGCGTCAACCTCTTTCTCTTCCTCTTTAATATAAGACAACACATCTTTGATTACTTCGGGCGCAATTACGCCGGAGTCATCTCGAGGAATTAGAAATCGAGGACGCTTGTAAGTCTTTAGAAGTTCGAAGGTATTCCATAATGAACGAAGTTCGTCGTTAAGTTCTAACACTTCGATATCTTCCATAAGAGGCAAAGCCTAAAAATATAACAAACAAGATTTTCATTGATAAAATATTTACAAGCATAAAGCTTTACATAATCAAAAATCCTAAATGATTCCTAAACCTGCGGGTTCGGAGGAGGCTGACTGCTCGAAGCTTGGTTCCGAACTTGCTTCTGGCGTTGGCCTTCATCGATCCAAGCCTTGATCGCGGAACGACCTTCGGCTCTCCATGAGGTTTGAAAGGCTCGCCAGGCGGCAGTCACGCCTTCGGAAGGATTCAAAAGCCGCTCGTCGTCGAAGGTAATGGAGCCCTCTGCGCTCGGAGTGATTGTTCGGCCCAAATCCTTGTAGTAACGAAGTAGTCCGAGGGCAGACACTTGTCCGGAGAGTTCTCCATAACGAATGTCTGCCGTCTTCATTTGCTTCGCTGCTCCTTGGATCCTTTTTAACCGGCGCAGCAGAGTCACGTTATCATCCGAAGGAAGTGATCCAGTAGTACCGAAGTACTCTAGAACACCTAACATCTGTTCAATGACCTTCGTAGCTACCTTCTCCGACTTAAGCTTTTCTTCAATTAGTGCATCCTTGCTCGAAGTCGTTTCTGCCAAAACTCCAGAAATCCTAGCATTCTCCGTAGTTAAAATATTCTTCTGGTTTAGGAGTTGGCTAGCTTCCTCTTGGAGCCTTACAAGTTCGGACCCAGCACTAGCATGCTCCAACCGCACCTTTTCAATTTCAGCCCGAAGCATGATTCTTTCTGCTTCGAGCTCCTTATTAGCAGCCTCCAAGCCCTGTCTGGCCCTACGCTCCGTTGAAATCACATTATCCATTTGAAGTACTCTAGCTTCGGAGAAAGATAAGTTGCGTTTAAGAGCTTCATTTTCTTCCCGAAGCTGAGCAATTTCATTCTCGCTTGATAAAGTTGCAGCGCGGGCCAAGACTGCTTGCTGAGAAAAGAAAAAACTAAAGTAAGAAATTATTCATGTATAATTTGCTACTGGTTCGAAGATGTACTCCGAACCCAATATAATTCGCTAAAGATATTGGCTCGAAGGTGCTCCGTACCTGGTAGGCCGCTCGTTCCAGGGCAACGTTAAGCTCCGAACTCTTCGCCCTGCTTAATTTTGCTACCAGCTCTGTCTCCCCGACTTCGCGACTCACTCGACCTAAAGGTTTGAGCAGAGTCTGAAGCCCAGTTTGCTCCAAGAAAGGAGTTAAGAGAGGGAGCATTGCCGAAGCCTCTTGGTCATCCCTGCTTGGCGAAGGTCCGGAGCGTTCTCCTGAGGTCCTTGGAACTTCGGAAGATGGCCCCCCCTCAGTTGATTCACTTTCATCTGTTGACTCAGACGAAGTTGATCCTTGAGTAGGGAGAGGCTCTATGTGTCTTTTACCCCTTCCAGGCCCCTGTTGAGTGACCTCTGGGTGCGGCTCCGAAGTTGTCGAAGGCCTTTGAATTGTGTCTTCGTGATGTACTTCTTCCGAAGGGGGCTCTGCAAAAGCAAAGATATTATACAATTTTGCAGAAAATAATAAAAGAATTATGCGAAGTTTACCTTCGACATTTTGGGGGCATTCGAGCACCGGACTGCTCGGAGGATCGAAGGTGAGGTCTTCGTCTGAATCCACAGTTAAAATTTCAGCTGCCGGAGTATCTCCGTGAGCAGTCCTCCCTTCATCCACAACTGAAGTTGTAACTTCAACTTCATCTTCGCCCATAGGGGCTTCGATTTGCTCTTCTTCTTGAGCATCTGGAGCTCTCACTTCTTCAATATTAGCTTGAGGCTCCGGCATACCTGCAGTATCTTCAATGTGAATATTTTGTTGAGCTGCATCTTCATCAATCAATCTCACTAATAATATACCTTCATCTTCTTTAGAACCGGAGATTGAGGTTCTTGAGCTCGAAGGCGCAGGATTCGAAGGTGCGAGATTTTTCGGCTTCCGAGCCACCTTCTTCACCGGAGTCTTTGCGGAGCTCGAAGCTCCGGCTTCAGCTATCCTCTTCTTGGGTCCCTTCTCCGAAGGCACCCAGTCCGTCAAAGGGGGCGGAGTCATCTCCAACATTCCCCATACTCTGTTAAACCTCTCCCAACTCCCGACCAATTTAACTCTCCATTCTTTTTCGGTCGGAGTTGGGGCACCCAAAATCTTCTCCGAAGCCCTTACAATTTGCTCTGAAGTAATAGGGGCTGAAGAAGCTAAAAAATAAATAATTTAAGTCAGTTTTTCTTCGAAGTAAATGTGTATAATACATGTTGGTTTCGAAGTTACCTGCAGGGCTCGAAGTTAAGTTAATCTTGCGGAGACCGCCCTCCGAATCATCCTCGAAGATGATAGGCCAGTTGGCCATCAGCGGAGAAATTTGCAGGCCGAGGAATTCTTCGGCTAAGTCCCGCATGCTTAACCTTCGGCTAATCTTTTGAAGCAGGTTAAGACGGGCTTCGAGCTGACCTTCGTTGGGCTGCACTAAAGCTTCCTTCCGGAATTGAATTTCTTTGAGGGGCCCGGCCAGAGGACTGCTTGCCCCAACTTCGGCATAGAACCATCTTAGAACCCAATCAGTATACCATCTGGCATTGATGGCCTTGGCAGGAAATTGGAGGGCATATTCATCCCGAAGCCTAAAGTTGATATTGCCAAAGGATACAACAACTTTTTCACCTCCGGGGCCTACTAAGGTCTTTGGTTGGCATGTAGCCCTATGCAATGCGGCGAAGATTTCTGCCCTTCCTTCGCACCCTTCGGCTCTCAAGGCCCATTCGAAGATAGCCAATCTAGCTACGTCATTCGGAGATAATTGAGGGAGGGTTACATGGAACAGATCCAGTACCTCTGCCAGGAAGTCCACTGCAGGGAGGCCCAAGCCAGCTTCGAAGAAGGCTTCGAATACCACTACTTCTCCGGGTCTTGGCAATGGAATCATCTCTTTGCCTGGCTTCCGAATCATAACTCCATTACTGATTTTTCCTCCCGCTGCGATTGCCAGTGACTCTCTTTTGCAGGTAGAAGACCCTAACTGGAAAGACTGATCCAAATACTTTGTCGATGGTGGGCACAGACCTTGGTCATCGGCGATTTGGGGATTTCTCCCTCCTGCCGCCATTGATGTCACCGCTGGTACCGAAGGTACCGCCGCCAATGCTGCCGCCGCTGCTGCTGCAGCCGCCTGCTGCCGAGCCAAAGCCGACGGAGGTGCAGATCCCTTAGTCTTCACCATCGCGATCGCCGGATTGCTTTGAAGAAATGGAGGCTAGGGCTCAAGAACTCAAAGGGCTAAAAAGTTTTTGATTGCGAGAATGCGGTGAAAAGGTAACCGGGTAACTTCTATGCCTTCTATTTATAGCCTAGATTTCACTTTTTTACCGTTAATCCATGTCGTTTCGCATTCCTGCCGTTACTTTTCCCCGAGATTAACGCTTACTACAGTTTCCGTTGGAAACAGAAACTTAACGGCTATTTTCTCTAAGTCTAAAAGACTTTCGAACTTCTTGAGTCGGTTCTAAGATAGTTCGAAAAACAATTACCTTAAGACCGATTCAGAGTTCATATCTTCATGCATTTCGAAGATAAAATAAAAACCAATAACCCCTATGTTTGGTTATCTTTTCCTTCCGTATACTGCTCTCCTAACGTTACAGGTCAAACGGAGAAGCGTATTCGAGGGGCTACTGTTGGGGGAAAATATCTCATCTTCGGGGTTATTGCCGAAGCAACATGAAGGCAGACAGCGGATTCGAAGGTTCTCAGATGATCATCTTCGAAGATACTCGGAACCCAGTTCGAAGTACGAAGTAGGCATTGGTTCGAAGTACATTTTCGAACTAAGGCTTTTCAAGATTTTTTATGCCAGCTAAGATGGAAGACTTATCTTCTTTCTCATTAGATTAGTCTTTTACCATTTTAGCCCTATTAAGGGAACCGAATAGTTTCCACTATGTCGTTTGTAATAGAGGGGTAAATAGGTCTTTTCCTTAATGTTTGGGCCTATAAATACCCCCCATTTCACCCTGTAATAGGGACCGAATACAAGTTATTCAATACACACATTTGAACTATTCTAAGTTATTATCCTTTCGGAGGCTTAGAACAGTTTGCTTCACAAACACTTCGTTTGTTAGTTTCTTTTCCACAGAAACCTGTTAGCGTAATCTTTTACGCCAACAGTAGGCAAGGATTATATTTTTTGGCGAGATCAATCAGGCTGTGCTTGGTTGATAACCAACAGAGCAGTGGTGTAGTGATTGCAAGGGCCGATCTTGTGGATCGGAAGCCGATCCTCAACGTTGAGTTCTCCACAAATTGTTGTTTATCCCCCACTTGACGGAAGATCGGGTACCCCCTCCTCCATCAAGTGGTATCAGAGCTTGGTTTACCGTCAGGTTCGTGTATCTTAGATTAGATTGATTTCATATTCATCCCATAGTCCACGAAAAAGCCAAAAAAATTTAAAGTCGTAGGTTTTCCCCAATCCAAGACCATCCCTAGCCTTTGCACGTTTTGGTTTCAGAGTCCATAGTATTGAGTTTGTGTCCTTGGTTATGTCCGGTTGCTGGTTAGTATTGTGATCCCTTTTTCTAAATCCATTATACTAGCCACCACCCATAAATCCTCTTTTATTTGCAATTCGCGTCCAAACTAGAACCTCAAAACTCCGATTCAGACCGCCTCTGATAAAATAGTCATATCTTTTGCATACGGACTCCGAATAAGGCAAATAAATACATTTTCGAAATATATATAAAAAGTGAGATCTAAGTTTTCCTAGATAGCTAGGTTGGCCGATTTTAGGTTTTCCAAATTCGGCCGGAAAATCGAGTTTTCCAGCCCCAAAGTTTTTTGCACAGTTTTTTCAGCTCATCTTTATTTACCTGCATAGCACTTCTTTGTAGCAAAATTATATCACATCTTCTTGGTTTGTCTTCTTTGTGCTCCTAATCATAAAAAAGATGTGTAAAAAAGAGTTCAAAAAAAGCGTTCAAAAAAAGAGTTCAAAAATATCGAAAAAAGAGAAAAAAATATCAAAAAGGGAGCACTTTGGGACAAGTTTGGAAGATATTAGTGTTGTGTGGTGCTATTTTTGGTACTGTTTTGTGCTGATTTTGTCAATCTATAAGCCATCCTTTGAGCCTCAACCACCCTCTCATATAAGCTTTTTGTCATAGGAATCACATTCATACCAACAATTTGTACGAGTACTATGGACACTTATTTAATATTACTATCTGTTTCTGAAACGTGTTCCACCATGTAGATTACTCTTGTTTAACCACCTAGACTCCACATATATACTTCTGATTAGTGCAGCTTGAGTCTTTGCAATCATATACCACTCTCTTTGGAAGTCACAAACCAGTCAAGAATTGTGCCACGACCAAGATTGTGCCATCCACTGTCCTGCGATGGTAAGAACCTTGTAAGATTGTGGTAAGACGCTTGAGTGGGAGTGAGAGCACCTTCCACTACCTAATAGTTGATAGGGCTAATATTTTTTCCTAATGTTTTTTCATTTCTACTAACCATGGCAGGTATGGGAGGTATGACAAATCATAATCATGGTAACAATGTTTCTTCTATCAAAAGTAAGTTTACCATCCCATCTTTTTATGGTGAATATGATGCTGAAGAATACCTAGATTAAGAGATGACCGTAGAGCATAAATTTAACTTATATCTAGTTCCTGAACAACATAGAGTTAAACAAGCAACTGGTATGTTTAAAAATCATGCTTTAATCTGGTGGGAAGATATAAGTGAACTTCAATTACAACCTAATACATGGGGTCATTTAAAAAGAGCTATGCGTTGTAAATTTGTCTCTCCTTATCATCGTGAATTGTGTAAGAAACTACAATGCTTAGTTCAAGGTAATATGTCTGTGAGAGAGTATTATGCTGAACTTCAAGAGAGCATGACCTGTTGTGGTGTTGTGGATCACTCGGATGACACGATGTGACGCTTCTATGATAGATTGAGGCATGAGATTCAAGATATCATTTATTATAAAGAATTTAATACTCTTAGGCATTTGTTCCATCTTACCATCATTGCAGAGAAAGAATTGCAAGAACAACAATACAAGGCAATAAACTCTTATCCACCACGAGTGATGAGCACACCGGTACTAACCAAGTATTTCTCTTCTTCAAGTGTCCGTCATGCACCTGCACATGTACCTGCACCAACATCGGCAAGCATATAGCCTTCCATCTCTACACGAGTTGAGGTGTCAGGTAAAAAAGTCCTTACAGGTACCCGTTGAGGTTGCTTCATCAGCTAAAATAATAGAACACCCTTTGCAATTTGATAATGATGCACTTCACCATGATAGGACTAATAACTATATTGTTGTGCATGAGGATGTGAAATCTACTTTGTTACTTTCAACTTTTGATGAAATTGTTAAAGATGATATCGAGGCGACAACTAATGAGAGCAAAAAACTTGATATTAGATCTAGAATTCAGCTTGAAATTAAATTAAAAGATTCTTCTATCATTGCACATAAAACTGATCAAACTGAAATTCATAGTCAAGATGTGTGCTACGTTGTGATTTGTGGAACTACTTATTATTCTCTTACTAATATAGTTTATACTTTGCCCCAGTTATCACTATGTATTTATCTCATATTGAGCTACATAAGTGTAAATTTGATATGCCTCCCGAGATTTTATTCTCTGTTGAGTTACATAACTATAATCATGTCTTGCCTCCCAAGTCTTGGGATAGTTCCACATTTAACGTTGCAGAATTAAAACCAACTATGGGAGCAAAAGATGAGTATGAATCGAGGACGACTCCATTTCAAGAGGGGGAGAATGATGAGAACATCACTAGTTGGGATAGGATCATGATTGTGAGGAAACAAGTTAAGGTGTATGCTTTCTATGTTAGATTTAATTTTTATATATTTGAACCTCAGATGGTACACCAGGAGCAGCATGTACTAAAATCATCGCCCAGGCCGCACACGGACTCCGTTTTTGACGTTCCACCCAACCACGAAAACATAACTTTATAACCTTTCCAATGCCGCCAGTTTCATCTCAAAATTCGTTCTAGATCAACAGGTATCGTCAAAACAAGATAGAGCCGAGAATCTGTCAGCATGCTGTTTTCTGTGTTATTGGGCCTTTGGGCCATGTATCCAGTTGAGCCCATTAGGGGTGCATCCCAAACTACTATATAAGGTGTTTCTACAACCATCTAGGGTTTTTGGGTTTAGTTTACACATTGCTTTGATAGCCACCGCTTCGCCGGATTTGTAAGTGAACCCGAATTCGCAGATTCCAATAGAATTTTCAGTTCGATTGTGTTTTCTGCGTTCTTGCTTGTGTTCTTCGATTCACAGGAAAGGATTAGCCTTCTTGGCGAGGTCAATTAGGTTGTGCTTGGTTGATAACCAACGGATCAGTGGTGTAGCGATTGCAAGAGCTGATCTCGTGGATCGGAAGCCGGATCGTCAACATCGAGTTCTCCACAAATCGTTGTTTATCCCCCACCGGACGGAAGATCGGGCACCCCCTCCTCCATCAAAAGCAGGGTGCTATCTTTTATCTTAATTAGTTGGGGTGGAAGTCAGACTTCCGCACGCACGTATAGTATTGGTTTGCTTAATAAGGCTATCAAAACGGTTTTAGGCCTTGGGGCATAGAGTTGGCGTAGAGCATTGGATGCTTCTCCAACGAAAAGAGTCACATACGATGTGATTAGCAAAGTGTTGCTTACCTATGTTACCTAGCTTCTAGCAGTGATGCCAAAGCTCACTAAGAGTTAGAATGAATATAGATCTTGCGCCACTATCAGTCATTAGAGGGAAAATGACTATTTTGAAATAGCGGAACATCTTTTATTGGATAGAAGATAAACATGACATAGTGTCGAACCTTGCATTTAATATTTTGTAGAATATGGCACCAACTGTTAAGAACACTTTATATTTGCGATCGATTCTTTTTGGAACAATTTTTATTGACGGGTTGAGAAACTTGAGAAGTGTTCTCAAACGAAAGGAAAAGGAAAATGTTCTAGAGGAGTCCCATCATGATGAACTAATTGACGGGAGGGCTTGGGAGAAGCACTCGAATGAGTCACTTAATGTAAGTTGTCTCATACCTGTCTGTTTGTTCTCTGATCTTTGGAAGCAAGATGAGAATAAGAATGTCCATAATATGATTATGGGACACTTGAGAGCCAAGCTCGGGCTAAGAGGTATGGTATCTCAGTGTCCTTTTTTGCCTGCAAAACTAGTCAATGTTTCAGGAATGGCAAATTGTACTTGGAATAAATTTAGAAGAAGAAGGGAAGTAGGACTTCCGCTTCTACTTCAAGTATAAATGTTATTGAAATTAATCTTTCTACTCGTCCAAATGATTCATGGGTATTTGATACCAGGTCGATGATTCATACTTGCAAATCATTGCAAGGACTGGGTAGGTTAAGAAGGTGTGCAATAGGTGAACTGGATATTCACGTTGGCAATAGGTTGTAGCATTGGTCGTCTACATTTATTCTTTATCACTACCCTCAGGATTAGTTCTGGAATTGAATAATTGTTATTATGTTCCAGCATTGGGCAGAAACATTATCTCTTCTTCATGTTTGGAGGAAGATGGTTTTGAATTCGTAATAAAGAACAAGTGTTGTTCAATATTTTCGAATGACATGCTCTATGGTGTTTGTCCGTTAGTGAATGGATTATATATTCTGAGTCTTGAAAATGCACACATTTATAACATTAGTACTAAGAAACAACAACTTAATGATTTGAATCCTACCTACGTCTAGCATTGTCATTTGGGGCATATAAATGAGAAGCGTGTGCAGAAGTTCCATAGTAATGGACATTTGGAGTCATTTGATTTTGAATCATATGACACATGCGAGTCTTGCTTACTTGACAAAATGACAAAGACGCCTTTGACTAGACATAGTGAGAGGGCAAGTGAGCTATTGGCCATAGTACATACTGATGTGTGTGGACCAATGAGCCATGTCGTAAGAGGTGGTTTTTAGTACTTCATCACTTTTACCGACAACTAGGCAGCGTGGCATGTTGTTGTTGGACAACGACAAGCCCAAGACCTATGCGGAAGCAGTGATGGGAACAAACTATGAGAAATGGCTTGGAGCCATTGGATCCGAGTTGGAGTGCATGCGAGAAAACCAAGTTTGGAACTTGGTTGATCCTCCCGATGGTGTAGAAACTTGTTGTTGTAGTTTTTGGTCACACGCATGGCCTAGGAGATCTTCTTAACTCCAGTGCAAGTCCTATAATATTAGAAAAGAAGGTTTTGTGAGCATGCCTATACGTTTGACCCTGCAACTGATAAAGATTCATAGAAAACAATAACATTAGTAGTAGAGACGATCGATTGCCAAGCCGATGACTATGGTGAGGATAATATAATTGTGAACGAATGCGACGATCGGCCATAAGTCCTATGACTACTACATGATTCTCGGGCTGAATACGCCATCGGCCGATAAGACGAGATAATCACGAGCAAGGGACGATGGGTATCTCCCGAGTGCGCATGAAATAGATCATAGAATTAAGGATAAACTATTGGCTTGTACTTCGATAGAAATAAATAAAATGCGCTAGATAACATATCAGTATCATCAAAATCATTATAATAACAAGATTGGACCTAACCAAGACATTAGCTAGTCGCGATGAACTTAACAATACTTCAAAGTATCAAACATTCTTTATTTAGATGAACGGTATACATCATGAAGCAGATATAATAGAAAGAGATGTCAGACCTAACCAATGAAGCCTCATACTATGATACCTAAATCACATCAAACTAAGAGATCAATCTGATGCAGCCTTAGACCTAGCCAATAAACTAGGATAAACTGGTGATCGCACTGACTCAACCGATGTCTTTAAGAGGTCGATACGATGCAGCCTTAAAGGACACTGACCTAGCTGATACGATCATTGAGGTGGCGGCACTCACCTCTTCATTAGATATCGAAACGATGCAACCCAGCTCCGAGTGCCGAATTCCACCGGGATTAACCTTGGGAATCCAAGGGTGGCGATGTGCCGATGAGTAGTTATTTATAGGGTTGTGTTGTTTAACCTAGCTAATTAGATACATATTTATAGTCCAGAGACTTGCTATCCAAGTAATCTACATTGTAACCGATTCTGGATCATCCTCATCTTCTCTCTCCTTCATCGGCTCCTACATGTCCAGTCATATTGTAACAACATGGACGGGCTTTTTTGACCGGACCTCTTTGACTTTTGTTGATTGTGTGACATCTGTAGTGGGCCTGGGCTTTACCAAATCTTGGCATCAACACATGCCCCCAGTTTCGGAGCAACAAAGGAGTTACCGATGCTTCAAAATTATCGATTATCATCACCCTCTGCCATCACATCCTTTCAGACACCTTTGTAATGTCTTTTCAAATTTATCGCTAGTAGTTGAAACCCTTCATCTTCCAATACTTCATATATAATGCATTGGGCATTGGCTTTTCCTTCCTCTTCTTCTCATTTTTTCTTCGGCCATGAATGACCGTGACAGATGTCGCTTGGTCCGATTCATGTACTTTTCTTTGTGGCGGCGTCGGACCAGACTTCATTCCATACAGTTGTGCATTGACATCTGTAAGCCGAAGATTTTGCTTCCCTCGCCGCTCACCGCCTTTCTCTTCGTCGATCACACGCACCGACAATGTCAACAATGGCCACCAGCTACGTGATTCCCGAGGTAAGCTTTTAGCATTCTCCATTTTCATTGTTCTTCGATCTTTCTTGTTTCATCCACTGTCTTTACTCACTGCTCCTCTTTTCTTTCACTATTTCTTTTGTTTTCTTCTTTATAGAACATGCAAAACCAAGTTTTGATCCCCATAGCCACCCATCCTTTTTGCTGAATCCCCTTTAAATATTCTCCTATGCATTCTTCTGACTGAAACTCCGGTTTCGAGTCTTTTCCTCCTCTCCCGAGCTAGCGTGACTGGTATCTTAGGGTATTGGCTACCTATTGTGCCTTTTGGGTTTAGATTGACATCATACATTGCATTGACCTTTCCCTTACTGATCTATATCAGAATGAGCCGATGCTAGTTGCCTCCTATTACTTCTGGTCTGACGCCTTGAATGCCTTTGTGTTTGGTCATGAGCTAATGAGTCCCACTCTGCTTGATGTTTTATTTTTGACTTGTCTCGACATTGACTCATCACCCAACTCCTCTTATTTCTACTCCAAACCAACCCACTGTCTTAGCACCAAGTCCACTGATAGCTGGGGCTGGTATATTGTGAGACATAACAAGTAGAATGACCCCGTAGACATTTGTGAACACATTGCTTTCGTCAACCTCTAGTTAGAGAAGTTTGTTTTCTGCGTATTGGCTCTGGTCCCAACCTTCTAATTCCAGTTCTTAGCCGAACAACTTGCCACCCACGTGCGGATTCCACTTGGCCCCTACCTCCTTGGAGCCACCTACCACCTTCTTCATCTCGTGTCGGTCAACCTATTGGCTGGCAATCCTATCAGCCACCATAGTGGCCCTTGGTGGTTCCATCATCTCTAGCTTAATGTTTACATAGCCGATCTTATTGGACAGCCCCCTCTTACTCAAATGCATTTTCCTGCTGATTTTCCAAAATCGGCCATTCCTACTTATTGTCGTTGCTCTTCCTTGGGTGAAGCGGCGACATGTTTCTCCGCTTTTCCTTAGTCTCCTGTAGCTTTGGCCACCTACTCGGAGTACGAATATCCTCATTGGCTAACTCTTCCTGATGTGTCCCAGGACGAATGATCCCTTCGTATTTCTTCGTATTTTATGGCCGTAATTGTTTGGTGTATGCTCCCTGTCAGTTTCGCCAGAGCGTGTTCTCGGTAGGACTCCTACGAGTGCTACCACCCATCGGTCTTTGTGAGGCAATTACGCTTCGGACAACTCCCACCCCATATCTTTTTTGTCAATCAAATTCGAACTCATTGGAAAGTCAAGGAAACCTTGGAGTAGGACCACCTCTCCCATATGACCGATGGGATCCTCACTGGTGATCTTGTTTCTTGGACAGTTTGCCAAGCGTCCTCTACCATTTTCCACTGATTGTGGGGCGAACTGAAGCAGCACATCTTCAATCGTTCCTCATTGATTTATCGGGAAAGGCTTCGACTTTTCCCTTTATTTATTTCCACCGCCTTTTTTCATTGGACTAACTTTGCTTCTTGTAGGAAGATGACCTTGATGCTCCTGTGGTGAGCGCCAGCGGTCGGCCGATACGATACAGGCTAGTATCGGCTAGTACAAACTTGGGGACTAGTGCCCCTACTCCCACGGCGTGGATAAGTGGGAGGCGGTCTTAGGTCATCGGTTGCATCGTAGGAGCTTGAATTGCTACGGGTGGAGGACGTCGATCTAGAGGCAAAGATGGAGGGGGTCTGGATGAAAGTTGTTGTTGGTGTCTTTTTTTATCACACTTTGACACACACGTGGCCTGGAAGATCTACTTAACTCAAGTGCAGGTCCTACAATCTTCGAAAAAAGGTTCAAGGCATGCCAATCAGTTTGACCCTGAAACTAATCAGGAAATAGAGAAAATATCATTTGTAGAAAAGTCGATCGGCTGCCAAGCCAATGACTAAGGTGAGGATGAAACAATCGTGAGCGAATAACACCAACCGACCATAAGGTCGATGACCAAGGCAGAGCGATCTGGGTAAACACATCATCAACCGATGGGATGAAAAATATATGCATATGGGCCAATGTGTATTTCCCAATGGCAGATAGAATATAACATTGAATTGAAGATAACCTATCGGCTTGTACTCTGATAGAAATAAATAAAACATGCTAGACAACATGTCCGTATCATCCAAATCATCACAATAACAAGATTGGACCTAACCAAGACAATATCTAGTCACAATGAACTTAACGATACTTCAAAGTATCAGACAACGCTTTATTTAGATGAACAGTATACAACATGAATAAGATACAATAGAAAGAGATGTCGTACCTAACCGATGAAGCCTCAAACTACCACACCTAAATCACATCAATCTAAGAGATCAAACTGAGGCAGCCTTAGACCTAGCAAATACACCGAGATAAACCAGCGATCATACTATTTCAGCCGATGCCTCAAGATAACAAATTGATGCAGCCGTGAGGACACTGACCTAGTCGATACGATTGTCAGGGGTGGCGGGACTTACCTCTTCACCAGAGATCAGAACAATGTAGCCTAGCTCCGAGTGCAGAATCCCACCGAGATTAACCTTGGGAAGCTAAGGGTGGTGATGCACCGAAGAGTTGTTTGTAGGGTTGGTTGTTGTTTGACCTAACTAAGGGATGCATATTTATAGTCCGGAGACTTGCCGTCCAAGTAATATATCCTAACCGATTCTTAAAAATCTTTATCTTCTTCATACTTTTATCTCCACCAGATTCTTCATATTCGGTCATGTTACACGTCATGGACAGGCTTCTTTGACCATCTTTGATTGAACCTCTTTGACTTCTATTGATCGTGCAACATGTTTTGTGGGCCTAGGCTTTTACCAAATCTTGGCGTCAACACATGCCCCCCAATTTCGGAGCATTAAGGGGTAACCGATTCTTCGAAATTATTAGTCATCATCACCCATCTGCCATCACATCATTTCAAAGTTTTTGGCCATGGGCCGATAAGTCCCTCCTTGCTCGATGTTTTATTTATGACTTGCCTTGATATCGACTCATCGACCATCCCTTCCTTCCTCCATTCCAAACTGGTCCATAGCCTTGGTACCAAATCCATCGATACTTGGGGTAGATTCATTAAAAGGCACAACAAAAGAAAGGCAACATAGAAACCCATGAACATGTGGCCTTTCTTACCCTCTAGTTAGAGAGGTTTGTCTTTTGTGTGTGTACCTCAGGTCCAACTTTTCAGTTTCAATTTTTGGCCGAATAACTTGCCACCCACGTCAGAATCCCTCTTGGCCGATACATTCTTGGAGCCTCATACCACCTTCTCCATCTTGTGTCGGTCAAGCTATTAGCTGACGATCCTGTCAGCTACCCCCACGGTCCATGGTGGATTTTTCAGCTCTATTTCAATGTCTATACAGCCGATGTTGCCAGTGGGCCCCCTTTCTCTTCCATGCGATTTCCTGTCGATTTTTTGGAATTAGCCACCCCCATCTACCGCTGATGCTGTTCTTTGGGTGAAGCGGCCGCATGCCGTTCTGCCTTCCCATTATCTTTCGAACCCTTCGCCGCCTGTTTTAAGGGTTTCTATCTTGGATTTTTTTGATCGGACCATCTAGTACCCCTATGAGTACTCGGAATACGAGTGCCCCTATCGGCTAGTTTTACCTAACGTGCTTCGATACGAGGAATCTACTCGCATTTTCCAGGCCACAATCTTTCCTTGTATTTTGGCTGTCGATTTCACCATCGAGCACCCTCAGATGGGTTCGTATGAATTATATCACCCATCGGTCTTTTCGAGGTAGTTTGGTTTTGGTCAGCTTCCTCCCCATTTGTTCTTCATCAACCAGCTCCAAGTGCATGGAGAAGTCAAGGGCCGCTTGGAGTGGGATCGCCTTTTCCACATGATTGATGGAATCCCTTTTGGTGACTTCACTCATTGGTCAGCCTGCCGAGCGTCCTCCGTTGACTTTTGTCGATGGTGGGATGAGCTGAGGCAACATATTTTCAATCGCTCTTCGCTGATCTACTGAGAACACCTTTACTCGAGTGACACTTCATCGGAGCCTGAGGTGACTACTTTGGACTTCCCCTTTTATTTGTTCCCATCGTTTTCTGTTTATCTGATTAACTTTGCTTACTGCAGGAGGATGATCTCGATGCCCCTTCTATAAGTCTTAGCGGCCAACCCATATATTACGATCCAATATCTGCCTCTAAGAACTTGGGTACTGGTGCCCCTTCTTCCTCATTCTGGGTGAGTGGAAAATGGCCCAAGGTCTTGGTGCGCAAGCGCCAGGCCTCAACCTTGACTGTGCGCCAATCCGCTAGGATCTGGACCGTCCAGGCAAGTTCATCGTCTTTGGCTTTACGGTTAACAGTAAGTTCCTACCTCTTCATAATAATGCCTCTTTTGGAGTATGCTTACGTCTCTTGTTTTTGCTTTGCATCCGAGGCCGATTGCTCTTTGGCCGCATCGACCCCTGACATTGCCACTTCTCTGCCAATGGCTGAAACTCCTTTGGATGCCTAGGTTCATGCTTTTGTGCAACCAATATTTCTCCTCTCATATCCCTGACACCAGATACTCCCTTTGTACCTAGAAGCCTTCTCCTCTTATCGACGTCGACTCTCTTTATGCGGCGTCCGATAGCATGGCCGATGACCCTAGTACCCCCAGTCGGTTCGGGCCATCGAGACGATCACCACGAGATTCTTTGCTCAGGACAATACATTAGAAGCTGATGCTGTTGATCCTAGTGTATCGTTTGATGCCAGAATCTTCATTGCCCCAGTTGGGATTGCTTCTAGGGCTGCGCCTACCGAGGCCAATGAGATTGAGGTTGTGCCTCTGGGAGCCAACACCGTTATTCCTGAGGCATCGACCGTTATTGCTGATGTAACTCACCAGGTATCTTTCTTATTTGCTTTCTCGTCTTCCATTGTTTTCCATGTAACCAACATCGGCCCTAGATACAACCGATGCCTGGTGTCGTTGGTCCATATGCCTCCCATGGCAGCCTCGGACGGGAAGGCTCGTTCATTCTTCTAGTGGCCGAAACAAAAGATGATGTTGTTACTTCTTCCACTAATAGTGCTCCACAACAGGCCATTCCTACAAAGCCTGCTAACGTAAGTATTCATGTATTTATTATGGTGTCATGACCCCATTTTTTCTCGACTTCTTTTGTTAGATCGAAAATTCTCTCCTGTTTGACATACTTCGAACACACCCTTCGGAGTGTGTGGTTAGGAGGTATTGACCACACTCAGAACACACACTTCGCATAGAGAAAAAGTTCAAAGTCCAACAGGCTACGCTCACCCTCGGACACCCGAAACACAAGGTTCACTACTTCGAGAATATGAGCTCCGCACGTGAAAAGGTCTTCGAGCAGACTTTGCACCGAAGTACTTTGGTACAGAGTGTGTTCCCTAAAGGGACTTCGTTCACACGCTTCGCACTAGCGATTGGCAATAGGCTCCGCAAATGGAACAGACACCGAACGTGACTTAGGGAAAATAGCACAGTGAAAATTTCAGGCTTTGCACTCTTGAGATTGGACAATACTTCGCTAGACACTCGAGGATATACCTCCGGTTCTCACAGAGCAAACATATTTCGATGCACACCTCACGTAGCCTTCGCTCAAATGATTAGAACACAACCTTTGATAGCACGTTCACAAAATAAAGAAGTTGATTCGCACAATACTAATGAAGCTGTCCAAGACTCTCAACATAGCAAAGCAAAGAACTCAAACAAATTCACGCAGAACATAATTTGAAACAAAAATAAGACTTCAGTGGATGAAAAAGGAACACACAATACCTTCACAAAATCTGAGCATACATATGAGTTTTTGTGGCGGTTGGGTCAAGGCTACAATGGGTACCGAAGGTTCTAAAAGTGTTACCCTTGACCTCAACCCGCCTCTACTTTTATAGGCCAACTCAGATATGCAATGAGACTATAATAACCCTAGGATTTATAACTTTTTTGCCTCTCGCAAACACGGGGCAACTGCCGGTAGTCTACTTTATTGGAAGCTCCTTTTGTGTCAACTTTGTAGACCGGTATCTTCGGAACCCCATTCACACTGTGAAGTGCCTGAGTGACTTCGTCAGTAGGCTTCGAACCCGAAGGTACTTCGCTACTTCCAAACTCTGTCTCGATACAGAGTGACGGTTCTTAGCCAAAGCCGTCAAAGATCGTGGCGCCTTCACACCACCACCTCCGGAGTGTACCACCATAGCTTCGCAGCTTCACTTAGCTCGAACGCCACACGTCCATGTACCAGAGCCATGCATGGCCGAAGCACATCAAGACATCCTGACTTCGAAGCTCCTCCTTCGAAGTACCTCCCTTCGAAGGGTTTTGTTCATCACCTTTTGAAGTCCATCCTCAGGAGCCATATTAAAGATCATGGGCCTCATGGCTCTAGAAGTGATGAGTGATTGTCAACGGAAGTCAATGATGAAGAGAGAGAGGAGATGAAGAGGAGAAGAGACCTGTCGTGTCTTGGGCCACGTGTGACTCAAGTAAACGGGCGGCGAGCGATTGTAGGGCAGAGGAGCCATGGAGTTGGGATGGCCCAATCCAAGTACATTAACCAGGAATGGTAGGTGATCTGCTATCTATTGACCGGGTTTGGCTCAGGTAAACAGGCGGCGAGCGATTGCCGGTATGACGGAGCCGCAGAATCGAGCCGGCCCAATTCGGGTACTCGGTGCAAAGACATCAGACGCTTTATCGGTTTCGATGCAAAATCGACGCCCCAATATGGAACGCCCATCGGAGATCCGACGGTCCTGAAGTGAAGCTGTAGGTGCTACGAAAGCTCCGCGTTAGGACAAGCTATCTGTAGATAGGATTTTACTATTTTGTCCGTTGGGCCCGTAGTTTGATTTTTGCGTCCGTGTGTAATTTACCTCTAGGGTTTCACCAACTCACTTTAAACTAAAAATCAGAGTTCAAATTTGCCTTTCCTCTTCCAACACAGTGCAGCCTCTGTTTCTACTATTTTATCTGCGCCGTCACTATCAATCCTCACGGTTTTTAATTGCCGGATATGGCATAGCGCCGAACGCTGGTCTTTTTTCCCTCGGTTTTTCTTTGTTCTGGCTCGGGTCAAAGGCGGGGCTGCATGGAGCTGAGTGCAACGCTCGGTTTTCCTTAGTGACTGGTTTTTGGCGGCAGACGAAGTGCGAGTGCATGGAGGCGCTGTAGCGGACCTGGTGTGCACAGTGCTCGAGCGAACCACGTGGCTACAATGTGGAGGCGCTAGACAGCGAACAGAAGCTTGGCGCGAGCATGAGAAGGAACCAGAAGATGGTGTACGGCATGAGCAGGAAAATCAGGCGCGTGCAAGGTGTTCCGTATGACTTTGGGTGTCACAAGATCAAGAAGCACATTAATTTTCCTGTTACCTCGTTCCTCGTGCATTTAGAGTTCTTGATTGTTTGTTGGGTATTCTCTGATAAATTAACCCACCATATTCATTTTTGAGGAACTGTTGTGAGAATGAGATACTCGATGATATGTTTGTGTGTTTTGTGTGTATGCTTGTGAATAATGAATATTTCTTATTTACTTGATCAAATATCTGTAATCCATTGAGATCTTTATTTTGTGGAGATGTCATTTGATCCGTGAGAAAACTTAATGTGCCTTTAAGCACTTTGGTGGTGTATTTTCGTTTAGGACACAGGTCATTTTTAGGCTATTTTATTTTAAGTTCTAATGATCCCTCAAACTGTCGCATCACATGATATTTGACAGGAGAGTGATAGCGCTATTTCCATCTATGGTTTTTTGTCGCATCACATTAAGTTCTAATGAGTTGGGAGTTGGGAGAAGGCCATCGATTCGAAAGAATTTTTGAGGTGCCCATTCACTCCTCCTCTGGTCGCTACTCTCGGTTCTACACCTCTTTCGTCGAAGGTTCCGCATGAAGCATCTCCATAAACACTCCTTCGTAGTGTCTCCACCTAGAGCACACTCTTGAAGAGCCTTTCTGGACCATGCCTTCGATGCACTTTGACTTCTGAGACCTTCATCAGGTGTCCTTCCAAGTACCTCCGCCCGGAGCACACTTTTCATCATTACCTCATTCCTGAGGACTTTATCTGCCAACCTTTGAAGTGCCTCCATCTGGAGCACCCCTTCTAAGTGCCTCGCCTCCAAGGACTTTGCCTCGAGGTATCTTCATATAGAGTCCTCCTCTAGACTTCCTGCCTTCGACTGGCGCACCTTCGACCCGAGGACCGACCTTAACTTCACACAACCTTCGTCACTCTCCGGCACCAAGCTCCCCGCTTGACTTAAGTCACATGCTGTGTTGATCGTCTCATTGCCTCCGATATCACCTGCACACCATCGACAAGCAACCAAGCGTTTTTGATACCCCGAAGGCCTCTCCAGGTAAAATACCCTTCAGGGAAACATCAAAGTATCGAACCCTTCGGTACAACCTTTGAAATGTATACCGCTAAAACCCTTCGACAAATATACTCCGCTACATACTTGTGCAGCCAACAAATACCAAACCCTTTGGTAAAGACATCCGAACCCTTTCGGAGAGGACCCCTTCATCCAAAGGAGTACTTGTCAATCACTCATCACAGATTGAAACCAAGGCACATCTCAACTTGGTTTCTCAATCTCCCCCTTGATGAGTGCATTTACAAGCCAAAGCCAAATTCATGAAAAAATTTAAATTTTTAGGACACAAGTGACCATAAAAACTCAGAAAAGAGCCAAACCATGTCACTTGATATAAAATAGAGTCTCCCCTTTTAAAATTCTCCAATGTGAAGATAAAATCCACAAAAGTTCCCCCTTCGGCTCGGCAAAGCATGAAAATCGTACCAGAAAATCTCCCCCTTTGGCAATTCTCCCCCTGAACTGATTGCTTTCTCTTCCCCTTTGGAATAACAATTTATTCTCCCCCTTTGGCAACACATGAATCAAGCAGCAACAAATGATGTAAAGCTTCTAAGATATATGGAATGCAAGTACATATAGTGCAAAAATATTCCTAAAATAGTGTCGAAACATATGTACTCAACTCCAATCAATTAAATCCAAGTTTCATTTTAAGCATTTCATTTTCAGATTTTCGGAAATAAAAGCATTACCACTTAGACTAGCAAACTAGATATGATAGGGCATGAACTGCAAAATCTACAAAATATCTACATAGAAAAGCATATCCAGAAATATGGAGCTTCAGCAAACTTGATATGCAAAAATTTCATACTTGTAATTCTTGCGATATTGCCAGGGATTATTTGCTTGTCAACCTTATACTGACCAATCAAGCTAAGCCTAGGTCAAGAAAAGATCGTCAGAAGCTGTTGATAGCAAAAAAATGGCATTAATGGCTAGATTGTCAAAATATCAATTTTGGTGATTTGGGCCAAAAATACACATGTCTAGGGTCCGTCCGAAGCCCTACAGGGCCGAAGTCCATTGAGCTACGGGCTCCGAAAGCCTCCAGCCAGCCCACGGGCTTCGGCCGGGAAGCCTTCGGAGGCCCACGCCACCAAAGCTTCAGCCCGAGGAGCAAGCCTCGACGGGCCTTGCCGAAGCCCACTTCGGCAGAGGTGGAGTTGTATGCGTTTCCAGCTCAACTTTTATCTCTATCTGGTATGATTAATAGCAGATTAGATTAGGCATTAAAGCCCTATAAATAGAGAGGCAAGGCCGGCGTAGAGGCCCCCGCTTTGATCGTATTTACTTTACTTTTATTTTCCTGTACCTCTTCGTGGGTTTGCCTGGAAGCCCTCCGCCGGCCACTACGGAACAGTGGTAACCCTTGTTACTTCTCTCGTGAAGTATCCGTTAATCTACGTAATAGATTGCTATCGCCTTGTTACTTCGCCTGTGAAGTATCCGCTAATCTGCGTAACAGATTGCTACCTTCGCTACTAGTGCAACACTTACCAAAATTCGGTCCTCAAGCCGAATTGGTACTTCGAATTCTCTCTGTTGCAGGTTCGCACGTTCGGAGCTACTTCGTCGGAGGTGTCCAGAGCTGAGAGATCAGTTTCGGAGGTCCCCAGGACACCCTTCGGCGAGATTGCAGGCTTCGGCAACAGGCTTCGCCATGACCGCACTCCGCACTGGACGAAGTCACGCCCGCGCGTGGCCCTCAAGTCATTATTCCATAGATTGCTGTATCGGAGATCTCACGCCGAACCCCACTGGTCGGAGGTGATCATCGCGTCCAGATCCATTTCGGAGTCCATCTCTGGCCAGATCAGTCTGAAACGCCGAAGCCCCCTTCGGTGGAGTACTTCGCACCAGACGCCGAAGATACACTTCGGTGACCCCTTCGCACCAGACTTCGAACCAGACGGGACTCCGACTGGTTTGCTGATTTTATTTAATGTATCTCTTTTGGCTAATTGGATTATTTTGTGTAATCTGGTTGCCTGGCGACTCCACCCTCCCTTATCACGATTAAGGGTAGTCGGAACGCGACGTCGGTGCTACGTCACGCTTAGGCTTGTCCCTAAGTATCCGTGCACTTTTGGATCGTCGGACTGACCTAAGTGCGGGGGCACGTCTCCATGTCAACGCACTTTTTGGTGACTCCGCTGGGGAAGGCTACGCCAATATGACAAGTACATCTACATCGGCCACCGGTACATCTACATCGACTACTACATCTACATCGCCGATGGACACAATAGGAGGCGCGGATATCGACAACCGCAACATTTTGACACCCACACTTGAAGATATCCCCGCAGAAGACCGAGCAGAGATCGAGGCAAGGTTAAAGGCACTCCAAGACATGATGCTTGGGGGCTACGTCAAGACACGCGCGGGCTTCATCGAGCGCGACATCGTCACCCCCGACCTCGCTCAGGTCCAGGTAACACCTGTATCGCCTCGTTTATCTTCTTTAGACATTGAGCAGAAAATAGTCGCATCAATAGATCAAGCCGTTAGCGCTTCGCTAGCCAACCGTTTATATTCGGCAGTCAGCTCCCAGGTAGAGCCAACTGAGGCCGTACCCTCGGTTCCCATTGCTAGTGCACCACCGGCAAACCACATATACGGTAGGACTAACGACAACACAGGCACGATCATGTCTCCGGCCTCATCACTTATGGCCGAGACTAATCATTACACCTACGGTCAAGCTAACACTTCATACCATGCACCACCACCCGCGTCGATACCCATGCTGCCCGCACCACATGCACAGGCGCCCGGACACGAACACACCATACAAATAGCGCAGGGAAGAGGACCATGGCCGACACGCCGATATCCCATCGCGTGTCGTGCCCCCACATGAGAGGCGTGCACAGGCAACATGCCAAGATGACATAGAAGAGCGGGTCCACGCACTATTTAGAGAGTGTGCCAGCTTCGTACCCAAGGGAAGGGTTAGGGTTTACCGTAAACCATACCCCGACCATCTTGACGCAGTACCCTACCCCCGCGGCTATAGAATCCCTGAATTCACTAAATTCGATAGCGAGGGTAGCAAAACTACGCTAGAACACGTTAGTCAATTTTTGGCACAGTGCGGAGAAGTTAGCGGGATAGATGCTCTGAAAGTTAGACTGTTTTCTCTCTCATTATCCGACACCGCTTTCACTTGGTTTTCGGCGCTCCCACCGAACTCCATCCACACGTGGGATGATTTAGAGCGGAAATTCCATGATTATTTCTACACGGGTGAGACAGAACTTAGGCTCTCACATTTTACATCGGTTAAGCAGAAATCTAGTGAGAGCGCCTCTGAGTACATCAAGCGTTTTAGGGATACTAGAAACCGATGTTTTAGCCTTAATATTTCGGAAAGGGATTTGGCGGAACTAGCTTTTAACGGGCTGCATTCCGAAATTAAGGAGAGGTTAGATAACCAAAACTTTTTAGAGCTTAGCCAAGTTTTGCAGCAGGCTCTGGTCCAGGAAGGCCGAACCAAAGATAAAAAGTTTGTTAAGATGTTTAGCAAGCCTAGGGCTGAAATCCACATCATGGAATGCTCTGATGAGGAGGAGTCAGAGGAGGAGGATTCGGTCGACATGTACGCGGCCGAATGGGTTTGGAATGCTAAAAATAAACCTATCACCTGCTCCGAGTTACGACCATCCCCCACAAAGAATCGGCCTAATGAAGTCAAGTACTCGTTCGATATAACTAAATGTGATAAAATATTTGATTTTCTCTTAAAAAGCCAGCTTTTGAGGTTACCTAAGGGTCAAGTCATTCCACCTGCCGATGAGTTAAAGAAGCATCCATACTGTAAGTGGCATGACTCACATTCGCATAATACTAATGATTGTAATGTTTTTTGACGGCAGATACAATCGGCCATAGAAGAAGGACGATTGAAGATAGACCATAATTCGAAGATGAAGCTGGATAAAGATCTGTTTCCCGTCAACGCCGTCGACCTCGGCGAAAAAAGGTGTTGATTCGGCCAGAACAGGCCGAGTCGGCCAAGGGGAAGGACGTGATTGTTGGGGAACCGCGCACTCGCACACTCGTACCAAAGAAACCCGAGGTAGGAGTGTGGAAACGGAACATTAATACACCTTCGACTAAGGCTCACAAGAGGCCGAAGGTGACGTATAACATGCTGTTGAATAAGCATCGAAGAAGGGCCAAGGAGACTGGTCCACACACTCAGAAGCTAAAGCAGCGGAAGGGTCTGAGACTCTCGGAGGGTAGCTTCGGACCGAAGTAGGCGGACCCCCCGCATGGAGGCTTCGAACCGCGGTGGCCTGATGCCCCGCACGGTGGTTTCGAGCCACAATGGCCGAATCCCCCGTACAACAGCGTCAAGCCCCAATGGTCCGGGCCTCTATACAACAACTTCAGCCCCCAATGGCCGAACCCCGCACCGTGTTGGACTTCTCCGGTGGGAGGCTTCGGCCCGTACTGGCCGAACGTACCTCCGACCTGGCAGGACCCTTCGCTGGTGTGGTCTGAGATACCTTCGACTTCGCCGAAGCCCCCTCCAGGTAACGGGTTTGGCTCGCAGTGGGCGAGACCACTAGAGCCGCCAATGCCTCCGCCATATGATTGGGCGGGGACCCCGTGGGCTCCGTACGTATCTGGGTCAGGGTACCCTCCACAACCTAATACTGTGCCTTATTTTCCTTCGGAGTATTATGGATGGCAGGGGCAAACAAATGTAGCAGAGGGAGGCATCGTCCACAGACTGTCCGTGGTGCCTCCGAATCGGACCATGCAGAGCGAAGCCGAAGGGTGCGAGCACGCGGAGGCCGAGGTCAGGGAGTCTGAAGCCATAACCATCAAAGTTGGGTCTCAGGAAGTCCCAATCCCGAGCGCTTTGTCACTGAGGTCTGACAGAGGTAAGACTCACGCTTCGGCCGAGCCCTGCGCCGAAGCTTGGTTCAGTCGGCCAAACGAGGCCTGTCCGTCTGTCGGGGTTCGCAGCGAAGCCTCCTCCGAACACAGGGTGCACAAGGCCGAAGGGCACAGTGCCACTTCAGCCAGAATTAATGGAAGTCGAACAGTCACACCCGACACCAAGCCACAGCCATCTTGGGCCCCTCCAGGCATGTCCAAATCATAGAAGAGACGCCTACAAAGACTACTGGCACAGGAGATGCGCGAGAAGAAAGCTGAGGCCGAGCGCGACGCTATCTTCGAAGAAATCCACCCTCGGCCAGCTACCAGACAGGTATGGAGGGAGAAGCCGGTTGAGATAACCAACTCGGCTCCTAGTCCAAGCGACGACGACGACATGCTCGACGATGATTACTCTCCCATCTATGAGGGACCCGCATCCCAGGTGATGGACATCAACGTCGCCACGCTGCCTGCTGAGTTCGCACTACCACAGGACGAGGCCATGGTCGCCCAATTGAACCTCGGTCCGCGCAACGCCATCTTCGAGAAGCCCGAGGACTCGGCTCGCCATCTAAAACCCCTCTACGTCAGAGGTCACATCGATGGAAAGCCGATTTCCCGGATGCTCGTCGACGGCGGCGCCACTGTCAACTTAATGCCTTACTCATTGTTGAAGAAGCTTGGTAGGGATGAAGATGACCTGAAGAAGACCAACTTGATGTTCAACGGCTTCAACGACGAGAGCTCCCAGGCCAAGGGAGTACTCTTTATGGAGTTGATGGTGGGCAACAAGACGTTGCCAATAGCGTTTTTCGTCGTCGACGTACAAGGTAACTATAGCGTGCTACTCAGGCGCGACTGGATTCACGCGAACTGTTGCATCCCTTCTACTCTACACCAGTACCTGATACAGTGGGACGGCGATGAGGTAGAAGTCATCCCCCCGGATACTTCGACCCAAGTAGCATTGGCCGATGTATCAGTCGACGCCGTCCATAACAAAGTAGAGTGTCTGTCAGGAAGAGATCTTTCGGATTACGATTTTGTTTGCGTATCCAGAGGACGGTTTGTACCAGTGTCTATAAAGCCGGCTGGAGTAGCACAACTATTTTTGTATTAATAGTCATGTGTAGCAAGAACAATCTAGATTGGCTAAAGTCTCGTGTGGAGCAATATCGGTCTAGTAAAGATGGTATTGCGAGGCCATCGGGGACTTTAGCGAAGTAGAGAAATTAGGACAAGGTTTTACATTGGCCGATCCCTTGGAGGAAGTCGATATAGGTAATGGTAGCATCCCAAGGCCGACTTTTGTAAACCAACATTTGCATCCCGATGAAAAGGCTGAAGTAATAAAGTTACTTCAGTCGTATGTCGATTGTTTTGCATGGGAATATAGCGAGATGCCAGGGCTAAGCCACGAGCTCGTGGAGCATCGGCTGCCCATCAAGTCCGGATTTAGGCCTTATAAGCAGCCGCCCCGCCACTTTAATTCGGCCGTCTATGACCGAGTTAAAGAAGAAGTGGAGCGACTACTCAAGGCTGAATTTATTAGGCCATGCATGTACGCGGAATGAGTTGCTAACATTGTGCCTGTAGAGAAGAAAGGGAGCGGCAAGATACGGGTGTGCATTGATTTTCGGGATCTGAATAGAGCCACTCCGAAGGATGAGTATCCAATGCCAATAGCCGACATGCTGATCAACGATGCTTCAGGACACAAGGTACTAAGTTTTCTTGATGGCAATGCTGGTTATAATCATATCTTTATGGCCGAAGAGGACGTCTATAAGACTGCCTTTCGATGCCCTGGTTTTGTCGGTTTGTTCGAGTGGGTCATCATGACTTTTGGTTTGAAAAATGCCGACACCACATATCAGCGCGCTATGAATTTGATCTTTCATGACTTGTTAGGAGTCATGTTAGAAGTTTACATCGATGATGTTGTAGTCAAATCGGACGCTATGGGAAACCATTTAGCCGATTTGAAGGTTGCTTTCGATAGGATGCGATAGTATGGGTTGAAAATGAACCCGCTTAAGTGTGCTTTTGGCGTGTCAGCGGGTAAGTTCTTAGGTTTCATGATTCACGAGAGAGGCATAGAAATTGATCCTAAGAGACTTGAAAAGATCAGAAACATTGCAGCACCGACATGCAAAAGGGGTGTACAAAAATTACTAGGCAAGATGAACTATTTGCGTCGCTTTATATCCAACTTGTCTGGCAAGATTGATGCATTTGTCCCCATACTCCAGCTAAAGAATGAAGCCGAGTTCACTTGGGGGGAAAGCCAACAAAGTGCTTTCGAAAAGATCAAGGAGTGCTTGTCATCACCACCTGTGGTGAGAGCACCTAAAGCTGGGATTCTGTTTCGGTTATACATCGCCGCTGAAGATAGCATGATTGGAGCCGTGCTAACCCAGGAGGTAGAGGGGAAGGAGTACATCATCACGTTCTTGAGCCGCCTCCTGCTCGACGCCGAAACTAGGTACGCGTTTGTGGAACAATTGTGTTTATCACTTTACTACGCGTGCACCAAATTGCACCATTATCTTCTCCCCACTACATGTGTTGTCGTTTGCCAAACCGATGTTATAAAGCACATGTTACAGAAGCCGATTCTAAGTGGAAGAATCGAAAAATGGGCTTACGCGTTGATTGAGTATGATTTGGCCTATGAGCCCCTGAGAGCGATGAAAGGACAAATCGTAGCCAACTTTATAGTTGATCATCACATAGATGTCGGCTGGAGTGACAATATTGCTCTAGTTGAGGTAGTGCCACAGAAACTTTATTTTGATGGTTCGGCTTGCAAGAGTTGCCAAGGTATTGGAGTGGTTCTCATATCACCTAATGGTATGCACTTTGAAACTTCGGCCCGACTAAAGTTTTCTTCCACCAATAACCAAGCCGAATACGAAGCCTTATTGCTAGGTCTTGAATTGCTAGAATCTGTAGGTGATAGACATGTTCACGCATACGGTGATTCGTTATTAGTAGTACAACAAGTAGCTAAGAATGCTCAATGTTTTAATGGCTTGCTGAATAGTTACTTGGACAAATGTCTAGACATAGTTGCTACTTTTGATGATTTCAAAATATCTCACGTGTCAAGAGAAGCCAATTCAGTCGCCAATGATTTGGCTCAGCAAGCATCTGGCTAGCAAGTCAGGAGAGGGAAATTTTCTGTATTGGAGAAGCCGGTGTTTAGTCTCACTGCCGAAGCCAGTAATGGTGGGCGGGCGCACCCTCCGGGTCGAACCCCTCTGACCGCCGAAGGTCACTATGCACCAAGGATCCTATACCAGAGTACCCTGCTGACTGAAGGTGCTGGCACGCCGAAGTCCGTAGGCCGAAGCCTCCTACACGGAGAGGGCTCCCCGGAGTCCGAACCCTCCGAAGGGCTTCGGCCCAGCACACTCCGAACGGCCACCTCGGCCAGGCTTCGGCAGGAGCTGGAATGGCTCGGGGGGCACCCCAAAGTTAGTAATTTAGAAGTTTTTCCAGAAGGTGGACCAGCGAGACCCTCTGAAACCTGTAAGGGCGATTGGAGAGCCCCAATGGTCCATTATTTGAGAGACCCTAGCCAAAGGGTTGATTGGAAGGTTCGGTGACAAGCGTTCAAATTCGTGTTGGTAGACGACACATTGTATCGCCGAACCATCGACAGAGTGCTGTTGAAGTGTTTAGACCATGAGCAATCTCAGGTGGCCACAGGAGAAGTCCATGAAGGGCTTTGCGGCACTCATCAGTCGGCCCAAAAAATGAGTTGGATGCTCAAAAGAGCAGGTTTTTATTGGCCGACTATGACTGAAGATTGTTTCAAATACTATAGAGGGTGTGAAGCATGTTAGAGGTTTGTCAATATTCAGTTAGCTCCTGCCTCATTGCTCAATCCTATTGTCAAGCCATGGCCGTTTCGAGGTTGGGGTTTAGACTTCATCGGCCAGATTCACCCTCCTTCATCAAAAGGGCATCGGTTCGTGTTGATGGCAACAGATTACTTCACTAAGTGGACCGAGGCCGTACCTCTCAAGAACACGACTCATAATAAGGTACGTGATTTTATTTTGAAGCACATCATACATAGATTCGGCATTCCCCAAACTCTTACTACGGATCAAGGTAGTTCATTTGTTTCTGGAGAAGTAAGGGACTTCGCCGAATATTATGGTATTAAGTTGATAAACTCTTCACCTTACTATGCTCAGGCCAATGGTTAGGCCGAGTCTAGTAATAAAACCATGATTAAGCTCATTAAGAAGAAAATCGAAGAGTTCCCTAAAAGGTGGCATGAGGTGCTTTCCGAGGCGCTGTGGGCTTGTAGGATTGCAAAGCACGGTGCTACCAAGGTCAGTCCATATGAGTTGGTATATGAACAAGAAGCCGTTCTGCCTGTAGAAGTAGAACTTGGCTCCTTAAGAATGTTAAAGCAAGACGGCTTATCGATCAATGAGTATGAAGCTCTTCTGAAAGATAATCTGGAGGAAGTGACCGATAAGAGACTAAGGGCTTTAGAAGCCATAGAAGTAGACAAGAAGAGAGTAGCTAAAGCCTACAATAAGAAGGTTAAACCAAAATCGTTTCAAATAGGAGACTTGGTATGGAAAACAATTTTGCCTTTAGGCATGAAGAGTCCCAAGTTTGGTAAATGGTCACCTAGTTGGGAAGGCCCTTTTAAGATAGCCAAAATCGCTCCCGGCAACGCATACGTGTTGGAGTCCCTGCGGGGAGAGCGGTTTCGAAGAGCTTTGAATGGTAGATATTTGAAAAGGTATTTCCCAAGCGTATGGCAAACAACATAAAATGTGTCGAAGAGCCGATATGGACAGTATCGTCTTCAGCACGTTGTGCTTTTAGTTCACTTAGTTCACTAAAAGGCAGGGGGCATGTGTTGATAGCAAAAAATGGCATTAATGGCCAGATTGTCAAAATATCAATTTTGGTGATTTGGGCCAAATATACACATGTCTAGGGTCCGTCCGAAGCCCTACAGGTCCGAAGTCCATTGAGCTACGGGCTCCGAAAGCCTCCAGCCAGCCCACGGGCTTCGGCCAGGAAGCCTTCGGAGGCCCACGCCACCGAAGCTTCGGCCCGAGGAGCAGGCCTCGACGGGCCTGGCTGAAGCCCACTTTGGTAGAGGTGGAGTTGTATGCGTTTCCAGCTCAACTTTTATCTCTATCTGGCCGGATTAATAGCAGATTAGATTACGAATTAAGCCCCTATAAATAGAGAGGCAAGACCGGCGTAGAGGCCCCCCCAACTCAAACCAAACCAAAGCCCCATGCTTTGATCGTATTTACTTTACTTTTATTTTCCTGTACCTCTTCGTGGGTTTGCCTGGAAGCCCTCCGCCGGCCACTACGGAGCAGTGGTAACCCTTGTTACTTCGCTCGTGAAGTATCCGTTAATCAATGTAATAGATTGCTATCGTCTTGTTACTTCGCCTATGAAGTATCCGCTAATCTGCGTAACAGATTGCTACCTTCGCTACTAGTGCAACACTTAGCAAAATTTGGTCCTTAGGCCAAATTGGTACTTCGAATTCTCTCTGTTGCAGGTTTGCACGTTCGGAGCTACTTCGTCGGAGGTGTCCAGAGCTGAGAGATCAGTTTCGGAGGTCCCCAGGACACCCTTCGGCGAGATTGAAGGCTCCGGCAACAGGCTTCGCCACGACCGCACTCCGCACTAGACGAAGTCACGCCCGCGCGTGGACCTCGAGTCATTACTCCGTAGATTGCTGTATCGGAGATCTCACGCCGAACCCCGCTGGTCGGAGGTGATCATCGCGTCCAGATCCGTTTCGGAGTCCATCTCCGGCCAGATCAGTCCGAAACTCCCAAGCCCCCTTCGGCGGAGTACTTCGCACCAAACACCGAAGCTACACTTCGGTTACCCCTTCACACCAGACTTCGAACCAGACGGGGCTCCGACTGGTTTTCTAATTTTATTTAATCTATCTCATTCGGCTAATTGGATTATTTTGTGTAATCTGGTTGCCTGGCGACTCCACCCCCTTATCACGATTAAGGGTAGTCGGAACGCGACGTCGATGCCACGTCACGCTTAGGCTTGTCCCTAAGTATCCGTGCACTTTTGGATCGTCGGACTGACTCAAGTGCGGGGGCACGTCTCCGTGTCAACAGAAGCTTAAAGCAATGATTTTGGTAAACACTACAATACCCTAGTCCCTACCAAAGTGCTATGGTAAGCAGTCTAGAATAGAGATAGTGTGATAAGACAAACCCGCTTGGATCTTTTCAATTTTAGAACAAAAGACATGGATATAAATTATATGATTTTCATTTATTATTAGGACAAGATTTCAATGAAAAGCATTTAAATATTTAAGTTGCTTGTTTGCATCCATGATAAACGGATTTTAGCTACCAGGGATGAACAAGATAGCTAAAGCAATTTGCCCAAACGTACTAGATGCAAGACTAAGTAGTGATCATGTTTTGAATTTTTCAAATTAAAGTCATGCTCACGATGAAAACATACATATTAACAAGGGCTGAGCTAAAATAATCATGACAATTATACAACGGCATACATAAGCATAAATATGTAAATGCAATCACTCATATGATAGAAGCTTATGCAGACCAAATAAAGCATGCTCCCCGTCACAAAATGACATAGGGATGACAAATACCAAGTTCTCCACGCAAATAAGCAAATCTAGAAGCATCAAGGGGCTTAGTAAAAATATCAGCAAGCTAGTTCTGGGTATCATGTTTGGTTCTGAAATGCTGAACCGGGTTGTTTGCTATACTAATGGCACTAGTGTTATCACAGAAAAGTGGAACACTCTTGTACTCCAACCCAAAATTCCACAAAGTGGAAACCATCCACAAAATTTGTGCACAACAGCTAGCTGCAACAACATATTCAGCCTTGGCTATGGATTGTGCAATGCTAGAATGTTTGCGAGAAGACCAACAAAAAAGATATGAATCCAGAAAATGATAAGTACTGGAGGTACTTTTCATATCAATTTTACAACCAGCAAAATATACATCCGAAAATCCTCTAAGACTGTGGGATCGGAATGGCGACTTGAGGGGGGGTGAATAGGCGTCTCAACAAATTCTCGTGAATCAGATGGCCTTTTTAATCACCCAACGCACCTCCAAAAATTTCAGATTCAAATTTAAACCAATCAACACGAAACAGACCAGAGATTCAGAAAATTCCTTTTACAATTTTACTTGTTACTTTGAGCCAACCTTGATACAAATGATATATCAATTTTAGCTCTAATTGGTCAAGATCATGAACTATGTGTTGTACTTGCTATTTGAGATCTATAACAGATTAAGAACTCAGAAGTAAACAAACTCAAACACCCAAACAGAATTGCAGCAAATTCAAAAATGTGCTCAATATATATTTTGAAACTGAACCAGAAATCTGAAAATAAACAGTGATTTCAGATGAAGACATAGAACTTCTGAAATTTCCTTGATGATGAACAGTACTAAACAGACTCAATTTAGTCTGCCAAACCAATTCAGATTAATACAAACTAATCTCAACTGAAAATACAAAATCTGAAACTATTTAGATGATGAACAGTACCAAACAGACTCAATTTAGTCTGCCAAACCAATTCAGATTAATACAAACTGATCTCAGCTGAAAATACAAAATCTGAAACTATTTAGATGATGAACAGTTTCAACACACATTCAACTCGGAACATATATTGATTCTATAAACAAAAATTTAGTTCAGATTTTCTGAAGAACAGATAAGTGCTAATTTTTATCAGATTCTTTGAGACAAACAAAGGTTCAGATAGGAAGAAAGGTTATACCTCAATTTTCAGAGCAAACCTGTGTGAATCAGATCACTGAAAGTGAACTAAAACAGAGTACACATTCAGCAAGCAAAAACAGTACATAGCAGACAAAAAAAACTTCACAGGATTGACAATCTCTTGACAATGAACAACAATTTTGAATTGATCACATTCATGTTCATATGATGATATGATTTAACTTGTCAATTCAACAGTTCAGAATAGGGTCTTGATTCAAACCACAGTTGAGACAACTTTAAACAAAATGATAATGAAACTTTTAAGTTGGCAATTTTAGTTCAACCTGAAACTGAAAACTGCTGAATGAGGAATAGTGATTTCATAGAATCAGATTCACAAAATTCATAATACTTACTTCAATCTATATTCATCAACAAACTTGATTAGTTAAGAAATTGTATAAGAATGTAACTTAACCAGATTCTGTTGGCATGAATTTGATTACTCACAAAATTTTTCAGAACATCCACTAGAATAGTACTCAAATTGCAGAAATTTCTCAATAACTTCACTGAACAGAGAAATGGTCACATCAGCAAGTTAATTTTGAAACCTAAAAATCCTACTTCAATTCAGAGCACAAACTCAAGAGATCAGAAATTTAATCAAGTTTGAACAAGAACTGAACACAATAAATCTTCAATGCAGTGTTGAAACCTTTTCTGATAAGAAAAGGTGCATGCACATATCTTCAGAAAGAAAAGATGATAGCAGTGCTATATCAGGATTTTTATCTGCAGTAAAATAACCTAGAAGATTTGCAGCACACACAACAAATTTTAATACAAATGATGATGTACTATTGAAGATCTAGAGTTGTAACAACTAACATCTCAAAACTTCAATCAGCAACTCAGAATGATGATTTAGCATAAACTTGAAAGAACACTTACAGAGCTAACTCAAGAATCTAACATCATATAATGGATAGATGGAACAACTCTGCAAAACTTACTTAATCTGAAACATGGTTCAACTAAATGTCCAGTGAATGCTCAAGAATTGGCACAACTCAATCATCAAAAACACACTCAAAACATCAACTCTTCACTCAAAAGCATACTTGAAAATTTCTGATCAAACACAGAAGGTTGCCTGATGGAAATCAGCAGCACTTCTGTATACTCTGAACATATTCCTTGATCATCCCCTTCTTTTCTACAGATGCATATTTATCTGATCACTTGAGGTTGAGTCTCTTGATCAAGCCCACAAGATTAGCAAGAAATAGCTGAATCATCAGATCAGAAAGAATAACTGAACTCCACAAACAGAGAAGATTTTGGCGGCGCAGTAGAAACAGACAATTCCTAAAGATCCTGGACGCTAAACAATATTATCAGGAAAGGAACAGTAATTGCAGAAAAGGTATTCTCAGGAAGAACATCAAATTCACAAGATAGATGAGCTGAAGATGAAATTTTAGAAGAGAAAGATCACAAACAATCAGAAAATTAAGCACAGAAATTTCTGGTTCTATTTCTCTCAAAAAGGCAGCCAACCCCTTAGGTATGAGGCCCATTATATAGCCATACCCTAAGAGGCAACTTTACACATGGATCCTCCAACTTTTCAGATTTACACATAAGGACATAACAAATTTTCAGAATTAGAAATTCTGAAAATTACTCTCATAGACCTCTATTACTCTTTATTACGAATTGACTCAACTTTTTAATATATTTTTAGAATTGTGAAATTCTGAAAAAATTCTAAAGTTTACACACTACTCTAAATTACTCAAAATAAAAAGACTTCTAATTATTGAAATTAAATCATTTAGAGATGCGACGGTTTTCAGCAAAAACCGACAAAGCCTCCCCGAGACAAAACTCCATGACAAAACTCCAGCAATCACTCATCATAACCATGAACCATAGTGATGATCCTCACTAGGTTCCTCAAAGAAATAATGATGTTCATGTAGAATACCAAATGCCGAATTCAATGGTATTTTTGAGATACCTGAGTATGCATTTTACCGCTTGTCGATGCGAAGCCCTTGGAGAAGCTTGAAAACAAGCGCACATACATACTGTGAAGTGTATGTCTGGCCTCATAGCTATCAGGTAGAGGAGGGAGCCGATCATGCTCTGGACCTCCTTTTGATCTACCTCTTCTCCATCCTTATTCGGATCTAGTGCTACTGAAGTAGCCATTGGAGTGGCGAGGGGCTTCGCATCAGCCATGTCAAATCTCTTGAGTAGGTTCTTGGTGTACTTCGTCTGATGAACGGAGGTACCTTGTTTGCTTTGCTTGATTTGCAAACCAAGGAAAAATGTGAGTTCACCCATCATGAACATCTCGAACTCCCTACTCATGGTATCTACAAACTTGACAACTAAAGCATGAGAAGAGCCACCAAAGATGATATCGTCAACGTAAATCTGAACTAGGAGGAAATCTTTGCCATGCTTGAGAGTAAAAAGGGTTTTATCAACTGATCCCATTTAATACCCATGCTCAAGCAGATAAAACTTTAGTCTATCATACCATGCTCGAGGGGCCTGCTTGAGTCCAGAAAGAGCTTTATGAAGTTTAAAGACTCTATGGGGGTATTTGGGGTTTTCAAAACCAGCGGTTGTTTTACAAAAATATCTTCGCCTATGAAGCCATTAATAAAAGCACTTTTGACATCCATTTGATAAAGTTTTAAACCTTGGGATGCAGCAAATAGAAGAAAAATCCTAATGGCCTCAAGACGTGCTAGTGGATCAAAAGTTTCAGCAAAATCAATTCCTTCTATTTGTGAAAAACCCTGAGCTATAAGTCTAGCTTTGTTTCTAACAATAGACCCATCCTCCTCTTGTTTGTTTTTGAAAATTCATTTAGTTCAAATAAAATGAACATTAGGTGGAGGATCAACAAGTGTCCAGACTTGGTTTCTCTCAAAATTTTGAGTTCTTCATGCATGGCATTTATCCAACTAGAATCAAATAAAGCATGACTCACATCTAATGGCTCAAAAGAAGCAACAAAAGCAGAATCAATAAAGTGAGCGTGAGAACGTGTTACCCTTTGATCAAGCTCACCGATAATATGCTCAGGGGGATGCATCCTTTGGATATGGTATGGAGCCTCACAACAAGATGCAGTCTCCCCCTCAACTCTTGTTGGGGAGCGGTCGAAGATGACTGATGAAGAGATAGTCGCTTCGGGGCCTCTTGCTGAAGTAGTTGAAGCTAGGTCTGCTTCGGGGGTCGATGTAGAGGGAAGCAGGGGTTCGTCCTCGAAGACTTTGGGATCTTATTCTTCAAAATTGGTCTCCTCCATATCTTTATCACTGGCAAGCTAAAAACAACAACTAACGCAGGGGTTGATTCATCAAAAGTCACATCACATGACTCAATAATAGTGTTAGTTTCTAAATTAAAAACTCGATATGAGTGACCATGCGTGGTATAACCAAGAAAAATCCCATCAGAAGAACGCAACTCAAATTTATCTAAATTTCCACGTTTTAGGATAAAGCACCGACAACCAAATACTCAAAAATGAGTAACATTGGGCTTTCTTCCAAAACATAGCTCATAAGATATCAAGTTCAAAATTGAGCGCAAGAAAGTTCAGTTTGAGATGTAAGAGCATCTCCATTGTACTTGTTATGTTTGACTTGCTATTTATAGCAATAACAAGCCTTCCTATTCAAATTGACTTACTATTTTGTTATTCACTCCAATGTACTTGCTAAATATGACTTCCTATTTGAATGTAGCTATATTTTATCAATTTATATACACGTAAAAATGAAAATAATTAAACAAACTCAACATTCAATGGAATAACAAGTTTGGTTGGCTTGTTAGATGTAGCAAGTGTAGAGAGAAGAATAGCAAACCCCCTAAAATAACAAGTCAAGTAGAAAGTACAATGGAGTGGTTTTTTGGACCATACTTGCTATGTTTATGGCCTCAGCCCAAAATCTTTTAGGAGTCCCGTGCTCATCGAGCATCGTCCTAGCCATCTCAACCAAATCTCAACCAAAGTGCGGTTCTTCCTCTCAACAACTCCATTCTATTGAGGAACCTGTGGAGCATATAATTGGTGTTCTATGCCATGCTCCATGAAAAAGTCAATAAAGAGTCTGTTTTTGAACTCGGTCCCATTATCGCTTCGAATGAATTTTAATGCACCAGGGAGTTCTGTGAAAAGCCTCAAATCTAAGCTCCGAAAGTGTGAAAACACTTCATCCTTTCTTTCTAAAAAGAATACCCAAGAATAACAGGAGAAATCATCCACATGATAAGGACATACCATTTGGCACCTAAAGAACTAACCCGGGAAGGACCTACAATGTCCATATGGAGAAGTTCTCTGGGTTGTTCGGTCATCACCATATTGACTGGTGAATACGAGGTGGCAACCATCTTCTCATGTCGACAAGGAGCACAAACTAAGTTCTTCTAAAATTTGAGCTTGGGCAATCCTCGGATCAGACCTAGGGCATTCAAGCGAGCGAGAAAATCAAAGCTCATATGCCCTAGTCTCTTATGCCACATCTATAGCTCAAAAGATGGTTGTGTAACTAAGCAATGAGAATACCAGTCGACCTAGAAAAGTCGGCTCCAAAAACCCTCTCGATTCTCAGAATCTTGCAAATTAAAACACTATCAGATTTGAGTACTTGTGAAGTATTGCGTCTGAAACACACTTCCAAGCCCTCATCAGGCAACTGGGATACTGACAACAAATTGTAACCCAAATGTTCAACCAAGGCATCATCTTTGAGAGTGAAGTTTTTGTTGATTCTTACCACACCTTTACCTTTCACTCCGCTTCTTCGGTTGTTCCCGAAGGTGATATACTCCTTTTGCTTGGTTGAAGTGAGGCTGGAGAACCATGATGTGTTTCCATTCATATGGTGCGAATAATCGGAATCCATGATCCACTTGTTCTCCAAGCCTCCCTCCGCTGCCTACAAAAAATGAGAAAATCTCGATCGCTCAGTGCTGGGGTGAGTGAAAAACTAACGAGGTATCCAGCACCGAGAGACTCGAGTGGCAGGCAAAGTAGTAGTAGACTGTCTACACACAGGATATGAATCATGATAAAAAGTGCGAGGTCTACCTACAAAACGGGGAACAAAAAATGATGAGGTCTCCCAACCTGTCGAGGACCAAAACCTCTAACACGTGGTCTAATACCATATGAGTCATGGTGAACACCACAATGGGTAAAACCTCTCATGGCGGCATGGGGAGCCTTGACAAACACACGACGAGAGCGAGACACATACTCATGCATACCTAAATATTGGTAATGCATGTCCCAAAAGCTAATCTCCTGAGAGCGTTGCTCATCCTTGATGCGACGAAAATAGAAACCAACCAAATGATCCGTCCGTTGAAAATATAATCAATGAAAATCTCTCTTGTGGGCAATCCCATGGGCCTTGGGAGCAATCCTCATAGGATTCTTTGGTTTCTACTGAGGGGATTTCTTTGGTGGAGGTGGAGTTTTCTTGGCTAGCTGGATGGTTTTCTTGGTCTTTTGTGGAGTGTCTAACTGGGCTCTTTATTTCTCAAGGGTAGTGGGTGGAGTGAACACAATTTTCTTAGAGTATTTGGAGTGGTTCTCTCATATCCCAACCCTAAAGCTAACCCTGCCCTGTCAGCACACATCTTGGTCTTGGCCAAGACCAAATCCATCCTACCCTTTCCTCCAGTACATTTATCCACCACAGAGAGAAGGTAATCATTTTAAACCATGAGTTTTTCAGCTTGCCCTCTAGCAAAGCTGAGTTGGTTCTTTAGGCTGATGTAGGTGGAACAAGTAGGCTGTACATCCTTAGAACTCTCAACACTCTCCAATCTAGAGTCTAACTCATTAACATGCTTGTCCCTCAAATTAATGCTTTCAATAAGTAAAGGACAATTTAAACATGCATCAGAGGGAATAGGTCTGGACTCCACCTCAATAAGATGCCTCTCTACAATCTCAAGCTTATCAATAGCTTGAGCGTGCATAGAGCAAAGTTGTGCAAGCTCACTCATGACCACAAGACAAGACTCACATTCAACATCATAAGACTTAGATCTAAGCATGGCAAGTTCAATTGAAGTAGTTTCAAGCCTAAGTCTAGTTTCTTTTCTTTCTCTAGCAGCTTGGATAAGTAATCTATCCTTACAAACTAAAGCATCATTCAATTCATCAATTTTAACTAAAAGCTGGTCATGGGATAAGTGTACATCTGATGAGTCTAGCTCATCGCTACTATGGATGTTGTCGGCCGTGAAGCAAATGCCGGTGAAGTCTTTCGCCTTCTTCTCCTCTTTCTTCAGAGGATCCTCCTCATTAGAGCTGGGATCCTCATTCGATGATGTGTCGATGTCACTAAAGGTCGCCATAAAAGATCTAGAAGCGGTGTTGGTTGCCCTCTTGGCCATCTTGTTGCGCTTACCCATAGAAAAGGGTTTATTGTCTCTCTTTTGGTGTTTGTGGGTACTATCCTCTCTCTTTCTGAGCCTAGGGAAATTAGCCTTAATGTGAGAAGTATCACCACACTCAAAACACCCTTGAAAGCCACTTCTCCTCTGATCCCATCTGTCATTGTAGAAATGGGTGAACTTCTTGACAACGAGAGCAAGCTCTTCATCATCCAGAGTGTCCACATGCTCTTTTGTAACAGAGACTAGGGAGGACAAAGAAAAATCTCCTGCAAGTACACAAGTACTAGATGTACTAGGTTCTACATGAGTGCCACTACTAGAGTCAGAAACAAATGGCATGGAAGGAGGCAAAGAGTTTCTGTGCCATACAAGAGACGCCTTGGTAATCTCTGTGGACTTCAGCTTGCTAAAAAGCTCGTCACAGGTTAATGTGTCGTAACCTATGGACTCATCAATATTGGATATCTTCACTTCCCATATGCTACGATCAAGAGCATAGAGAAGCTTGATAACCCTCTCGTGATCAGAATAAGCCAAAGTCCCAGTGGACCACAAATTGCTCACTATCGCATCAAAGCGAGAAAACATGGCATCTATAGATTCGCCAGGGCTTTGCACAAATAGTTTATACTGTTGATTGTATGTGCTTTGGCGCCTAGCCTTGATCTGTGTTGAGCCCTCATGAAAAATAGTGAATGTGGACCAAATTTCCCTAGCAGTCTTAAGGTGCTGCACCCTATCGAACTCATTCCTACTCAAACTAATGAACAATATATTTATAGCTTTGCAGATAGAAGTATACTGATCCTTTTCAGCCTGAGTAGTGCGAGTCTCAGGGATAGAGTATTGTGAATCCACAATCTCCCAAACTGCACTTCCTTGGCTTTGTAAATAAACCTCCATGCGCACCTTCTAGTAAGCAAAGTCTGTTCCATCGAACAAAGGTTTTTTACTAACTCTGTCCATGTCACAAATAGATCACAAAACTGGTTAAGGTTAATTGGTGACCTTAACCCACTCTGATACCAATTGTTGGAACAAAAAGGTGACCAGAGAGGGGGGTGAATGGGAGCTTTAAAAATTCTCTCCTGTTTGACAGAATCGAACACACCCTTTAGAGTGTCTAGTTTAGAGGTATTGACCACACTCTGAACACAGACTTCGACAACACCCCACAACTTCGGTCTGACCGACGGATCCCTATTGGTCTAACCTGTGTGTTCCAGATTTTTCATCAAGCGTGCCAACAACGCGTGGCGACAACTTTTTGCCACTTCGGTTTGACCGATGGGTCCTTGTCGGTCTGACCGCTATGTGCCAAATTTGTCACCCCCATGCCGGCAAGTGTGAAATAGCTGCCACTAGCCTATTCGGTCTGACCGACGGTGGGCGGTTGGTCTGACCGTGCCGTGCTAGTAGTCGACGGTCTAACCGACCCTTCTAGGCCAGTCCAACCGATCCTGTTCTATTAGGTTTAAATTGGCTGCTTGGCTGGTTTAGTTTTAATTCATCCCTACACTTTGGTTAATTAGGTTATTTCTTGTAATCTAATTGCTTGGTGACTGCATCCTCCCCTGTCACTATCAAGGGTCATCGAAATGCGATGTTGGCATCGTGTTATGCTTAGGGGTTTACCTCTAAGTATCCCCACACTTTTGGATCGTCGAATCGGTGTCAGTGCGCTTGGCCCTTTGACCGTCGTGTTTTAGTGTCAACAGAGGGTACCGTTGATGTAGTCGTGGTAGTCGTACCCATCGCCGATGTATATGTGCTTGGCATGTGTGTCCCGAATGGAGTCACAAAAAAGTGTGTTGACGCTAAAATCTGTCGATAGAGCACCAACGAACACTAACGTCAGTTTGGCAATCCAAAAGCGCGCTAAAGCCTAGGGGTGGCCAGCTAAACCTCTCGTGACACTGACACCACGTTCCGACGACCCTTAACCATGAAAAAGGAAATAACTAGAGTCACCAGACAATTAAACAATACAAAAAATATTCTTTAACTAACCAAATTGTTGGGAAGCGATCCAACTAGCCAAGTCAGGGCCAGTTATACTGGAGTCTATTCGGCAGTCAGACCAGCCAAGGCGGGCTGGTCAGAACGACAACACATCACCGGCCAGACCAAAAATGTGAAGAGGGTCACTAAAGGGGCCTTCGGCATATAAAGTGTGAAGGGGTCTGAAGGGTGCCTCCAGAATTCGGTCAGTAAGAACGAAGGGGGACCTCCGGTTAGACTGAAGGTGGCCAAAGGGGCTCTTGAGACTGCTCCGGTGTGCAGAGCGAAGTGTCTCGTGGCCTGCGTGCGAAGCCTAGTCAGATCGACCTTGCGCCGTCGGTGAGACCGCAGCGTGTAGGCTCGTCAGATGATGGCACGACACGGGCTGGTCAGACCAGGAGTCTATTGCTGGTTGGACTAACAGCCTCCTAGGAATTGATCTCTAGGCTCTGGTGACCGTTTCATCTATGGCAGACTGGTGCATGAGCTTGGTGAAGAAGATGAGATGAAAACACTGCAAAAACACCGAAAGATCAGAGGCAATTCAGCCTAGAGACCGAATTACCGATAAAAACCGATAAAACGATTGAAATACGTTACGTGAATTGAGCGGATGATTCATGAGAAATCAACAAGGATTACTATGATTACGACGCGACGGACGGAAAGTTTACAACACAAACTCACAAAGATGTATGTGATGTCTAATCCTAGGGCAAGGAAAGTAGATTGAAAGTAAATAATGATTCAAGGTAAATAATAGATTGGATCTATTAGTGTTTCGGGGGGTCCCTTGAATCGTCTTTGCCCCTATATTTATTGGGGTGAGTCTTGACGTTCCTGGGCTCTTAATTTCCTCAACCACACGTCCAAGATGTTAGGATTTGATTTTGAGATCAAAACAACCCGAACCGATCAATATGGTTCAGACTCGGAGTTGGTTCGATCAGACCAGTGGTACATGTTCGGTCAGACTAGCCTATGCCAGGAATTGCATATTTTCGGCCAAAAGTACCAATTTTGACCATTAATGTTACTTTTTGCTATCAACAGGTACCTCAAACACACTCTTGAATTCGAAATTTGGTATTCTGCATCATATTGTGGATGGTTTCTACATTGCGGGATTTTGGGTTGGATTTTAAGGGTGTTCCACTTCTTTGTAATAATACTAGTGCTATTAGCTTAGCCAACAACCCAGTTTAGCATTCTAGAACCAAACACATTGATGTGCGTTATCACTTTTTGCGGGACCACAATGAGAAGGATGATATTTAATTGAGATACATTGATACCTAGAACCATCTTGCACACATTTTTACCAAGCTTCTTGATGCTTCTTGATTTGCATTTTTGAGAGGAGAGCTTGGGTTTTGTCATTCTTATGGCATTTTGTGAGGGGGAGTTGTGTGTCATTGCATAAGCTTATGCCATATGATTAATTGCTTTTACGTGCACTTTCATATGATTAATTGATGCTGTATATGCTTTTGAATTATTATTTTTAATCATGTTGATTTTGCTCTCTTGAATATATCTGATATCTGTCATTAGCATGACTTTTAATTTGTAAAATTAAAACATGATCACTTCTTAGTCTAGTAACTAGTATGAGTAGGCTAAGTGCTTTTGCTATCTTTTACATGCCTGGTAGCTAAGTCATTTACACTTGGATGCAAACATGCAACTTGAACATTTTAATGCTTTTCATGGAAATCTTGTACTGAAAATTGATAAAAATCTTGAAATTGTTATCCATGCCTTTTGTGCTGACTTTGAAAAGATCCAGGTGGGTTTGCCGAATGGTTATCTCCAATCAACGCCGACAGTTATCTCCAATCAATGCCAATGCCTCAATGATAGTCATTAGCACTAATTAAAGGCAGTTACGCTGGTAGTTATGTGGCTGTTTCCGCATGCTATCAATGTTATGGTTAATTCTTGTAACTCCCTAGTCTTTCTCATATAAAAGGATTAGGGGAGGCCCTTAGAGAGGACACGCAACCCACGACACTAAGAAGCAAGCAAGCAATGACTGTGAGATACAACACTCCCTGACAAGGGACACACCGACATTCATTCATACACACACAGGAGTAGGGATATTATCCTCTGGGAGGCCCAAACTTGTCTAAAATTCTTTCGTGTTCGTCTCATCATTGTTTTTTATCCCTTTCTTGCCCCTCTCAACCGAGTAATCATCAAATCTATAGTCACAACTCCTCCTTTCTGCCTACACAAATCACACTATGGGTACCCCCTGTAGGCTTGCCATTCCCACGGAACGACACCTAGCGCTAGGTAGGGGAGGAGTTTTGTGGACCGCTGATCGGATCGATGGCCATAGTCTGCAAGTTCAACACTAAGGTGCCCAAGGGCACCATGTTCACCTTTGGAAGATTGACTTTCGTTAGTGACTGCATGAACCAACTAGTTCCCACCGCTGCTTCGCTGAGGGCGAAGACTTTACCCATGCCATTGGTGACAACTGCTTCATCAAAAAATGAGGTGTTGCGGCAGACCACTCATCTGAAGAAACTCTCCCAAGGTCGTATGGCGGTGACCTCCAACACCCTCGTAGACTTTGTCATCTTCGCCAACTCTAGATGATGCATCGTCCAGCGCCGATGGTTCATCATGGTTGCAAACGACCGACACCATTGACCAACTCCATCGACCTCCCAGGCTCCTTCCACGGTTGCTGTCATGGCAATTGCCGGGGATATCTCAGAAGTCGATCCTTCTAATGGTGCTCAGTCAAGCGCCCATCGCCGAGAGTGCCGGAGGCAGAACTCTCCCAGACGTGATCGGCGCCAAGGCCCAAGAAGGAGCAGAAGTCCCTCGACAAGATGGACCCGTTGTGTACACCATGGCCTTTGATGGTCAGGACGTGTACCGAACGCCTACTGCCAGCCTCGTCACCATCGAGAGAGCTTTGGCGACGCTTCCCAACATGCCTGAGCTCCAAAGGGCTCGGGCTATGACCGAGTCTGCTACGGCATAGTTAGCGGTGCCACTGGTCTCTCGTCAACCACCATCGCCGTCTTAGAGCCATCACTCCAGGCTATCTAGGTCGGGGGAGCACGGACATCCGAGTGAGCATGGAGGAAGCTCTCTCGTCAGGGACACCCGCCAAATCTTCAAAGGTCACATAAACACCAGCAACATCCTTCTTCATCGACAACAAGGATGGGAGCCGAGGGAGCTGCGTTGTCACGATCAGTACGATCGAGACCACAAAGTCCTGAATGAAGGCCACACCGACCACCATGGCCTTCGCCATGATGGGTTTCACGCCTTCTCCACGTGGCTACGACACGTCGAGTGGCCACGCCACTTCCAGCCAACTGGAATCACTCCATACAATGGTAAAATCGATCTGTCTCAATGGCTACGACTGTATTACACCACCATTCGTGCAACAAGAGGATATCTAGATGCCATGGTCAACTACCTCCTAATCATCACTACTAGAAAACTCCCCCTGTAGCTACGCCAGAATTAGGGTGTAGACACACTTTATTTCATTTCTATGTCAATATAGACATGCGTTCATAAAGTGTGTTAGAAGCGTCTTCGTACATACCGCGTCAGACCTTGTAGAGATGAATTATTTATGTGTTGCAATGAAAGAAAGAGACAGTCTATAAACACGTTATTTGCATATCTATAAATTTAGATACAATTTAGTAGACACATGTATAAAACATCTGTAGTGGTGTAGTTACGTAGTATTGTGACATTTCATTCACGTTAATAAATGTAGATACAATTTATAGATACTTATACAAATCATGTCTAATAATATAGATGCATTTTATAAGGACGCCTTATTGCGCAGTAATAAGTATAGAGACGAATTTGTAGAGCACGGAACATGACGTGGGAGATGATGTGGCACACGATGTGACAGGTGACATGGCAGATGACGTGGTAGATGATGTGGCAAATTACGTGGAATATGATGTGGCGATTGACGTGGCACGTGACATGGCGGATGATATGGCAGGTGACACGTTTTGTATTAACACCACAATGTGTGTTAACAAATGTAGAAACAATATCATAGATACATTATAATTACGCGTCTACGGATATAGACATGTTTAGTAGTTACATCACATTGTGTATTAAAAATTATAGAGACGATTTATAGATACATATATTTTCATGTGTACTAATATATAATGATTTTTCTATTTGTATACATAATTGTAAAATATATTTATATTTTATTATCAGATAATGTTTTATAAATAAATGATCTATGGGAAATAATTGATTAACAATTATTTGCTTCACCAAAAATATGAACCAATCAGAATACACAAAGACTACACATTGAAGTCAATCATTATTGCATTCCCTTGATCAGTATCAAGCCAATAAGGAAAAGTTGCTAACAATTTCATTTCATTTGACAACTCTGTATCATAACCTTGAATATTTGTAATACATATGCATAAATATTGTAAGAAAGTAATGCACATCGTGGCAAATACAAAATTGGTACATGTTTCACACTATTCATGCAAAAGCTTCTCCAAACTGAACATATGTTTAACTCTTGTTCAACAAAACTTCAGCTGATTTATCTTATGTTCACCAGGCGTGTTGGCTCATCATTTCAGTGTGAATCTTTTCCCTGTAAACCACATGGCTTTAGGTTCTTGTACATAGCAAATTTCTCCTTTAGGTGCACTCGAGGACATCACAAATTGTACCATAGAAATAATTGGTATAGAATCGTCTATGACCTGAAAAATTCTTAATATGTGTTAGTATATAACCCATGCCATAAATCATATGTAGGGGAATGCAAAGTGGAAGTCGAAATGAAGTATCTTTCAGATATCCACATATTTTAGGGGAAAAGAACATTGAATTTGCAGGTGTACTAATAGCAGAAACATCAACTGTCTTACCTAGCAAATAACCATAAATTGAACTTGAGCCAATTCATGACAGGATGAAATGCAGCAAAAAAACTTATACATATGAGTTTATCAAAAAACTGTGAGGCCTAACAAATGAGGGGTGATAAATAAACATAATATGATGAAGTTATATGGACAATTTTCAATTATTCAAGCACAGTAGAGAAAGGAAGCTAATAACATAATATAAGTAACTTGGTGATCAATATGAAATTAAATGGCAGGAAGCCAAGAATGGTAAAGAAAAAACTAAGCATTGAAACATTAATCCTCTTGTCCACACCTTTCCATGAACTGTGCCCAGTGCATGGTATACTGTATGTAGGTCAATGGCCATAATATGAAACCAAAAAAGTGAGAAAAGTAGATTTTCTATTTGGATAATAATTTGCAAATAAATGATATGATGAGTACTTTGAACCAACTAGTGCAGTAATTAAGTTATTGTGAACAAGACTATTGCCTTGATAAAGAAACATAGAAATAGTGACTATCACACAAATATTTCTAAATTTATTTCACTAACAAATATAAACTATGCTTCATTGTACATTCTTGCTGGTCTCCATTGTAATTTTATTCACCTGCAACGGGGCATGAGGTTAGATGAATACCACAAGTTGAAGATATTACGGAATTGTAGGTCTTCATCGTTGTCATGCTCTGGTAAGTTGGCGTGGCCATTGTCACACTCCGCTAAGTTATCCTGCCCATTCTCAATAGGTTCTGCCTCCTCTTCTTGTTGGAGGTCCAAGTTCCTTAACCGTCGAAGTGGTCTTACCATGATTTGATCTGAAGTTACAATGATTTAACTCATCAAGTTATTGTGACTGCTATCAGCATTCAACTATAAGTATTCAACTATAAGCTTACCTCCTTGATTTGTCAAACAGCACATGACAAAATGCATTAAACAATATAAAACTCATATTTTATTAGAAGAAATTAATGCAGTTGTATAGTTGTTCATAAGATTAGTGTGCTATTAATCCTATGGTAATTGATCCAACGTTTAACACTTCAGAATATGGGATCAAGCAGATGGAGGTCAGCAAAGATTAGTGTTCATAAGATTAGTGTGCTATTTATAATAGGTCAGCAAAGAAAAAAATATTAAACCCATCATTTCAAAAGCTAATCAACCCTTAAGTAATGAAGAATTTAGGTCTGTGTGGTTGCTACTTGATGAAAGATTACATGTCGAAGGTATTAAATTTGTTTGAATCCTAATTCAATGTCATATCTCAACTCATGGCGACGATAAGCAGTAAATCGAAAGAAAGAATAATGCAATTTGCCATTGATTGAAGAATACACGCATACCATTTACGGCAAGGGTGGTGTGCAGGCCGGATATTGGGATGAAGGCATGGAAATACCTAGAGCGGAGATGGTGACAACGAGAAGATGAGGATGTCGGTGAGCAGGTGCGGCCGTGCGGTTGCCGGCGCCCGAGCCTCTAGGAATTGGATGTATAGCTGGAGAGGTTAAAGGAGAAGGTGGGGAAGAGGTTACGAGGTTTCTGGGTGTTGATTAAGGAAAGGTTTTCACTGTATAGGAGGTAAAAATCTTTGGCACGCAACCTGGCGCCAAATATTTTCAGTACTGTATTCATTACTATCGTTAAATACAATTGCATGTACAAAAATATCAAGAAGTTAGCAGTACCACAGATGGATGTTGGCGCTGGTTGGTAAGATAGCAACCCAGGTTCGAATCCTGGAGTCACCATATTTTTAGTTTCTTTTTTAAATATGTTTCTATCCTGCAATACAATTTTAAAATCAAGTATTTCATCTTAACAAACATTACTCAAATTTTGTTCCCATATTTCAGACTTTTTTAAGTTTCAGAACATAGTTTTTTTCTAAAAAATGGGAACAAAAACATGAATATGATTTTTCTATAAATTTGCTCTCGACCCGAACCTATTCCTTTTGAAAACTGTAATTCAATTCCTCTCATGAGAAGGTCGAGTTTCTTAACATCCTATGTCACAACTTCATTGAAACATTTTCAAATTTTTATCATAGAATGCACGTATAATATAATAGCACCATGACAAATCTCGTATTTTTTAGACTTTATTTGATTTTCTTAGAATTTAATAATCCTTAACCTCCGCATTACCGATCGAGTTTCAGAACATAGTTTTTTGGAAAACTACGAATTTAGTGTATGGGAAGAAAAATGGGCACAAAAGCATGAACATGATTTTTGTGTAAATTTTGGTACATAGTTTGAGGTACTTGCAGTTCAAATTTTACATATTTCAATTTAAATCCTAGGAACATGACTAATGTGTTCAAAATAGAAAATTAAATGGATCTAGAAAATTACAAACATTTTATATGGAATGAGATAAATTGTACGTTGATTATAAAAAAATTAAAGTTGAAATGAATGTTTAACCATAAATTTGCTCTCGACCCGAACCTATTCCTTTTGAAAACTGTAATTCAATTCCTCTCATTAGAAGGTCGAGTATCTTAACATCCTATGTCACAACTTCGTTGAAACATTTTCAATTTTTTATCATATTCATGTACGTATAATATAATAGCACCATGACAAATCTCGTATTTTTCAGACTTTATTTGATTTTCTTAGAATTTAAGAACCCTTAACCTCCGCATTACCAATCGAGTTTCAGAACATAGTTTTTCGGAAAACTACAAATTTAGTTTATGGGAACAAAAAATGGGCACAAAAGCATGAATATGATTTTTGTGTAAATTTTGGTACATAGTTTGAGGTACTTGCAGTTCAAATTTTACATATTTCAATTTAAATCCTAGGAACACGACTAATGGGTTAAAATACCATTTTACCAGATTTTGATATTCTAAATTTGCATTTGCACCAGAAAAGTTGGTATTTTGTATTCTGAAGATAGTGCCTGCTTTGTGGTCAAATTAACTAAAGATACGAGCATATATAACATGACAACGATAAAAACATCCATCATTAAGTAACCAAAAGATACGATCGATCATCAACAACAACAACCACACCTAACTAAACAAAAGATGACAACATCCACCAGCACTAACTAACTATCACGTCATTGTCTATGCCATTTAGATCACATCTTGTCGATCACTATGTCAAGTTTGTCCTTCAATACGTCCAACTTCTCGATCACTATGTCTAGCTGTACAATCATTAGGTCTAGATAGTCCTGTATGATTGCAAGAAGAGAGAAACATTGATTTAAAACCTTGTAATACAATCATAAATATATGTACCAGATGAACAAAAATAACTGAAGATTATAAGAATTTGTTAGAGAATTGTTATGCTGGGATGAACCTACAACTACTTGCATAAAATATTGTGCACTGAAACTCAGATAAGTAATTCATAAAACAAATATTAAATATATTATGAATGCACACTGATCTAACAATGTAAAATAACTGAAGTATCAGAAGTTCTTGCCTCAACACTCATCTTCTGCCACTTTCCTCTGCAGTTTTTCCTTTGCCACCACTTTCCTATGGAGTTTTTCCTTTGCCATGACTTCCCTGTGGAGTTTTCCCTTTGGCATGACTTGCCTCTATAGTTTTTCCTTTGCCACCACTTCCATCTATAGTTTTTCCTTTGCCACCACTTCTGTCTACAATTTTTCCTTTGGTACAACTTGCCTCTACAGTTTGCCCTTTGGCATGACTTGCCTCTATAGTTTGCCCTTTACCACGACATGCTCTAACTTGATGCGGCAGGTCATCGTCCGAGTCTGAGTCCAACTGAAGAACAACATTCTTCCTTTTGGAGGTTGGCGAGCAATCGCAAGGGCGGCCTTCGACCTTAACCTCACCACACTCACAAACCTCACAAAGCTCGCTTGATGTAGTAGATGACCCAGTGTTCTGTTCAATCTTCGGAACCACGTACTTTTTTTCGACTTTTGTATGACACCGGAACCTCCCCAATTTTTCCCTCTTCAACTCTTTGTTAGGAGGACCCATCACTAGAAAAATGCACACATTAAACTACCATAAGATAGTCAAGCTAAGAAAACCAAGAAAATACAGAAGGACGTTTTCATTGATTGAATTTATAACAAAATGAAATCACAAATATGCTGATTCATATTTATGGTACCCTACTACTCAAATATCAGTATACATATCCACCACTCATAGCAGTAGTGACCTATACTGCTATACTGCTATACATATCCCCTACTACTCAAATATCACAATAGCACATCATTCACAACCTATATTCACTCATTCAACAATAGCACATCACATTGCAGTATTGCACAACAGCATGCCTGTTAATAATCCAAGAAAATGAGAAAAAATATAGGCGAACAGCAGTACAACGCATGCTCGGCTGCTCCTCTCCTCTACTTGGTCAATGATAAAGTGAAGGCGCACCTCGAGGTTCGGTGAACGGCCACGTACGGCCACAACCCCCAAGTCGCAGTAGCGCAGGGAGCCTCCAAGAGCACAAGAGAGTGAGCGCGGCAGGGGACCGACCAACGGGCGGCGGCCGACCGATGACGACCGACCGACGGCACCCGGCGGCGATGGCAGGGCTTCTGGAGGGCGAAGGGTATGATGCGACTAAAGGGGATTGGGGAATATTGGGGAGAAGAGGAGGCGTCACGGGCAGCGAAGCATTAAATACTAGAAATACTAAATAAAAGTTGAAAATAAAAACTCTGCTTGCACTATACTTTCAAGAAAGCATTGATAGTCTAATGGTAGAGGACAGGCTGTTTGAAGCAAAGGTCTGGCTTTCGAACCTCAGCCACAACATGATTTTTGGATTTTTTAACATACCCCATCTAGTTCAAAATTCATGTTCAGATTTTTTTTCAACTAAATCTGGAGCTATTGATAAATTGAGAGTATTAAGTTTGTTTTTGATTAGAAACAAAGTTTACATTGTAAAGCATGAATCTGGAGCATTGACAACTTTCTACCAATTCTATCCACAATCATGGATGGCAAATAACACTTTGAAAAAAACTAAATATGGAGTTGTTCACATGTTGAGAGTATTACTTTTTTTGATTGAAATAAAGTTTACATTGTAAAATATGAATCTTGAACATTGACAGCTTTCTACCAATTATATCCACAATCATGGCTTACAAAAATGACCTTGGAATCTCTGTTTGAAGAAAACATGGATTAAAAACTAAACTTTTACACTATGCAATCAACATGGCTTCAGAAGTTAACATCAATAGAATAACATTTCAGAACTTAACATCAACATAATATCAAGTCAGCAGCATCAACAGAATTGCCATTCAACTATGCAATCTAATCTTTTTCCTCTGCCAACAATTCAGCACCCATGTCAAAATTATCACGTGGTATAACTTTCACCACGGTGTGCCATGATTCAGCTCTTGGATCTTGGACAAAAAAGACTTGTTGCACTTGTGAAGAGAAGACAAAAGGATCATGCTCTAATTTTTGTCCTGGGTGTATCGTTCGAGAAAAATTCACAAGGGTGAATCCAAACTCATCTTTTCGTAACCTAGCCTGATGAAGAACATCATACCATTCACCTTTGAAAAGCACTACCTTGTACTCTACATATGACAATTAAATTATATCTGACAATCTACCATAATAATGCACACCATCATGTGAGATGTTCACTATACCACTATTCTGTGTCAAGCGTGCAGCCTCACGACTCATAGTGTGGAACCTAAAACCATTAATAGTGAATCCACTGCATCTCACACCATATCTGCTAGGTTTAGCAGCCAATACTCTAACCTTTGCCATTATGCTTTTTCCATTCCCTAGGATAACCTGTTTGTACAAATGCATTTAATTATATCCATTTCAGCTATTAATTAATTGTGTGTGCATAAAATGCACCAATTTAAGATGTACACATCTTTTGCTCTAACCAATCAAGAAAGTGTTCATCGGTCAACTTCTCAATGGAACAAGGTGTCAATTTGGTTGATGGCCCCAGCTTGCTTTTCTCCTCTTCCAAGAACTCTCTACAAGAATCGGATCAGTGTCATGTCATCAATAAGTTACTACAAAATAACCAAAACATGGAGAAATATAAGAACAGACCTACGTAAATCCTCAAGTTCATCGCAATGTCGCAATACATATTAGTGTGCCTGAACAAGAAGATGCTTATCAACGTTGACCACAATACACTTTCCAATTAGTTCACCAGCACTATCAAACAAGTACAAGCCTTTTTTTCATGAGAAGATTCAGGATTTCTAGATGGCCTAATAAGACGAGTAGTTCCTTCTAAAAATCTTGAACAAAAGTCCAAGCATTCCTCTATTCAATATCTTTTAGCAATTGATCCTTCTGGGTGAGCTCTATTCTTGACAGGTGCCTTTAGCCGAACAAAAAACCTATATGCAAATATGCAATTATGAACATGTGTAAGTTGTCAAAATGATTTATTGACAACAACAATGCAAACTAAATGAAGTTTCATACCTTTCCATGGGGTACATCCATCAGTACTGAATAGGGCCACCATGTTTAACTTCTACCAAATGCACGCTCACAATAAAAAATGATGGCAGGAAAGCTTTCCATATCACATAGTGTCATCACAATACTCTCTTGAAGCTTTCCCAACTCATCAACATATATCACTTTGGAGCACAACATCTTGAAGAAATTAGATAGTTCAACAACTATCCTCATGACATCTTTGCTAGGGTAACAGGATCGGAGCGCCACCGGTAGAATGTCATGTAGTAAAATATGATTGTCATGACTCTTAAGTCCACTTAATGTAAAGTATTTCGTGTTCACACACCTAGATATGTTTGATGCATATCCATCAGGGGTCCTAAGGTTTTTAATTACTGAGCAAAGGATCTCCTTTTTCTCTCTAGACATGGTAAAAGGTGCATCAGGAAGCGTCTGTTTTCCATCATTATGTACAACAAGATGAAGATCCTCTCGAATTCTAAGTTCAACTAAATCTAGTCATGCATTAAGGTCATCCTTTGTTTTATGACAAATAGCTAACAAAGTCGAGATAAAGTTGTCGCTCACATTTTTCTCTAAGTGCATTACGTCTAGATTGTTTCTTAATCTATTTTGTTCCCAATATGGTAGATTAAAGAACACTGATCTTTTTTTTCAACCAATCTTTAGGATTCTTCACCTCCTTACTAACACTCCCATTTGACTCATTATTTTGTCCTTTTGTTTTATGCTTGCGTTTCTTAGCACTTTCATCTGCCACTTCCTTATTCTTGCTTTTCTTGTTGTCCCTCTTTGCTATGCTCACCTTTTTCCCTAGCACAAACTCTCTCCCTTCTAACATTTTAAGAATAGTGCTGACACTCATTATTTTAGTGCAAGTTCAGTCTCTATGGAGCCATCAAACTGCATCCTTTGTGTTTGGTATCTGTGATTTTCTAGTAGCCATCGACGATGACCCATATAGCACGACTTTTTACCATGCTTCAGCCGAAATGATTTTGTCACTGGACCACAAGCAGGACAGGCATATGTACCACATGTGCTCCATCCACTTAGGTAACCTAATGCTGGAAATTCATTTATAATCCACAAAAGTGCAGCTCAGAGATGGAACTCTTTTTTCAAAGAGGCATCAAATGTTTCAAATCCAACCCACAACAGTAAAAGCTCATCAATCAAGGGCTGCAAATATACATCTATATCATCACCAGGAGATTCTGGTCTAGAGATGATCATTGACAACATAAAATATGTTTGCTTCATGCAGATCCAAGGTGGTATGTTGTAAGGAACGAGCATTACTGTCCATGTACTGTGCTTCAGATTCTGATTCCCAAAGGGGTTAAATCCATCACTTGCAAGACCAAGGCGTACATTTCAAGCATCTTCTGCAAATTCAGGATGCCTATCGTTAAATTCTTTCCAAGCTTCACCATCTGCTGGATGTCGTAGTTTTCCATCTTTTGTTCGGGCCTCCTCATGCCATGGCATATCATCTGAAGTTTTCATAGTTGAAAATAACCTCTGGATCCTAGGTATCAATGGAAAATACCGAAACACTTTTGTTGGTTTCCTTTTCCCCTCTGGTTTAGCTGATGCGGCATTCTCTTTAATAACTTTCCAACGTGAGCTCCCGCACACATGGCAAACATCGTTTTTGGCATATTCACCTCTAAAAAGCATGCAATCTTTGGGGCAAGCATGGATTTTCACATAATCAAGATCTAGTCCACGAATGATTTTCTTCGCTTCATAATATTTCTTAGGCAGACTTGCTTCACGAGGTAGCACGGCAGATAGTAGACCCAATAGTGATGCAAACGATTCTTGTGACCAACCATGTAAGCACTTTAAGTGATATAAGTGCACCAAAAATGACAACCTTGAGTACTTACAATCAGAGTATAACCTTACGTGTGCATCCTTTAAGAATCTTGCATATATATTATGATCCCTCATTGAATCATCGCCTTCACTTGAATTCACATTAATATCCTCTAGGGAATTATGTTCCATACTTGCAAATCTTGCCTGAAAATCATCCGCTTCACCTTCAAGCATTCCTGCAGCCCTACCAAATGCAGCATGTAGTAGTTCTTCCATGCTATCTGATCCTCCATCCCGGTGACCTTGTACTATACCCGTGGCATACAATGTTATCATATTAGGCAAATCAACAAATTCAATTGTTGGTCTGTCATAATTCTCACCATGATGAAACCAAGAGCTATAACCTTGAAGAATACCGTCACACCTCAAATGTGTCTTAACTTCATCACGAGTCTGGTTTATTCTATTCTTGTAGTTTTTACATGGACACAGTATCTCGCTGTACGGGTGGAAGGTCCCGATAAGCAAAAGTCAAAAATTCCTCAAAACCATCTTCATATGCAGTCTCCCGTCTTGATTTTTTCATGCAACTTCTATCCGTCACCCTATGTAAGCACATGTGGAATTTAAATCAAACAAATCAGGCTTAATTTAAAAAACATTTAGATTACAGCTTATGCTTGAAGAAATCAAACCATGACAACAAATAACAAGGAAGCTCAATCATATCATACATTTACATTACAGCATGGTTGTAAAAAATGTAACAACAATTTACCAACTATGTGCATGGACTGGCCCTTAAGGATAAATTCACTAGCTTTCTTCCCCAATTAAACCCCTTAGAGATTACACATGGACTTAAAGTCCAATAATCCATCATCTAAATGATGTTGCTCCTTTTTTAAACTTGATTTGATAATTGATGACTGTTGGCATAAAAGATTACGCTAACAGGTTTCTAGAGATTAGAAACTAACAAACGAAGTGTTTGCGAAGTAAACTATTTCAAGCCTCCAAAAGGATAATAGCTCAAAACAGTTCGAAGATGTGTATTGAATAACTCAGTATTCGATCCTCATTACAGGGTAAAACGGGGGGTATTTATAGGCCCAAACATTAAGGAAAAGACCATTTTGCCCCTCTGTTACAACCGACATAGTGGAAACTATTCGGTACCCTTAATAGGGCTAAAACGTTAAAAGACTAATCTAATGAGAAAGAAGATAAGTCTTCCATCCTAGCTGGCAAAGAAGCTCTCGGAAGAGTCCATGTTTGAAGATATACTTCGAACTAGAGTTCGCCTCCATCCTTCGAACTTGATCCAATGTACTCCCGGAGTTAGACGCTGGAAACCTTTGATTAAATCACCTGCCTTTGTCTTATTATAACAATAACCCTGAAGATGAAGTATTTTCCCCCAACAGTAGCCCCTCGAATACGCTTCTCCGATAGATCTGTAACATTAGGAGACCAGTATACGCAAGAAAAATAATCATGCGTAGTGGTTAACAGATTTAATCAATCTCCAAAATATGCGGAGATTCAAAACATCGAATCAACTTCTAAGAAAATTACATTCAAACTATCTTGGAATTAACTTGAGGAGCCCGAAAGCTTTTTTAGACTTAGAAGAAATAGCTGTTGGCTTTTTCCTTCCAACGGAAGTTACGCGATGTGTTAACTTCGCAAGGGGTAACGGTCAAGAATGCGAAACGGCAAACGCAAACGGTAAAAAATCGTGGGCCTGGTCTATAAATAGACGATCCAGACCCTTCCCGAATACCTTTCTCACCGCTTTCGTGCAAACAAGCCCTAGCCTCCAAATTTCCTCTTTAGCGACCAGTGCGGCTCCGTGGCGAAGACAAGCTTCAAGGTCCCTGGGGCGGCTTCGGCCCTAGCCTGGCAGCAGGCTACGGCCGCGGCAGCAGCAGCGGCAGTGGCAGCGCCTTCAGTGGTGGTGGCTCCGACGGCAGCAGTAGCAAGACCAGTGGCGACGCCATCAAGGAATCCCCAAAACGTTGGTCCTCACGATCTTCTCCCGACATCTTCGAAGTATTCAGACCAGTCTTATCAACTGGGGCCTTCAACCTGCAAGAGGGAGTCGCTCGCAGCAGCAGTAGAAGGAAAGATTAGCTCAGAAATCATAATCCACAAACATGGAAAGGAGGCCATCCCTTCACCAAGGCCTGGAGAAGTGGTAGTCTTCGAAGCTTTCTTCGAAGCAGGATTAGGGCTTCCAGCAGTCGACTTCCTGTCGGAGTTACTGGATTTATTCCACGTCACCCTTCCCCAACTCTCTCCGAACGCAATAGCGCGCCTTGCCATCTTCGAATGGGCATTGCGAGCTGAAGGCTGCAAAGGAAGAGCAGAGATGTTCGCAGCACTGCACAGGGCATCTTGCCAACCCAAGACTTACATAGGCCCCGGAGGAGAAAAGATCGTGGTGGCCTTCAGGAGCATCAACTTCCGACTTCGGGATGAGTATGCTCTAAGATTTCCAGCGAAGGCCATCAATGACAGATGGTACACAGATTGGATCCTCCGGTGGTTTTATGCCGAAGTTGGGGCAGGCGGCCGTCTGGCCGGACCCCTGCAGGACATAAACATCCGAAGGGAAGCCCTTGTACACCCTGATCCCGGCCAGCTCGAAGCTCGGCTCAGCCTGCTTCAGAGAATTAGTCGCCGCCTGAGCATGCGAGACCTAGCGTAGGAGTTCATCAAACTTCAAATTCCTCCTTTGATGGCTAACTGGCCTATCACCTTCGAAGAAGATTCGGAGGGCAGTCTCCGAAAAATCTCTTCGAACTCGAGCCCTGTAGGTAACTTCGAAAACAACATGTTTTATATATATTTGTTTGATGAAATGACTAATGCCAACTTATCTTTCAGCTTCTCTAGCCCCCATGACTTCGGAGCAGATTGTTCGAGCTTCGGAGAAAATTTTGGGAGTTCCAACTTCGGTCGAGAAGGAGTGGAAAATAAAGCTGGTAGGTAACTGGGAGCGACTTAACCGAGTATGGGGTGTACTCGGAGTTTCTCTCCCTCCTCTTCCAGACTGGGTAGCTTCAGAGCAAGGACCGAAGAAAAGGAAGGCGGAAGCCGGGACTTCAGCTCCGGTTAAGACCCCCTTGAAAAAGGTTGCTCGAAAGCCGAAGACTGTGGTGCCTTCAAGTCCGTGGCTTCGGTTACTGATTCCTCTGAGGACGAGGGACGAATCCTCATTAACCTGATCGACGGGGATGAAAACCATGCGGATGCAGACACTGGCGACGCAGCAAACGCGCCAGATGTTCCGAGTAGCTCCGGGCAGGCTGGGACTTCGGCTGTCCAGCCAGACTTGCCGCGTGAAGAAGCCCCTATGACTGAAAGCGGAGTCGAAGTTGCTGCTGAACCAGCTTCGATTCCAGACAAAGTGATGGCTGTAGCTCCAAGAGAGGCTCCGACAGTCGAACCTTCGGTCCTGAACTTCGAGTCCGACAAAGACTTCGGGGTAGCCTTTGACCCTCCAAGCAGCCCCGTGCTCACCCGCCGACAGGACTTCTAAGGTAAATTTTGCATGAACCCTTTGTTCCTTTTCCCTGCAAAATTATGCAATATATAATACCTTTGTCTCAGCAGGGTCCGCTCCTATGGAAGTGGCTCCTTCGGAAGATACGGTTCCTGGGACCTCAACAACTCTAGAGCCGATTCCAGAAGTCACACAAATGGGACCTGGAAAAGGTAAAGGAAAAATGGACCCCTTCCCTGCTCCGAATTCTGGATTAACTCCATCTGAATCAACAGACGGAGGTCAATCTACGGAGGGGGGCCATTCTACCGAGGTCTCCAAGAACACAGCACAGCGCTCCGACCCCTCACCGAACGAAGATGATCAGAGGGCCCTGTCCATGCTCCCCCTCTTAGCTCCTTTCTTGGAGAGAAGGACCGGACTTCGGACCTTACTCGAGCCTTTGGATCGAGCTAACCGCGAAGTCGGGGAGACAGACTTAGTGGCCATCCTTAGCGAAGCTGAGGGTTCAGAGCTCAATGCCGCCTTGGAACGGGCAGCATACCAGGTACGAAATATCTGCAAAACAAAATTAATCTTACTTACAAATAATTTCTCACCTTGCTTTTTCTCTTTGTAGCAAATAGTTTTGGCTCGAGCTGCAGCTGTCTCGAATGAGCGCGGAAGTCTTCGCCTTCAAGAGAAGGTTACTGCACTCCAGAGGAATCTTAACATCTCCGAAGGTCGAGTTTCCCACTTAGACAAAATGGTTTCAGCGGAGCGGAGGGCCAGACAAAATTTGGAGGCTGCGAATAAAAAGCTCAAAGCAGAACAAATCGTGCTTCGGGCAGAGATAGAAAAAATGCGGACAGAGCCCGCTACGGCGGGGGCTGAGCTAGTCACGCTCCAAGAAGAAAAGGCTAAAGCTACGGAGGAGGCTAGCAACTTGCTTAGCCAGAAGAGTTCTCTGGCTACGGAGACAGCTAGGCTCTCCGCTGTGGTGGATGAACTGACTTCGGTAAAGGACACTTTAACTGAAGATAAGCTGAAATTGGAGAAGGTAGCTACAGAAGTCATGAACCCTCTCCTAGGTGTTCTAGAGTACTTCGGTACTACTGGGACACTACCTTCGAATGACAACGTCCCCCCGCTGCGATGGCTAAAAATGATCCAAGGAGCTGCAAAGATGATGAAGACAGCAGGCATTCGGTATGGAGAGATCTCCGGCCAAGTGGTTGCTCTTGGAGTACTTCGCTACTACGAAAATCTAGGGCTATCGATAACGCCAGACTCGGGGGCGGCTCCCATTACTTTCAATGAGAACCAGCTTCTTAACCCTTCTGAATACGTGGTCGTAGCTTGGCAAGCCTTCCAAGCTTCATGGAGAGCCGAAGGTCGCACTGCGATCAAGGCTTGGATAGATGAAGGTCAACGCCAGAAGCAAGCTCGGTCTCAAGCCTCGAGCAGCCAGCCTCCGCCGAACCCGTAGGTCTAGCTTCGTTTTAGGATCCCGACTATGTAAAAAATCATGCTTTCATACATTATGAATGAAAATTTACTTATCATGTTTTTAGGCTTTTCAACCCCGTATGGATGATGTCGAAGTGTTAAACGTTACCGAAGAACTCCGCCTGCTATGGGCTACCTTCGATCTTTTAAAACTTCATAAACGACCTCGGTTTTTGATTCCTCGAGATAGCTCCGGTGCAATTGCACCCGAAATATGTAAATATATATTATCTTATATTAAGGAGGAAGAAAAATAGGTTAACTTGGAAACTTCGTCTTCTGAAGACATTGTGTGGTCCGAGGACGAAAATACTGCTGAAGATCAAGGGAAAGAACCTGAAGCACTTCGAAGCTGGGAAAGGAGCCCTGAACAACTTCGAACTTGGGCTGAACTTCAGCAAGAACAAAACGATTTTAGAGCTTCGAAGAGAGGTAAAAGAGTTAAACGCAAGGTTGTTAGAACTCCCGGCTGTGGAACTAGTCGGTCCGAGTTTAGTGGTAACTCTAGAGATCGAAGGGGTCTTCGATTTTTCGGCATAGAAACCGATTTTTCGTGATGTAATTGTAATTTGTTTGAATAATAAATATTGATTTTTAAAATTGTCTCCCTACTTCCCAGCCCCTCTTTGGGCGTAAGCAACTTCGAACTATACTTAAAGATGGTTAGGCGCAAAGAAAAACTTAGGAGCACAATTTTGTAGGCTCGGAGCCCCTCAACAATTTAAAGATTGATTAAAATCTTATAAAATGTTTGACTACTTGGAGTCGTAAAATTGGTAACTGAGTACCTTTTGTTTGAAAGAAGTCACTTCGGACAAACTTCCTGGACACTTTAATGTCCCAAATGATTGGTCACTTTGGACTCTTTTCACAAATATTCAAAGCTTATCAGCTCAAACTCTGTTTTGTTTTGGCCTCCTTTGGCTCTTTTTGTGAATGCTATCAAACCGGTGGTTTGGAATTCGCAGTGGTCTCCTTGGACTCTTTTTACAGATATTCAAAGCTTATCAGCTCAAACTCTGTTTTGTTTTGGCCTCCTTCGGCTTCTGTGAGTGCTATCAAACCGGTGGTTTGGAATTCGCAGTGGTCTCGTTGGACTCTTTTTACGGATGCTTTCAAGCCGGAGCTTGGAATCCACATTATTTGGTCTCCTTCGACTCTTTTTACGGATGCTTTCAAGCCGGTGGCTTGGAATCCGTTTTTTCAGTGACTTTCCCACTTCATCGGAAGCTTCGAACTAGTGGTTCAAAGTCTAAAAAAATGATTGAAATTAATGACACTTCCCTCTTAGCCAACTTCGTTCTTCCAGTGCGTCCACTAGAAGTAGGAAGTGTTTGGGGGTAGGCATTATCTAAACCATGAACTTTATTAATTCAGAAGGTGTTTACAAATGATTACAAGGAGCCCCTATGCGAAATATCACTTTAAGTGCTCTGCATGTCATGTATGCGCTAACTCTTCGCCTTCCAAATTAGCTAACTTAAAAGAACCAGGGCGCCTTGAGCGGACAATTATGTATGGACCTTTCCACTTATTCCCTAATTTCCCTGGTGCTATAATACTTTGCAAAACAAGATGACCCGGCTTAAGTTCGTTAATCTTGACCTTTGGGTCGAACCAAGTCTTCGTCTGCTGCTGATATTTTGAAAAATTGGCGACAGCTCGAAGTATTGTCTCTTCTGTTAAATCCAGCGAAGTTTCCCTTTCTGCTTCTATTTCCGGTTCGGTGCTGCGAAGGGATCCTCCTTTGAGCTTCGATGGCGTCATAGCTTCATCTCCGAATAATAATCTGAAAGGAGTGAAACTCGTACACCTTGTTTGAGTGGTCCGGATGGACCATAAAATCTTCGGGAGCTCTTCAGTCCACAATCCTTTTGCCAATCCCACTATGCTTCGATTCAGCCCTGACGAGATATTACCATTGGCTCTTTCAACAGTTACGTTAGACTGAGGATGTCGCACTGCAGCAAAGCATAATTGGATGCCTAGATCTTCACAAAACTTCCTGAAGGGTTATGCATCGAATTGTGTTCCATTGTCAACTGTCAGTTGTTGAAGCACTCTAAACCGGCATATGATATTTTTCTAGAAAATTTTTTGTACATTATTCGAAGTGATAGCTGTTAGGGGCTCTGCTTCGACCCACTTGGAAAAGTACTCAATTGCTACCACTGCGAATTTCAAATTTCCTTTTGCTACTGGGAAGGGGCCAATAAGATCCATGCCCCATCTGGCCACGGGCCATACTGGGGCAATGACTTGAAGAGTTGTTGGCAGACGATGACTTCTTCTTCCCATCCATTGACAACCTTGGCAAGTGCGGACTAAGCTCTCCGCATCAGCTACTATTGTAGGCCAATAAAGCCCCTGGCGAAGTGTTTTTCCTGCCAAAGCTCGAGGGGCCAGATGGCTACCGCAAAGTCCTTCGTGAATTTCTCGAAGAATCTCTTGACCTTCGGCTTGAGATATACATCGGAGTAGAGGAGAACATACTCTGGCCTTGTACAAAATACCGTTGATTATATGATAATTTCGAATTCGGAGGTTCAACCTCAAAAGTTGTGGCCCTACTAGCAAATTTACTTCTCCTTGCAACAATTCCATAATTAAACTTCGCCAATCTGTACTTGGAATGCAAAGGACTTCCACAGAAGGGATCTGCATTACCGAAGGTGTACTGAGCTCTTCGTAGAAAGCTTCTTCTGGAATGTCCAAAGCTCCGGCAGCAGCTTTTGCCAAGACATCAGCTTGCGCATTTTCAGCTCTGGGTATACTTCGAATGGAAATCCCTTTAAATGCTGCTTCAATCTTACGGATCTCCTCCAAATATTTCACAAGCTGTGGATGTCGAACTTGAAAACTTTTATCTATGTGCCCTGCTACAATTTGAGAATCTGTTTTAATAACAACTCTTGTAGCCCGAAAGCACGTGCCTTTCGAAGTCCTAACAAAATTCCTTCATACTCCGCTGTATTGTTGGTAGACTTAAAGTTGAGTCTTGTGGAGTACATTGCCTTTTGCCCTGAAGGCGAGATTATCACTGCTCCGACACCTGCTCCAGATGCTTGGAAAGCTCCATCGGAGTATATCGTCCAAATTCCTTCACTTGGCTTCTCCGGAGCCCATGCTGTAGGGGGAGTCCACTCTGCCACAAAATCTGCCAACACTTGTGACTTAATTGCCATCCTTGCCATGAAGGAGATACCGAAGGGTGCTAATTCAACAGCCCACTTCCCAATTCTTCCTGTGGAATCCTTACTTCGGAGCATATCTCCCAAAGGATATGAAGTTGGTACAATCACATTATGTGCCAAGAAATAATGCCTTAACTTCCTCGAAGCCATTATCAAAGCATAAGTGAACTTCTCAAGCTCGGAATATCTTGTTTTTGCTCCATACAATGCTTCGGATACAAAATAGACTGGATTCTGTACCAACATTCCATTGAAATCAATCTCTCTAACAAGGACTGCACTGACAGCAGAGCCAGTAGCCGCAAGGTAAAGGAGTAGGGTTTCCTCCGCAATAGGCACCGGGAGTGTAGTGAGGTTACTGAGATAATTCTTAATATCTTCGAAGCTTTTTTGACACTCTGGTGTCCATGCAAAATCTTCGGACCCTTTCAATGCTTTGAAAATGGGCAAACTTCTCTCCGCAGACCTTGCCAAGAATCTGCTAAGTGCTGCAAGATGACCAGTCAGCTTTTGTACTTGCTTCAAATTTTCTGGAAGAGCCATCCTTTGCAACGCAGTTATTTGAGTAGGGCTAGCTTCGATCCCTCTGCTTGAAACTAGATACCCTAACAATTTTCCAGCCTGAGCCCCGAAGATACATTTTTTAGGGTTAAGACGGATCCCACATGCCCGAAGGCTATTGAATGTTTCTGCTAAGTCTAGGCTATGTTGATGCTTTAAAACACTCTTTATTACAATGTCATCCATATAAGCTTCTACATTGCAGCCTATTTGATGACCTAGAGCCTTAGCAATTAACCTCGAAAAAGTTGCCCCGACATTTCTCAAGCCGAAGGGCATTCTTACATAACAGAAGACTCCCGAAGGAGTTACAAAGCTTGTTTTAATTTCATCTTCGCGCTTTAGCCAGATTTGATGATAGCCGGAATACACATCAAGGAAGCTTAATAACTCCGAACTAGCAGTGGAGTCAACCAATTGATCAATTTGGGGCATGGGGTAGGGGTCACGGGGGCATGCTTTATTCAAAGATGTAAAATCAATACACATGCGCCACTTCCCGGAAGATTTCTTCCTAACGAAGACTGGGTTGGCTAACCACTCCATATGAGCCACTTCTCTGATAATCCCAGCCTTCAGCAACTTCTCCACTTCGTCTTTAGCAAGGATATCCCTCTCCGTAGATAGCTTCTGGAGTCCTTGTCGGACAGGCCGAACCTTCGGGTTCACAAGTAAACTATGCTCAATAATATCCCGACTGACTCCGGTAATGTCCTCATTAAACTAAGCAAAGACATCTAAATTCTCTTCAACTACTTTTTCTAACGAATTAGCGACTTCTGGAGGCAAGTCCTTGCCAAACTGAAATGAATATTCCTTGTCATCTTTGACAATAACCTTCGTTATAATCTCCCCTTCAGGGCTTGGCCTTGGGAAGGACTTCTTCGAAGATTCGCCAAGAGCAGAAAAATCCTCCGGGTTGCCTTGCACACTGTTCACCTGTCTCGGGTCAAGAGGAGGGCCATGACCATACTCCGCTCTTCGTGTAGTGTCCTGATCTCCAAAAATAGTAAGCACTCCCGCTTGTGTGGGCATCTTCATACACAGATAATTATGATGCGCCACAGCTCCGAATTGATTCAACATGCCCCTTCCGAAGATAACATTGTATGCATATGGGGCATCTACAACATCAAAAATTACTTCCTCCGTCTTGGCCAATAGCCCCTCTCCGAAAGTAACCTCCAGGCCTATCTGGCAGAGGGCATCAAGAGGGGGTCCTGCAAAGCCTTGTAAAGGACGGGCTGCTGGGAGAGGATGCTTTCTGGAGATGCAGAGTTGATCAAAGGCTTGGACAAAAATAATATCCGCCGAACTCCCTCCGTCAATTAGCACTCTTCGAACCTCAGTTCCTGCTATGTCGGCAGTGCTGACAAGTGGGTCTGCATGTGGAAATTTAACACCAGCTGCATCATCTGCGGAAAAAGATATTGGCACATGGGACCATTCGGGCATAGCAGCTGCAGATGAAGAGGTTCCAATATGGCCCACTTCTCTGACATATTCTCTTCTCTTCCTCTTCGACATACTTCTGAGGGTCCTTCCTCCGGAGATGGGGAGGACTACTCTTTTCCCTCGATCTTGACCATCTTCCTGCTTCGGAGGTGGCATAACATTGACCACCGGAGGCCGTCTTGCAAGGTCGAAGTTCTCTATACGCGCCACAGCCTGGACAGGCTCCGGACGCACCTCGGTCGGAACTCGGTCGGTAGTGCCTCGACCCGAAGTTCTTTCAAGGTACTCGCCTCTTAAAGCGAGTATAGACTTACACGCATCAGTTGCGTGACTTCGATTCTCACCATGGACACAGCAGAAAAAGGCCTGGGCTTTGCCAGCCGGCTTCCCTAGCGGCCTCCAGCCGCTGGTCTTGCTTCCTGAAGGTTGCGAAGTCCTTGGGGCAAATTTATGCGGAGGTGCAATGTTCAAGACTTCTGAACGAGGATGCTTTTGCCCCCGACGCCTGTCATGCTGAGCTTCGAAGCTAGGCCCCTGTGACTGTGTTGAAGTCTTCACTTCCAGCTTGACTTCTTGCACGATTGACAGAGTTGCAGCAGTTCTCCGAAGCCATCCCTCTTCTGACCTTGCATATTCTTCAAAATAAGACATCAACTGAGCAACAGAAGATATCTACTTCCGGTGGAGTTTATCAAGGAGGCCCGCGTGGGTAACTCCCTCTCGAGCTACGTCAACTACAGAGGATGTAGTTAACCCTCGAATTTGCGACTTCGTATGAGCGAAGTGCTTAAAATACTGCCTAAAAGTCTCTCCGAGGAGCTGCTTCACCTGGAAAAGACTTCCTGTTGACATTGGGGGTACGAAGGTACCCTGAAAATTGCTTATGAACTTCTTCCTTAATTGCTCCCAGGTTCTGATTGACCCTAGCTTCAAATACCAGAACCACCGTAGTGCCACTCCTTCAAGAGCTAGAGGAAAGCATTTGGCCATGGTGTCTCGCACTCCTCCACTGGCCTCAATTGCTAATGCATAAGAACGGGAGAACTCCCCAGGGTCTTCATCTCCAGCATACTTGCAAAGCTTCGATGTTTTAAACTTAGGATCGAAGCGCACTTTCTGTAGCTCTGGATCCAGCGGAGATTCAGTGTCGAAGGAAGCGTTCTCCAGGGCTTCGGGATAATGAAATTCGTCATCTTCGGGCACTTCGGGAATGACTGGGGTGGCCTGAGGACGAAGCCTATCTGCGGCTTCTTGCCGCCACCTCGCTACTTCGGCTTGGAGACTGGCCATTTGAGCTGCCATATCGCCAAGACCGTCTTCATCTCCTCCGGAAGGACCTTCCGGGTCTTGAGACTTGTATGCCTCAGTTCGGAGTGGAACTTGAGGTGGAAGAGGAACTCCGGTTGGCCGAAGTATGGATGGAGTTGGGGGAGGAACTCCGTATGCTCGAGGAAGGGGAGTTCCTTCTAGAGTCTAAGGTGGAGGAAATGTCGAAGGTCCTCCAACCTCAACTGTGTTTGAAGATCTTGCTCCGGAGGTCCGAGGGGACCTCCGGATAGGGATACCACCTGAACTCCGCTTGGGAGGCATGGTTTGAAAACTTGGTAGAGAATGAAGTTTTTTGGACTAAGTTCCCCACGGACGACGCCAACTGTTGGCGTAAAAGATTACGCTAACAGGTTTCTAGAGATTAGAAACTAACAAACGAAGTGTTTGCGAAGTAAACTATTTCAAGCCTCCGAAAGGATAATAGCTCAAAACATTTCGAAGATGTGTATTGAATAACTCAGTATTCGATCCTCATTACAGGGTAAAACAGGGGTATTTATAGGCCCAAACATTAAGGAAAAGACCCTTTTGCCCCTTTGTTACAACCGACATAGTGGAAACTATTCGGTACCCTTAATAGGGCTAAAATGGTAAAAGACTAATCTAATGAGAAAGAACATAAGTCTTCTATCCTAGCTGGCAAAGAAGCCCTCAGAAGAGTCCATGTTCGAAGATATACTTCAAACTAGAGTTCGCCTCCATCCTTTGAACTTGATCCAATGTACTCCCGGAGTTAGACGCTGGAAACCTTTGATTAAATCACCTGCATTTGTCTTGTTATAACAATAACCCTGAAGATGAAGTATTTTCCCCCAACAACGACAGTGCACACATATACTACACTAGTACAGGGAAAAAGGGGTCTCCATTGTAGAGAGCAGCAAGCATCCAAGAAGTTGTAGGTGGAGGATTGAGCAACAGGGCGACTGACCTGGTGTATGTTAATGATGACGACGACCTGGGTGACCTCCGGATCTCGGTGGCACGTCTCGCGAGCAGAGAGAGGGAGGGGCGGTGCGGTAGAGGGAGGGGCGGTGCGGCGCAGTACGTGGAGTGAAGGGCGGTGCAACGAAATGCGCGAGGGAGGGAGTGGTGCGTTGTGTCTCCGGTTGTGGCACATCTCCGGTGGTGGCACGGGCTCAGGCCGACCAGGAGGCGGCGCGGTGCGTTCGAGGGAGGGCGCGGCAGCAACTGCGCTAAAACAGGATTGTGATTCAGTTTTAATAGTGGTAGATGCTAATAATATGTTTATATGGTTTGTCCTGTGAATAGATCACAAATATGCTCCTAACTCAATGGTAAGGCTACGTTGCTCTAAAGCTTTCAACCCGAGTTCAAATCCAATGAGGCACAATTTTTTTTAAATTCAGTTGTACACAATTTTTAGTACATGCTATTTATGCTTATAAGCATGTAAAACTTTGTATCAATTTGATATGTTTTTCTGATCTAGTTATAAAGCATCTATACATAGCTATAAACAATTTTTCGATACGCTTTAAAATGTGTCAACAAGATAATGACACCTCAAAGCGCGTCTATGTATGTGTCAGTTTTTTTATGGTTATTTGATACACTTTACAACTGATCTATATGATTTTTCGCGGTTGACAGCATGTTATACTTTGTATCAATTCGCTACACTTTTCTAATCAAGTTAGAAATCATCTATACCTAGCTATAAACAAATGTTTCATATGCTTTACAATGTCTCTATGGGATAATGATGCTTTAAACCATGTCTAACTTCGTGTTATTTTGAGACGACTTCAATAGCGTGTTAAAAATGTCTTTCTATGACTAATAACAATATGAGCGTGTCTAATATCGTAACAATCGGACACATTTTTCAAATCGTGTCAAAAACATCTTTACATGTTGACGTAGAGATGCTTTTACATGGCGTTACTACTACAACATATATACAGGGGGCTTTTCTAGTAGTGCATGTTGTCTGCTTCGGCTGTCAACTGGCTTGTTTCGCTCCCGGAAGGCTCCATCAACTCGTGGGATGACCTGTGCGACGTCTTCATCACAAACTATCGGGGGACATGGCAGAGACCTACCTCTTGGCACGATCTATGCCAAGTTCACCAAAAAGGAGTGCCCCTACGGCACTATATTCGTCGATTCTCTGAGAAGCGCCACACCGTCGCTAGCATCTCTGACGACGACGTGATATCTACATTCTAGGATGTCTTGAGGAATCGATCTGAACAGTTCCACCACCTGATCATGTATGAGTCAATTAATCCTAGACATATGATCACTATCGCCGAATAGTTCACCAGTACTGAAGATGCTGAGCGGGAGTAGATGCTCCTGAAGCAGAACGACATCAACGAAGATCAAAAAAAGGAGGAGCATCACTGATCACCCATGGCCCACCGGTCACCCGCGGCTTGCTGATCACCAACCTTCAAAGATTGCGCCAACCACGGTCGGCCCCGCCTTCCAAACAATATGAGAAAGAAGAAGGAGATCATGATCGACAACCGTGACAATCAGTCACAGGACCGATATGACGCGGCCTTACGTGAACTTCTCTATAAGCACTACATCATTCATCCTAATGACAATCATACTACTTGGAATTGCTTTCAGCTGCAGAACTAGATGGTGAGAGAACCTAGAACGTCTGGCCGACCCAATAAGCGTCACTGGGACACCGATGAAAGAAGACCTGAACACGCTAGGAGCAAATATGATGCTCCTTCGGCGAGGAACGATTTCCAACAGCCCGCCCGAACGGTCTCCATGATATTCCGGGGTACGATGGCCTCCGTGGCGAAGCACCAACAGAAGCTGATGACCCACCGCATCAATGCAATCAGCACCGAGGAGCCAGAACACCTCCGATGGTCTCAGGTTCCAATCACCTTCGACCACCTGGACCAGTGGACTGATGTCCCCAAACCCGAGCGCTTCCTGCTCATCGTTTACCCCGTCATCCTGAAGGTCCGCCTGAAGACGGTGCTGGTCGATGGGGGAAGCGGCCTCGACGTCCTATTCAAAGGGACGCTGGGGACTCTCGACATCAACTACTAGGCGCTTCAGAAGACTGACACTCCCTTTTACGGGATTGTCTCGGGGAAGGCGTCCCTCTTCCCCTAGGCATGATCACCCTGCCGGTGATGTTCGGTGTTCGAAATAACTACCAACTGAACACGTCATGTTCTACATGGCGAATTTCGAAACTGTGTATCACACCATCCTCAGAAGACCTTCACTCACCAAGTTCATGGCGGTGCCCCACTACACCTACTTGGTCCTCAAGATTCCAGGACCAGGAGGGACCTTCTCCGTGAAGGGGGACGTTGCCACCTCACATGCCTACAAGAAGGATAGCCCCACACTGTGTGAGACCATGGACATGTATGTATGCATGACAGAGATACTCCAGGACGCCAAGACCGTGTTGGCCGATAGACTCGAGCTCCTAAGTTCAGAACCGTCATCGACCACGCTAACATCATCGCCATCCGAGTATAAGAGTATTCACTTATCGTAATATGATCACTCCAAGAGAGCTTTGATCAGGGTCGAGCTTTGAGAAACCAAGTGGGGTTCGCATTGTGGTTTTATCTTGGTGATGAGTGTTTGACAAGTTTGCCTGATCTGGATTTTTCTTTTTGATTGCATGATTGGTTGCATCGATGGGATCGGTGTGAGTGTTGATATGGTGTGAGTGGAGTTTGTGTGCTGATGGGATCGGTGTGGTTCGAGATTTGTGTTTTGCTTTTCTCATGTGTGTAGGGTTGAGATGCTTAGAAACTGTCAACGGCGGGTGATCAGGGTCAAGCAGGGAGCTTGATGCTAAGTGGTCAAGGAGGCCGGGTGAAATTGGGGATGATCTCTGGAGTACACGTGGAGAAGGAGCAAGACATGGATGGACGGATTGTCGACGTAGTGTGTTGACCAAGTCAGCGAAAGGGAGGCCAATGCAAGTGACTAGATAGCTCGAGGGATCGAGAACGGGAGGGACTTGCTAGATGTCGAGTTCGTGGATTGGTGACACGTGTCGGCAATCGGGAAGGCTTTGTCGGTTTCGACTGAAAACCGTCGTATTAGAAAAATGTTTTTAAATTCTAAGAAATAGGAGTTTATTTTTCAGTTTAGTTGTCTAGATTAAATGTAATCTTTTAGTATTTTTCAAAATTTTTAATTCTGATAAATACTAAAAGAATAGGTTAAAAGTTGTAATAAAATAGGTTTAGACTTTTGTGTATTTTTCTGGAAATACACAAGGGTATTTAGGTAATTCCATTGTAATGAAACCCTAATGGCATTTTGGGAAATACTTGTATAGGTTTTCCTATAAAAGGGATCCCATGCCTAGGGGTTTAGGTGGATATTTGAGCATTTTATCCACAATTTTGGGAGAGCATTTTATTGATAGCAAAAAATGGCATTAATGGTCAAGATTGTCAGAATATCAATTTTGGTAATTTGGGTTGAAAATACACATATCTTGGATCAGGCCGAAGCCCTACAGGGCCGAAGGCCCATTGATCATTGGGCTTCGGAAGCCTTCCAGTTGCCTACTATCTTCGGCCCGAAGGCCTTCAAAGGCCTGCCTCGCCGAAGCTTCGGCCCAAGGAGTAGGCTTCGGCAGGCCTTGCTGAAGGCCCACTTCGGGCTGATTTTCAGAGATAGAGTTTGATTCTGATTTTGGCTAATTTTATCCGTAAGTTTGATTAGGTTGAATCCTACCAGATTAATCTTACAGATAAGAAGACTAGCCCCTATAAATATAGGGGTGAGGCCCGTAAATTAAGCCCCCAACACAAATCAACCACAAAGCCCTAGCTTTGAACCGTACCTTTTCCTGTTATTTAATTTTCTAAAACCTTCGTGAGTTTGCCTGGAAGCCCTCCACCGGCCACGCCGAAACCATGGTAAGCCTTGTTATTTTGCCTGTGAAGTACCGTTAATCTACGTAATAGATTGCTATCGCCTTGTTACTTCGCCTGTGAAGTATCCATTAATCTATGTAACAGATTGCTACCTTCGTTTCTCTACTGCAACACTTAGCATATTCGGTCTCCAAGCCGAATTGGTACTTGATCTCTGTTCTGTTGCAGGTTATCACATTCAGAGCCCCTTCGCCGGAGGTGTTCGACGCCAGGAAGCTGGTTTCGGAGTCTGCCAAAACATGCTTCGGCGGAACCCTGCTTCGACTACCCGTAAGGGGCCGTCACGCTGTTGTCGGTATGACCAAGTCCCGTGCGGTAGAATGCTCCACAACAAGCTTCGTCATGTCAGGCTTCGCCACGCTTGCACTCCGCTCCGGACGAAGTCACGTCAGTGCGTTGCTCTAGGATATTTTTTTTGTGTCAGAGACTTCGCACCGAACCCCGCTGTTTGGAGGTGATTTCACGTCGAGATCTCTTGAGAGCCTGCCTTCGGCCAGATAGATCCGAACACTGAAGACTACCTTAGGCGAGACCCTTCACACCAGACGCCGAAGGCTCTCTTCGGTGAACCATTCGCATGGTACACTCCGAGTCAGTTAGGCTCCGTTTAGCTGGCTAATATATTTTATTTAAAATATTTCTTTTCGGCTAATTGGATTATTTGCTTGTGATTTGATTACCCGGTGAATCCACTCCCCTTGCCACTATTAAGGGTAGTCGGAATGTGACATTAGTGTTGTGTTATGCTTAGGCTTATCCCTAAGTATCCGCACACTTTTGGATCATCGAACTGACCCAAGTGCGGGGGCACGTTTTCGTGTCAACACACTTTTTGGTGACTCCTCTGGGGACAGTTATGCCAACATGATGAGTACATCTACATCGGTCACAGGGACATCTACGACAACTACTACGTCTACATCGCCGATGGATCCCATGGGGGGTGTAAATATCAACAACCGCAACATCATGATGCCCACCCTTGAAGACATCCCCAAAGAGGACCAAGCAGAAATCAAGGCAAAGATGAAAGTGCTGCAAGATCTCATGCTTGGAAAATATGTCAAGACACGCGCAGGCTTCATCAAGCACAACGTCAACGTCCCCGACCTTGCTCGGACCTAGGTAACACCAGTATCGCCTCCTTTATCTTCTTTAGAAATTGAGCAAAAAATAGCCGCATCAGTGGATCAAGCTGTTAGCACTTTGCTAGCCAACCGTTTAGATTCGGCAGTTAGCTCTCAAGTAGAGGCGACACTTAGAAGGTTCGGCTTTATTGAGGCCGTACCTCCAACTCCAATTGGTAGTGTACCACCAATAAATCACATTTACAACAGAACTGACGGTAGTACATGCAAAGCCATTGCATCTCCGGCCTCGACATCTATGGCCGAGACCGGTCACCACGCTCACAACCAAACTATCACTGCCTGCTATGCGCCACCTCCACCTACGCACGCGTCAGTTTTTGCCTCGTTGCCCGCACCGCATGCACAAACACATAGGCCTAAACACGTCATACATCCCGAGCTAGCACATGAGGAGGACCCCCACGGCCGACACGCCGATATACCACCACGTGTCGCACCCCCGCATGAAAGACGCGGGCAGGCAGTAGGCCAAGATGACATAGAAGAGCGAATCCACGCACTATTTAGGGAGTGCACCAGCTTCGTACCTAGGGGTCGGTCTAGGGTTTACCAGAAGCCGTACCTCGACCATTTCGACACTATACCCTACCGTCGCAGCTATATAGTCCCTGAATTCACCAAGTTCGATGGTGAGAGTAGCAAAACCACACTAGAGCATGTCAGCCAGTTCTTAGCACAGTGTGGGGAGGCTAGCGGGTCAGACACTTTAAAGCTTAGACTATTTTCTCTTTCCCTATACGACACCGCTTTGACGTGGTTTTCGGCGCTCCCGATGAACTCTGTCCAAACGTGGGCTGAATTGGAACAAAAGTTCCCCGACTATTTTTATACGGATGAGACATAATGAGGAACTTAGTGAAGTGTGTCACTAGTATTCAAGGTAATGATGAGTGATTGACAGGGCGATGTTATGGGTTGTGTCTGGATGCTCTGGATTTGGTGTGTGTGTGTCTGTGTTTGTCTCGTGTGTGTAGGCTTGAGTTACTCATCAACTGTCGATGGCACGGGATCAGGGTTAGACGGGGAGTCTAATGCCAGATGGTCGAGGGTGTCAGTCTAAGTCGAGAGTGTACTCTGATGTACGCATGGAGGTCGAACGAGACGTTGAGTTGAAGATTGATCAAGACGAAGCATCGATTGAGTCAGCGAATGGGAAGCCAGTTCAAATGACAAGGTGGCTCGAGTGATCGAGAGCGGGAGAGACTTGCTGGCAGTCGAGTTCATGGACTGACGACAGGCATCGACGATCAGGAGAGGCTTTGTCGGTTTTTGTTGAAAACCATCGAAACTTTAAATGTTTTTTTAATTCAATAAAATTGTGTCATGTATTAGTTTAAGTTTTTAGTTTCATAGTGTGTTCTTTTTAGTGTATTTTTGGAATGTATCTATTCTAAAAATATACTAAAGAGTGGTCTTTTTGTATTTTGTCTTTTAGGGTCTAAAAGTTTTTATTTCAGAATTGTATTTTGAGTTTTTTTAGGGGGTAATTTGTAAAAATGAGCCTTCTAGAAACATGGGCAGGTGGGATATTTTATCCCCCTGTCATCTGGCCGAACATATCAAGGGAAACACATTTCAGTTTGTTCAAAGTGTGTATGAAGGGAGTTCCAGAAATATTGTGCGTTGATCTCCTGATTTGCCGTCGCTGCTGTTCATCGTAAGAGGAAATACATCTTCATCAAGAAAAGTAGTAGGCAGCCCTTAGTTTCCTCTGAAGTTTTGTGATGATCTGAATGTTTGTTTTCCGTGAGAATAATTTTAGAAATGTGTTTGATCTGTTTTGAACATGATTGATCCTTGAAATCAATAAGTTTTCATGAGAATATATTGGTTTAAGTACTGATTTTGTTGTTCATAGTTTACCAAGGTTTTTAACTCTGTTCTGTTGCAAAGTTGTTCTGTGATTTGTATTTGAGAAGACATTTCTCCACAGCAATTCTCAAATGAAAAATACTGTGTTCTAGCTAGTGTTTGATGAGGAATAGTATCTATCGCATCCTATAGATCATCTTTTGCTGACAAAATCAGAAGTACTTTTGCTGGTTGTTTGGATGCACTACAGAAATTTGTTGACAGAGCTATTTACTACTTTGTGCCTTCTGATTCTAGCAAGCAATCCATAAGTGCCTCTTCAATTTTCTATGGATAAACTTGATGATCTGATTGATTACTTGGTAGACTTCATCTTGATCTGTTTGTGCACTCCTTAGTAACTATTTTAGATAGATTCTGTGTGTGTCTACGGATTATTTTTAGAGATGCACTTTATATTTTCTGCTTGAGTTTTGTTCAGAAGTAACATGTTCAGGTCTGTTTTCGTAGTTCCTGAATATCTCAAGTTGTATTGAAGATATCTGTTAAGTCTGTAGTATATTACTTTTGCATGAGATTCTAGCTTGTTATTACTGTTTAGTCAATCATTAAAAATTGAAGTCAGGTTCATTTTGTCTGATTTAGATGTGAAATATACTGTTGATGAATAGCACAAGTCTGATATTGAATAGAGTTGATATGGTATTCTTTTGAGGTCTGTTTTACCTTCTGCATGTTGAACTCTGAATCTGTTTTGGTAATCTGAAAAACAAAATTTAGCTCTTCATTTTTAATCTGAGTTCAGAGCAAAATTGTGTGAAAAGAGATTACTGAATTGATATAGTGTGCTGGGAGGCTTTTGTTTTCAGATGTACTAAATCATGTGTCGATAACACTATTTGGCATCATGCTGTCTTCACTTTCAGCGACAAAACCTCTATTATTCATCTAGTTCTAGTTCTGATTATTGAGTGCTGAAATCAATCTTTTACTGAATTTTGAACTATAAAATCAGATTCAAAACATGATTGCTGAATTGAAACTTGCAAATTGAACCAAAATTTGACTAATGAACTTTATTGAAAGTCATTTTTACTATTCATCGTCTGACAAATTTCAGAATTACAGGGATTTCATTTGAGATTGAATTGAAACAAGCTGATCCACTTTTACAAACTTGAACTGATCTCTTGTGTGAGTGAGTTGATATTTGTCAATTAAAAATCTTGAAACAAAGCTGATTGGTGGTTTTCTATCTTATGGAGCTCAATTTTTGTACTGATTGGATTTAATCTTGAAACTGGGTTTTTAGAGGTGCGTTGGGTGATTTGATTAGGCCATCACATTCGAAAGAAATTGTTGAGGCGCCTATTCACCCCCATCTAGTCGCCATTCCGATCCCACAATTGGTACCAGAGCCGGTTAGATCACCAGTTGACCTTAACCGGTTTGTCATCCTTGTGGCAACATGGATAAGAACACCAAGATCCCGATGTTTGATGGTTGAGATTATGCCTATTAGAAGGTGTGCATGGAGGCTTATTTGTTTAGCCAAGGAAGTGCGATATGGGACATTGTTGCATCCCAGTATGTGATTCCTGACACTCATACCTTACAGACTGAGAAGGCTCAATATGAATGTAATAGCAAGGCTAGAAACATTTTTTTATCAGTCTGAGTCGCAACGAGTTCGACAGGGTCCAGCACCTTCACACTGCACGAGAAATTTGGTCAACCTTGAGTACTTTTCATGACGGCACATCGCAGATTAAGGCTAGGAGGCAGAGCACGTATAATCAAGAATACCAAATGTTCGTGCAAGGCCCTGGCGAATCTGTAGATGCTTTGTTTGCTCGCTTTGATGGAATTGTTAGTAACTTGCGCTCCACTGGGATGCTAGCTTACTCAAATCATGACCGAGCGATCAAACTTCTTTATGCTCTGGATCGTAGCATATGGGAAGTAAAGATCTCAAGCATTGAAGAGTCTGTGAGTTTTGATACTTTGACATGCGATGAACTCTTCATTAAGCTTAAGTCCACCGAGATTGCTAAGGCATCTCGTTCTAGGATTGGGAACTCTTTGCCACAATCCATGGCACTAGTTTCCGGTTCTGGTAGTGGCACCTCATCCAGAGGTAGCGTGTCTGGAGTTTTTGCTTTGACTGGGGGTTTTGCCTTGTCTTCTTTAGTCTCTATCACAAAGGAGCAAGTGGACACATTGGACGATGAAGAGCTTGCTCTCATAGTCAAAAAGTTCACTAGGTTCTACAATGATAGAATAGATCAAAGGAGAGGAGGCTCTCGAGGGTGTTTTTAGTGCGGTGACCTAAATCACATTAGAGCCAATTGCCCAAAACTGAAAGCTAAAAATGAACATGAACAAAAATATCAGAAAAGAGATAAAAAACCGTTTTACAAAGGCAAAAAAGGAAAAGTGCCAAAAAGGATGGCTATAGATTTCGTGGTAGCACTCAGCGACATCGACAACACCTCGAGTGACGAACCCAGTTCTGATGAAGATGAACCAGGCAAGAATGAAGAGAAGAAGGAAAATATTTAGGACTTCAACGACCTCTGCTTCATGGCCAATGATAAGCAAAGCAGCGATGAGCCTGACTCATCTGAGGTTAGTCTATCTCTTGATCAATTACTTGTGCAAAACGATGAATTACTTGATACAATTATTTCACAAGATAGACTGCTTAAACTTGCTACTAAAGAACGAAAGGAACAAAAGCTTAAAATTGAATCTCTTTCTACTGAACTTGCTTTGTTGAAGTCTAAATTTGAAACTGCTGATTATGAGTCATGTCTTGTCGTGATGGATGAACTTGCTTAGTTGCGTCTGATTCATGCTCAAAACATTGATAAACTTGAAAATGTTCAGAAGCAACTCTTTGTGGTGGAGTCTAGTCCTAATGCCATCAATGAATGCTTGAATTGCACTTTACTGATTGAGAGTGTTAGTCTGAGAGATAAGCATATCGATGAGCTTAAGGATAGATTGGAGAGTGCTGAGTGTTCTAAGGATGTGCAGCCAGCTTGTCCCACCTGCATCACCCTTAAGGACCAACTCAGCTTTGCTAGAGAGCAAGTAGAAAAGCTGAAGTATGAGAATGATTATCTTCTTTCCATGGTAGACAAATGCACTGAGGGGAAAGGGAAAATGGATTTGCTTTTGGATAAAACTAAAATGTGCGTTGATAGGGCAGGGTTAGCTCTTGGGTTAGGTTATGAGAGGACTTCATCCAGTACCCCGAGCCAAACTATGTTCACTCTACTTACCACCCTTGAGATAGAGAGAGCCCAGTTAGTCACACCTCCAAAAGCCAAAAATCCTACCAAACCCAAAAAGATAATTATTTCATCACTCAAGACAAACTCTAAGCAAAAACCTAGGAAAAATGTGAGGTTCGCGCCAGAAACCTACAAACCTACACCCAATAAAGTTTTCCATTGCACTTATTGTCATCGTGTAGGTCATTTGATTGGTTTTTGCTATAGACGCATGAAAGATGAATGTCGTGCTCATGCTTTACATTTTCATGATTACCCTTCTTTTGATATGCATGAATATGATTATAATACTTATACTGATTTAGAGGCTCCTTTCAGTTATATGAGTGTCTATGCCCATCGTGGTGTATATCGTACCTCGTATGATGATAGACCACATTGGCATTTTGGTCCTAATTATTTTAGGAGACCTCAACGAGTTGCAAGGAGACCTTATGTGTAGTATGATTCTCGTCACACATAGTCTCCTACTTTATCTACTTCTCAGGTAGTTCAGCGCTGCATACCTAAGCATCTTATCTCTAAAGCCAGCGCTGAGTACTCAAGATTTTACTTCTCTACTTAGGGGAGTCATGGGAGGCTGGAGGACAAGTGGATCATTGATTCTGGGTGTTCACGACACATGACTGGGAAGTCTTCATGGTTCTCTAGTTTCACCTCAGCCAGGCATCGTGAAAGCATCACATTTGGAAACAATCGCAAAAGCAGAGTGAAGGGCAAAGGTATGATCAAAATTAATGAAAATTTCACTCTCACTAATGTTGCTTTGATTGAGGACTTAGGGTACAATTTGCTTTCTGTTTTACAATTGTTTGATGAGGGTTTTGAGGTTCATTTCAGTCGTGATGCCTCTTATGTGTGTGATTTTTCTGGTGTTTTCATTTGCAAAATCTTAAGAGTAGGTAGAATTTTTGGAGCTGATTTCACTGAGTCTTTTGGATCTTCTTATTGTCTTTTAGCTGAACCATCTTCTGAGCTTTGGATGTGGCATAGGAGACTAGGGCAGATGAGTTTTGATTTGCTTGTGAGATTGAGTGTCCTAGGACTAATCCGAGGATTGCCCGAGCTAAAATTTGAGAAGAACCTCATTTGTGCTCCATGTCGTCTTGATAAAATGGTTGCTGCCTCACATTACCCCATAAACATGGTGATGACTGAGCAGCTCGGTGAGCTTCTACACATGGATACAGTTGGTCCATCCCGGGTTAGCTCTTTAGGCGGCAAATGGTGCGTGCTTGTTGTGGTTGACGACTATTCTCGTTACTCTTGGGTTTTCTTTCTTGTATGAAAGGATGAAGTGTTCATACACTTTCGGAGCTTAGCACTGAGGCTATTCAATAAACTCCCTGGTGCAATGAAGGCTCTTCGAAGCGATAACGACACCGAGTTCAAAAATAGCTCTTTCACAGAATTTTGTCCTGAACATGGGATTGAACATCAATTTTATGCACCAATAGTCACTCAACAAAATGGTGTGGTTGAGAGGAAGAATCTTACACTTGTGGAGATGGCTAGGACGATGCTGAATGAGCACAGGACTCCTAGAAAATTTTGGGCTGAAGCCATGAGTACAGCGTGTTATATCACCAACAGGATCTTTTTGCGCTCGTTGCTGAATGTGACATCTTATGAACTTCGCTTTGGGAGGAAGTCCAAGGTCACTCACTTCAGAGTGTTTGGATGCCGTTGCTTCATCCTAAAGCGAGGTAATTTGGATAAATTTGAATCGTGTGCATCTGATGGGATCTTTTGGGTTATTCTTTACATGGACACTCTTATCGTGTTTTCAATCTTGAGACTAACACATTAGTTGAATCTTGTGATGTAACTTTTTATGAAACTTCTCCATGTGTTAGTCCTAACATTGAATTTGCAAGTGAGCACGATATGAGTGAAATGCTTTTTAAGGAAGAAGATCCATCAGACGATGAAGATCCTAAGGCTGTACTACTACCTCCCTCTACGGTGACTCTAGAAGTTTCGACTACATCAACAACAGGACCTGAAGATTCTACTTCTGAAAGTGTGGAGCAAACTTCGGCAAGAGTTGAGGGGGAGATTCTGTCGCAGAGAGAAGCACCGCTTCGTATTCAAAGAATGCATCCCCCGGAGCAGATCATCGGCGAGCTAAATGAATGAGTAACCCGATCTCATGCTCATTTTGTTGATTCTGCTTTTGTTGCTAATTTTGAACCATTAGATGTTAGTCATGCTTTGTTTGATGTGAGTTGGGTCAACACCATGCACGAGGAACTTCAAAACTTTGAAAGAAAATAGGTTTGGATTCTCGTTGATCCACCCCCTAACATTCACTTAATTGGTACAAAATGGATTTTCAAAAACAAATAGGGGGACGATGGGGCAATAGTGAGAAACAAAGCTAGGCTAGTGGCGCAAGGGTATACTCAAGTCGAGGGGATTGATTTTGGAGAAACTTTTGCACCGGTAGCTCGACTTGAGGCCATTAGGATATTGCTTGCTTTTGCCTCTTCGCGCGGCTTTAAACTTTTTCAAATGGATGTGAAAAGTGTGTTTTTGAATGGTTTCATAGGAGAGGAAGTTTATGTCAAGAAGCCTCCCGGCTTTGAGGATCCCAAGTACCCCCATAGAGTCTTTAAACTTCACAAAGCGCTATATGGGCTCAAACAAGCACCGAGGGCCTCGTATGACCGCCTGAGGACGTTCTTGATCGAGCATGGGTACAAGATGGGGTCCGTTGACAAAACTTTGTTCACTCTCATGCATGGCAAAGACTTCATACTTGTTCAGATATATGTCGATGATATAATATTTGGTGGTTCATCTCATACACTTGTTGCCGAGTTTGCAGAATCGATGAGTAGGGAATTTGAGATGTCAATGATGGGCGAGCTGACCTTCTTCCTAGGTTTGCAGATCAAATAAAGCAAACAAGGAACTTTTGTCCATCAAACAAAATACACTAGAGATTTGCATAAACGATTTGACATATCTGACGCTAAACCTCTTGCTACCCCAATGGGTACTTCTATTGCTCTTGATCCAGATGAAGACGGAGAAGAAGTGGACCAGGAGGAGTATCACAACATGACCGACTCCCTTCTGTACTTGACGACTACAAAGCCGGACATACACTTTGTTGTGTGTCTGTGCGCTCGTTTTCAGTATTCTCCCAGGGCATCACATCATCAAGCTGTCAAATGCATCTTATGGTACCTCAAGCATACTCTTGAATTCGGTATTTGGTATTATGCATCATCTTCATTATGCTTGAGAGTTTTTTTCTGACACTGACTTTGCTGGTTGCCGGATTGATCGTAAGAGTACTTCTGGGACATGTCATTTTCTTGGATCTTCTCTTGTGTGTTGGTCTTCATGCAAACAGTCTAGCGTTGCACAGTCTACAGCCGAGGCTGAATATGTAGCTGCTGCTAGCTGTTGCGCACATATTTTGTCAATGGTTTCTACTTTGTGTTACTTTGGGTTGGAGTTTTCACGTGTTCCACTATTTTGCGATAACACAAGTGCAATTATTTTAGCAAACAACCTAGTGCAGCATTCTAGGACCAAACACATTGACGGGCATTATCACTTTTTGAGAGATCACAATGAAAAAGGCGATATTGAATTGCATTTTTTCGATACTCAAAACCAGCTTGCAGATATTTTCACCAAGCCTCTCGATGCTTCTCGCTTTACATTTTTGAGGGGAGAGCTTGGCATTTGTTATCCTTATGACATCATGTGAGGGGGAGTTGAGTACATTTGCATATGCTTCTAAAATATGATTCATTGCTTTTACATGTACATGACTTGTGTGTGCACTTTACGATACTGTCCTGCTTTCACTGTTTGATTATGCTTAGAATGAACTCATCTATCTATATGTTATGAGCATGGCTTTTCTTTGCGAAAATTTGAAAATGGTCACTACCAAGTCTGGTTTCTAGCATGAATAGGCTAGGGTGCTTTTGCTATTCATTTCTTACTTGATATCTTTGTCCTTGTCACTTGGATGCTCATATGCAACTTGATCATGTTTGCTCAAAAATAAAAATAAAAAAATTGAAACATTAAAAAAAATGAAAAATGAAAAATATAAAAATGAATCAAAAGTGCTTAAGTGATGATAAAAATTGAAAAGATCCAGGTGGGTTTGCATAGTCGCACTACTTTGAGTCTGGACTGCATTCCATTGCACTTTGGTTTGAACTGGGACATCGAGTGTATAGCAAGATCAACGCCTTAAGCTTCCGATGGTTTATCCTAGGCTTGGCTTGATCGGTTAGCATAAGGTCGACTTGCAAATAACCCCTAGATTTAAAAAAATAATAAAAAGTTTACTTTTCTCGCATATCAAGTTTGTTGCAGCTCCTTGTAGTGGGATGTGCTTTTCGAGTTGGTTTGTGACTAGCTTTTGTGCTTCTTACCTTGCCATGTCTAGTTCACTAGTCTGGGTAGTGATGCTTCTATTTGCTTAAACTTCAAACTGCTTGCTCATACGGATATTTAGATTATGTTTATTCAAAGCTTGCCATGCAGTTTAGTCAGGACAGATTGTGAGGCATAAGAAGCACTTGTACTGTAATTGGACTTAGTCATATTCTGGAAGCATTACATGGTCACTTTACTCTCTCAAAACATGGGCTATCTTGATGTCTGCATTGCCAAAGGGGGAGAGTACTTGGAGCTTTTGATGACTTTGCGATCTTTTGAGCTTTTGAGATAATTTTTTGCGTTGCTTTATCATTTGGCAAGTGACATGTTTTCTCACTTTGCTATCTTTAGAGCTTTCATGGTCACTTGTGTGCTAAACTTTTCTTTTACTCCTATTTGGATCTTGTGTTGTCAATGCACTCATCAAGGGGGAGATTGGGGAACATAGTTAAGTGTGTCACTAGTGTTCAAGGTAATGATGAGTGATTGACAGGGCGATGTTATGGGTTGTGTCTGGATGCTCTGGATTTGGTGTGTGTGTCTGTGTTTGTCTCGTGTGTGCAAGTTTGAGTTACTCGTCAATTGTCGATGGCACAGGATCAGGGTTAGACGGGGAGTCTAATGCCAGATGGTCGAGGGTGTCAGTCGAAGTGAAGAGTGGACTCTGATGTACGCATGGAGGTCGAACGAGACGTTGAGTTGAAGATTGATTAAGACAAAGCGTCGATCGAGTCAATGAAAGAGAAGCCAATTCAAGTGACAAGGTGGCTCGAGGGATCGAGAGTGGGAGAGACTTGCTTGCGGTCGAGTTCGCGGACTGACGACAGGCGTCGACGATCAGGAGAGGCTTTGTCATTTTTTGCTGAAAACCGTCGAAACTTTAAATGTTTTTTTAATTCAATAAAATTGTGTCATGTATTAGTTTAAGTTTTTAGTTTCATAGTGTGTTCTTTTTAGTGTAATTTTGGAATGTATCTATTCTGAAAATATACTAAAGAGAGGTATTTTTGTATTTTGTCTTTTAGGGTCTAATAGTTTTTATTTCAGAATTGTATTTTGAGTTTTTTCTAGGGGCAATTTGTAAAAATGAGCCTTCTAGAAACATGGGCAGGTGCGATATTTTATCCCCCTGTCATCTAGCCGAACATATCAAGGGAAACACTTTTCAGTTTGTTCAATGTGTGTGTGAAGGGAGTTCCAGAAATATTGTGGGTTGATCTCCTGATTTGCTTCAGCGATGTGGAGTCTATTATCAGAATTGCTAGAGATTTGCCATCGCTGCTGTTCATCATAAGAGGAAATACATCTTCAGCAAGAAAACTAGTAGGCAGCCCTTAGTTTCCTCTAAAGTTATGTGATGATCTGAATGTTTGTTTTCTGTGAGAATACTTTTAGAAATGTGTTTGATCTATTTTGAACATGATTGATCCTTGAAATCAATAAGTGTTCATGAGAATATATTGGTTTAAGTACTGATTTTGTTGTTCATAGTTTACCAAGGTTTTTAACTCTGTTCTGTTGCAAAGTTGTTCTATGATTTGTATTTGAGAAGACATTTCTCCACAGCAATTCTCAAATGAAAAATACCGTGTTCTAGCTAGTGTTTGATGAGGAATAGTATCTATCGCATCCTATAGATCATCTTTTCCTGACAAAATCAGTAGTACTTTTGCTGGTTGTTTGGATGCGCTACAGAAATTTGTTGACAGAGCTATTTACTACTTTGTGCCTTCTGATTCTAGCAAGCAATCCATAAGTGCCTCTTCAATTTTCTGTGGATAAACTTGATGATCTGATTGATTACTTGGTAGACTTCATCTTGATCTGTTTGTGCACTCCTTAGTAACTATTTTAGATAGATTCTGTTTGTGTCTATGGATTATTTTTAGATATGCACTTTATATTTTCTGCTTGAGTTTAGTTCGGAAGTAACATTTTCAGTTCTGTTTTTGTAGTTCCTGAATATCTCAAGTTGTATTGAAGATATCTGTTAAGTCTGTAGTATATTACTTTTGCATGAGATTCTAGCTTGTTATTACTGTTTACTCAATCATTACAAATTGAAGTCAAGTTCATTTTGTCTGATTTAGCTGCTGAAATATACTGTTGATGAATAGCACAAGTCTGATATTGAATAGAGTTGATATAGTATTCTTTTGAGGTCTGTTTTACCTTTTGCATGTTGAACTCTGAATCTGTTTTGGTAATCTGAAAAACAAAATTTAGCTCTTCATTTTTAATCTGAGTTCAGAGCAAAATTGTGTGAAAAGAGATTACTGAATTGATATAGTGTGCTGGGAGGGTTTTGTTTCAGATGAACTAAATCATGTGTCAATAACACTGTTTGGCATCATGATGTCTTCAGTTTCAGCGACAAAACCTCTATTATTCATCTAGTTCTAGTTCTGATTATTGAGTGCTGAAATCAATCTTTTACTAAATTTTGAAGTATACAATCAGATTCAAAACACGATTGCTGAATTAAAACTTGCAAACTGAACAAAATTTTGACTAATGAACTTTGTTGAAAGTCATTTTTACTATTCATCGTCCAACGAATTTCAGAATTACAGGGATTTCATTTGAGATTGAATTGAAACAAGTTGATCCACTATTACAAAATTGAATTGATCTCTTGTGTGAGTGAGTTGATATTTGTCGATTAAAAATCTTGAAACAAAGCTGATTGGTGGTTTTCTATCTTGTGGAGCTCAATTTTTGTACTGAATGGATTTAATCTTGAAACTGGGTTTTTAGAGGTGCGTTGGGTGATTTGATTAGGCCATCACATTCGAAAGAATATGTTGAGGTGCCTATTCAACCCCCCTCTAGTCGCCATTCCGATCCCACACAGAACTAAGGCTTTCACACTTGACATCGGTTAGATAGAAATTTAGCGAGAGTGTCTCTGAGTATATCAAGCGCTTTAGAGATACCAGAAACCGATGTTTTAGTCTCAATATTTCAGAGAGGGATTTGGTGGATCTAGCTTTCAACGGGCTGCGTTCCGAGATTAAAGAAATGCTAGACAACCAAAACTTTTTAGAAGTTAGCCAAGTCTTACAACAAGCTCTGGTCTAGGAAGGCTGAGCCAAGGATAAAATGTTTATTAAAACATTTAACAAGCCTAGGGTTGAAGTCCACGTCATGGAGCACTCCGACGAGGAAGAGTCGGAAGAGGAAGAAGATTCGGCGGACATGTATGCGGTCGAATGGGTTCGGAATGTTAAGAGTAAACTCGTCACTTGTTCTGAACTACGGCCATCTCCTACCAAGAGTCGGCCTAGTGAAGTCAAATACTCGTTTGATATAATTAAGTGCGATAAAATATTTGATTTCCTCTTGAAGGACCAGCTTCTCAGGTAGCCTAAAGGCCAAGTCATTCCATCTACTAATGAGCTAAAAAACGCCCCTGTTGTAAGTGGCATGATTCACATTCACATTATACTAATGACTGCAATGTTTTTCGTCGACAGGTTCAATCAGCCATAGAAGAAGAACAATTGAAAATAGACCTCAGCCCAAAGATGAATCTGGACAAAGAATACTTTCCTGTGAACACTGTCGACCTCGACGAAAAGAGGGTGTTGATTTGGCCAAAGTAGGCCGAGTCAACTAAAGGGAAAGTGGTCATTATTGGAGAATCGTGCACACACACACTTGTACCAAAGAATCCTGAAGTAGGAGTGTGGAAAAGGAATGTCAGCATGTCTCCTTCGGCCAGGGCTCACAATAAGCCGGATGTTACATATCAGATGCTGTTGAATAAACATTAGAAAAAAGCCAAGGAAACAGGACCCCGCGTGAAAAAGCTAAAACAACCGAAGGGGCCTGGGTAGTCGTAGGATGGCTTCGGACCACAGAGGCCGAACCCTCTACACAAAGGCTTCGGACCCTAGTGGTCGAACCATCCGCACGTCGAGTTTTGGCCTCAATGGCCAAACCCTTCATACAATGAGTTCGGACGCCAATGGCCGGGCTCAACTCCGCTCTAGGTGAACCCTCTGGTGGGAGGCTTTGGCCCACAATGGACGAACATACCTCAGCCCTGGTAGGACCCTTCACTAGTATGGTCCGAAATACCTTCGTCATGGCCGAGCCCCCCTCCGGGCAATAGGATCGGCTCACAGTGGGCGAAGCCGCTGGAGCCACCAATGCCTCCACCGTACAATTGGGCAGGGACCTCGTGGGCTTCGTACACTTCGCCCCCCGAGTACCCTTCATAGTATAACATTGCCTCCTGCTTCCCTTCAGATTATTTTAACTGGCAGGGACAAATAGACGCGACGAAGGGAGGCATAGTCCACAGGCTATCCGTAGTACCTCTGAATCATCTCTCATAAGACGGAGCCAAGGGAGATGGACGCGAAGAGGCGAAGGATACGGAGTCTGAAGCCATCACAGTCAAAGTAGGGTCTCAGGAAGTCCCAATCCCGAAGGCCCCCTCGCCAAAGCCCGGTGGAAGTAAGTCCCCTAACCCAGCCGAGTCTAGCGCCGAAGCCTAGTCCGATCGATCGAGTGAGGCTGGTCCGACTGACATGGTCTGCAGTGAAATGTCCTCTAATTATAAAACAAGCGAGGCCGGCCTGGGTGGTACCCCTTCGGCCAAAAATCACAAAAATAGGGTGGTGGCACCTGGTACCAAGCCACAACCATCTTGGGTGCCTCTAGGAATGTCCAAATCACAGAAAAGATGCCTACAATGCCTACGGGCACAGGAGATGCGCAAGAAAAAGGCCTAGGATGAACAAGACACTATATTTGAGGAAATCCTCCCTCGGCTAGCTGTGAGAGGTATGGAAGATCAAGCCGGTTGAGATGACCAACCCGGCTCCCGTTCCAAGCAACGACGATGACATGCTCGACAATGATTATATGCCTATATCCGAGGGACCGACACCTCAAGCGATGGATATCAACGTCGTCATGCTACCTACTGAGTTCTCCCTACCACAAGATGAGGCCGAGGTCGCTCAGTTGAACCTCGGCCCACGTAATGCCATTTTTGAGAAACCCGAGGATACGGCTCGCCACCTAAAGCCTCTCTACGTCAGGGGTCATATTGATGGGAAGCCAATCTCTAGAATGCTTGTCGATGGTGGCACCACTGTTAACCTAATGCCTTACTCTCTATTGAAGAATCTTGGTAGGGGCGAGGAAAACTTAAAGAAAACTAACCTAGTGCTCAATGGCTTCAATAGCAAGAGTTCCGAGGCAAAAGGCGTACTCTCCATGGAGTTGACAATAGGTAACAAGACATTACCAATGGCATTCTTCGTCGTTACGTGCAATGTAACTACAGCATGTTGCTCGGGCGTCAATGGATTCACGCAAATTGTTGTATTCCCTCTACTATGCATCAATGCTTGATACCGTGGGACGGTGATGACGTATAAGTCATACCAGCAGACACTTCAACCCAGGTAGCATTGGCCGATGTGTCCATCGACGCCATCCACAATAGAGTAGAGTGTCTATCAGGTAGAGACCTTTCGGATTACTACTTCGTTAACGTATTCGGGGGACGTTTCATACCCATGTCTGTAAAGTCTGCTGGTGTAGCATGACTATTCCAAAATTTGTAGCCATGTCTAGCAAAAGTAATCTTGATTGGCTGAAGTCTCGTGTAGAGCACTATCGGTCTTCTAAAGACGATATTGCCGAAGCCATTGAAGATTTCAACGAAGTAGATAAATTAGGACAAGGTTTTGCATCAGCCGACCCTTTGGAAGAAGTCGACATAGGCGATGGTAACATCCCAAGGCCGACCTTTGTAAACCAAAATTTACAGGCTGGTGAGAAGGACAAAGTAATAAAGTTGCTTCGGTCATACATTGATTGTGTCGCATGGGAGTATAGCGAGATGCCCAGATTAAGCCGCGAGCTCATGGAGCATTGGCTACCCATTAAACTAGGGTTTAAGCCTTATAAACATCTCCCTCATTGCTTTAATTTGGCAGTGTATGACTGAGTTAAAGAAGAGGTAGAACGATTACTCAAAGCTGAGTATGCATGGGTTGTTAATATTGTGCCTGTAGAGAAGAAAGGGAGCGGCAAAATACGAGTTTGCATTGATTTTAGGGATCTGAACAAGGCCACTACGAAAGATGAATATCCCATGCCGATAGTCGACATGTTGATTAATGATGCTTTAGGACACAAGGTACTAAGTTTTCTTGATGGCAACACTGGTTATAATCAATTTTTTATGGCCGAAGAGGAAATCTACAAGACAACCTTTTGATGTCTTGGTTTTGTCGACTTTTTGAGTCGGTCGTTATGATTTTTGGTTTAAAGAATGCTGACGCTACATATCAACATGCTATGAACTTAATCTTTCATGACTTGCTATGAGTTATGTTAGAAGTATACATAGATGATGTTGTAGTCAAATCGGACGCTATGGGAAACCACTTAGCCGATTTGAAAGTTGCTTTCGATAGGATGCGACAATATGGCTTAAAAATGAACCCGCTCAAATGTGCTTTTGGCTTGTCGGCAGGCAAGTTCTTAGGATTCATGATTCATGAAAGAGGAATTGAAATCAATCCTAAGAGGCTTGAAAAGATTAGAAACTTTGCAGCACCGACATGCAAGAGAGATGTGCAAAAGGTGCTAGGCAAGATGAATTATTTGCGTCGCTTTATATCTAACTTGTCTGGCAAAATTGATGCTTTTGTCCCTATACTCTGCCTAAAGAATGAAGCTGGGTTCACTTGGGGGGCAAGTCAGCAAAGCGCCTTTGAAAAGATTAAAGAGTGCTTGTCATCACCACCCGTGGTGAGAGCGCCAAAAGCCGGAATTCTGTTTCGGTTGTACATCGCTGCAGAAGATAGCGTGATAGGGGTCGTGCTAACCTAGAAGGTGGAGGGAAAATAGTACATCATCACATTCTTGAGTCGCCGCCTGCTAGACGCCAAAACTAGGTACGTGTTTGTGGAGTGTCTGTGTTTATCACTTTATTACGCATGTACCAAATTACGTCACTATCTTCTTCCTACAACGTATTGTCGCTTGCCAAACCGACGTCATAAAATACATGTTTAAAAAGCTGATTCTAAGTGGAAGAATCGGAAATTGGGCTTATGCTTTGATTGAGTACGATTTGGCTTATGTACCTCTAAGAGCTATGAAAGGCCAAATTTACGCTAATTTTATAGTTGATCACCACGTAGATGTCAATTGGGGTAACGGTATTGCTCTAATTGAGGTAGTGCCATGAAAACTTTATTTTGATGGTTCAGATTGTAAGAATGGCCAAGGTATCGGGGTAGTTCTCATATCACCTAGTGGCATGCACTTTGAAACCTTGGCCCGTTTAGAATTTCCTTCTACTAATAACCAAGCTGAATATGAACTTTATTGCTACGACTTGAATTGCTAGAATCCATAGGTGCAAAACATGTTCAAGCGCATGGTGATTCTCTGTTAGTAGTACAAGTAGCTAAAAGTGCTCAATGTTTTATTGGCTTGCTAAATAGCTACTTGGATAAATGTTTAGACATAATTGCAACTTTTGACAACTTCAAAATTTCTCACGTCTCAAGAGAGGCCAATTCAATTGCCAATGATTTGGCTCAGCAAGCATCGGGCTATCAAGTCACGAAAGGAAAATTTTATGTACAAGAAAAACCAGTGCTTGGTCTCACTGCTGAAGCCAGAAACTTTAGGCAGATGTGAGGTTCGTCGAACCCTCCGGGATAGACCCCTCCGACCACCGGAGGGTGTTGCATACTAGAACCCGCGTGATGGAGCCCTTCATCCACCGAAGGGCCCTGCGCATCGGAGCCCTCTTACTGAAGCCTTCTGGACGACGAAGACCCTCACACACCGGACCCCTACGATGGGTGGCTCCGCTTTGATGGGCTCCACATGGCTGACCCAGCCAACCTTCGGCAAAAGCAGGAAATGCCCGAGGGGCACTCCGAAGTTAGCAATTTGGACATTACTTTAAAAAAGGAGTTAGCAAACCTTTCGAATGTCCATAAGGATGATTGGAGAATTCCAATCGTCCAGTATTTAAGAAATCCAAATCAAAGGGTTGATCGTAAAGTTCGACGACAAGCATTTAAATTTGTATTGCTAGATGATGCATTATACCGCTAAACTATTGATGGAGTACTCTTAAGGTGTTTAGATGCCGACCAATCCAAAGTAGCTGCAGGAGAAGTCCATGAGGGGTTTTTGGCACTCATCAGTCGGCCCAGAAAATGAGTTGGATGCTCAAAAGAGCAGGTTTCTACTGGCCGACTATGACCGAAGATTGTTTTAAATAATATAAAGGGTGTGAAGCATGTCAAAGGTTTGGTAATATTCAGTTAGCTCCGGCATCGCTACATAATCCTATTATCGAGCCATGGCTGTTCCGAGGTTGGGGTTTAGACTTCATCGGCCAAATTCATCCTCCCTCTTCAAAAGGGCATCGGTTCGTGTTGATGGCAACAGACTAATTAACCAAATTGACCAAAGCCGTGCCTCTCAAGAATATGACTCACAATGAGGTAACTGATTTTATCTTGAAGCATATTACACACAGATTCGGTATTCCTCAAACTCTCACTACAGATCAAGGTACTTCATTTGTTGCTAAAGAAGTGAGAGATTTTGCCGAATTTTATGGTATTAAGTTGATAAATTCTTCACCATACTATGCTCAGGCCAATGGTCAGGCCGAGTCTAGCAATAAAACTGTTATTAAACTCATTAAGAAGAAAATTAAAGAATTCCCTAAGAGGTGGCATGAAGTACTTTCTTAGGCACTATTGGCTTGTAGAGTCGTAAAGCATGGTGATACCAAAGTTAGTCCATAAGAGTTAGTGTATGGGCAAGAAGCCGTTCTACCAGTAGAAGTGGATCTTGGCTCTTTAAGATTTCTTAAGCAAGATGGCTTATTGGTCGATGAATATGAAACTCTTCTAAAGGACAATTTAGAGGAAGTTACCGATAAGAGGTTAAGGGCTTTATAAGCTATAGAGAAGGACAAAAGAAGAATAGCTAGAGCCTACAATAAAAAAGTTAAACAAAAATCATTTCAAGTTGGTGACTTAGTTTGGAAAACGATTTTACCCTTAGGCACTAAGAGCCCCAAATTTGGTAAATGGTCACCTAGTTGGGAAGGCCCGTTCAAAATAGCCAAAATTGCTCTAGGTAATGAATATGTGTTAGAATCTTTACAAGGGGAGCAGTTTCGAAGAGCTTTGAATGGCAGGTACTTGAAAAAGTACTTCCCAAGTGTGTGGCAAAGCGCTTGATAGTGTCAAAAGGCCGATATGGGAGGTATCGTCCTTAGCCCGTTGTGCTTTTAGTTCACTTAGTTCATTAAAAGGCAGGGGGCATGTGTTTATAGCAGTAAATGACATTAATGGTAAAGATTGTTAGAATATCAATTTTGGTAATTTGGGCCGAAAATACACATATCCTGGATCAGGCTGAAGCCATACAGGGCCGAAGGCCCATTGACCATTGGGCTTCAAAATCCTTCCAGTGGCCTCCTAACTTCAGCCCAAAGGCTTTGGAGGCCTACCTCGCCGAAGCTTCAGCCCAAGGAGCAGGCTTCGGTAGCCCTTGTCGAAGGCCCACTTCCGGCTGATTTTCAGAGATAGAGTTTGAGTCTGATTCTGGCTAATTTTATCCCTAAGTTTGATTAGGCCGAATCCTACCAGATTAATCTTAGAGATAAGAAGACTAGCCCCTATAAATATAGGGGTGAGGCCGATTCATTAAGCCCCCCAATACAAATCAACCACAAAGCCCTAACTTTGAACCGTACCTTTACATTTTATTTACTTTTCTACAACCTTCATGGGTTTGCCTGGAAGCCCTCCACCGGCCACGCCAAAACTGTGGTAAGCCTTGTTACTTCGCTTGTGAAGTACCCGTTAATCTACGTAATAGATTCCTATCACCTTGTTACTTCGCTTGTGAAGTATCCGTTAATATACGTAACAGATTGCTACCTTCGTTTCTCTACTGCAACACTTAGCAGATTCAGTCTCCAGGCTGAATTGGCACTTGATCTCTGTTCTATTGCAGGTTTTCACCTTCGGAGCCCCTTCACCGGAGGTGTCGGAAGCTAGGAAGTTGGTTTCGGAGGCTGACAGAACACGCTTCGGCGGAACCATGCTTCGACTACCCATGCCGGGCCGTCACGCTGTTGTCGTTTTGACCAAGTCTCGTGTGCCAGAACGCTCACAACAGTCTTCGTCGCATCAGGATTCGCCATGCTTGTACTCCGCTCTGGACGAAGTCACGTCAGTGCGTTGCGCTAGGATATTTTTGTCATGTCAGAGACTTCGCACCGAACCCCGCTGTTCGGAGGTGATTTCACGTTGAGATCTGTTCGGAGCCTGCCTTGGGCCAGATTGACCCGAACGCCGAAGACTACCTTCGGCGAGACCCTTCGCACTAGACGTTGAAGGACCCCTTCAGTGAACCCTTCGCACGGTACACTCTGAGTCAGTTAGGTTCCATTCAGCTGGCTGATTTATTTTATTTAATATATTTCTTTTTGGCTAATTGGATTATTTGCTTGTGATCTGATTACCTGGCCACTCCACCCTATTTGCCACTATTAAGGGTAGTCGGAACGCGACGTCAGTGTTGTGTTACGCTTAGGCTTGTCCCTAAGTATCTGCACATTTTTGGATCGTCGAACTAACCCAAGTGTGGGGGCACGTTTTCATGTCAACACAATTACTTTCACAAAGTCATCCCGTTCCTTTTCTTTCCACCGGACATAACACTCGTCGTGTACCGCGCCGCCGCAACGCCATTGTAGCGAGCTGCCAAGAAGCAACCGGAGTCCAGGTTGGTTACTATTGGCAGTTTATTTGAGGAATTTTTTCTGCTAGTTTTTTGTTTAGTGATAGAGACCAAAAAAGACAAGGCAAATCCTCTAGAAAAAGCACAAACTCTAGATCCAGCAGGGAAATTACCTCCAGATGAGGTGCAACTGCTAGAACTGGAAACTAGTGCCATGGATGGCCGACAGCAGCCAGAGCGGCGATGAGCTAGACTCATCTAATGTATATCTATCTCGTGACCAGCTCCTTGTTAAAATGATGAATTACATGATGTTGTCATTTCTCAGCATAGATTACTTAGACAAGCTGCTAAAGAATGAAAGGAACTAAAATTCAAACTAGAATCTATTTCTACTGAACTTGCCATGCTAAAATCCAAGTGTGATTGTGCTGAATGTGAGTCATGTCTTGTTGTAATGAGTGAACTTGCTCAGCTGCCTTTGACACATTCACAAATTATTGAAAAACTTGAAAATGCTCAGAAACAGCTGTTGGCGTAAAAGATTACGCTAACAGGTTTCTGAAGATTAGAAACTAACAAACGAAGTGTTCGCGAAGTAAACTATTCAAAGCCTTCGAAAGGATAATAGCTTAAAATAGTTCGAAAGTGTGTATTGAATAACTTGTATTCGGTCTTCATTACAGGGTAAAACGGGGGGTATTTATAGGCCCAAACATTACGGAAAAGACCTTTTTACCCCTCTGTTACAACCGACATAGTGGAAACTATTCAGTACCTCTAATAGGGCTAAAATGGTAAAAGACTAATCTAAAGAGAAAGAAGATAAGTCTTCCATCTTAGCTGGCAAAGAAACTCTCGGAAGAGTCCAAGTTCGAAGATAGACTCCGAACTCGAATCCGTCATCATACTTCGAACTTGATTCGATGCATCTCCGGAAATACATGCTGGAAACCTTTGATTCAATCGCCTGCCTTTGTCTTGTTACTGCAATAACCCTGAGGATGGAATATTTTCCCCCAACAGTCGCCCCTCGAATATGCTTCTCCGTTTAATCTGTAACGTTAGGAGAGCAGTATACGCAAGAAAAATAATCATGCGTAGGGGTTAGCAGATTTAATCCATCTCTGAAATACGTGGAAATGTAAAACTTCGATTCAACTTCTAAGAAAATTACATTCGAACTGTCTTAGAATTAACTCGAAAAGTCCGAAAGCCTTTCTAGACTTGGAAAAAATAGCCGTTGGCTTTTCCTTCTAATGGAAGTTACGCGATGCGTTAATTCCGCAACAAAGTAACAGTTAAGAATGCGAAACGACATATGCAAACGGTAAAAAATCGTGGTCTGGGCTATAAATAGAGGGCCCAGACTCTTCTCGAGTACCTTTCCACCGCTTTCGTGCAACAAACCATCAGACAAGCCCTAACCTCCGTTTTCCTCTGAAGCAACCCATGCGATCCCATGGTGAAAACCAGTTTCAAGGGTCCTGGAGCGGCTTCAACCCTGGCTCGGCAGCAGGCGGCGGCAGCAGCAGCGGCTGCGACATCGGCGACGGCAACTTCGACACCAGCAATGGCAGCAATGGCTGCGGTGGGGAGAAATCCCCAAAATGCTAGCCCTCATGACCTCTTCCCGGCATCGACGAAGTACGCGGATCAGTCCTATCAATTGGGACCCTCAACCTGCAAAAGGGAATCACTCGGGGCCGCAATAGAAGGCAAAATCAGTTCTGGAGTTATGATTCGCAAACCTGGGAAAGAGGTCATTCCGTTGCCAAGGCCCGGAGAAGTAGTTGTCTTCGAAGCCTTCTTCGAAGCTGGCTTGGGGCTTCCAGCAGTTGACTTCTTAGCTGAGGTATTGGACTTATTCCACGTTACTCTCCCCCAGCTCTCTCCGAATGCAGTAGCTCGTCTTGCCATCTTCGAATGGGCGTTGCGAGCCGAAGGTTGCGAAGGAAGGGCTGAAATCTTCGCAGCACTGCATAGAGCTTCGTGCCAACCAAAAACCTTCGTAGGCCTCGGAGGTGAAAAGATGGTGGTGGCCTTCGGAAGCATTAACTTCAGGCTTCGAGACGAGTATGCTCTTCGGTTTCCCGCCAAGGCCATCAATGCCGAAGTTGGGGCGAGCAGCCGTCTAGCTGGACCCTTGCAATATATCAACTTCCGAAAGGAAGCTCTTGTGCATCCGGATCTGGGCCAGCTCGAAGCTCACCTTAGCTTGCTCCAAAAAATTAGTCACCGCCTGAGCATGCGAGACTTAGCCGAAGAATTCCTCGGGCTTCAGATCCCTGCTCTGATGGCCAACTGGCCGATCACCTTCGAGAAAGATTCGGAGGGCGGTCTTTGCAAAATTTCTTCGAACTCGAGCCCTATAGGTAACTTCGAAAACAACATATGTCATGTATATTTATTCGAAGAAATAACCAACTTAACTCATTTTTCAGCCTCTTCGGCCCCTATAACTTCGGAGCAGATTGTACGAGCTTCGGAGAAGATTCTGGGCGTCCCAACTCCGACCGAGAAGGAAGGGAGAAAGTGAGGCTGCGAGCGTGCTAGAGTCTCAAGACAACCTTGAGAAAGTGAGGACTCCGGCTGCTCAAGAAGATTTACCGCAAGACGGAGCCCCTGAGAATGAAGGCGGAGTCGAAGCTGCTGTAGAACCAACTTCGATTCTGGGTGAAGTAACAACGGCCGCTCTCGAAGATGCTCCAACAGTCGAAGATTTGACTGTTGACTCCGACGAGGACTTTGGAGTAGCCTTCGACCCGCCAAGTAGCCCAATGCTCACCCATCGCCAAAACGTCGAAGGTAAACTTCACATAATTCTTTTGTTTTTTTTCCTGCGAAATTATACAATGTATAATACCTTTGTTTTAACAGGATCTACTCCTGTGGAAGAGGTCCATCCCGAAGATATAATTCCTGGGCCTTTGACAACTTCGGAGCCAATTCCAGGAGTCACTCAAATGGGACCTGGAAAAGGCAAAGGCAAGATGGACCACCTCCCTGCTCCGAGCTCAGGATCAACTCCGTCTAAATCAACAGACGAAAGCCAATCTACGGAGGGGGGTCAGTCTACCGGAGCTCCAAAAGATACGGCTCAGCACTCCGGGCCTTAACCAAATGAGGATGACCAGCAATCCTTGAGCATGCTCCCTCTTCTAGCTCCTTTCTTGGAGCGAAGAACTCGGCTTCGGACTTTGCTCGAGCCTTTGGATCGAGCTAGCCGTGAAGTCAGGGAGACGGACTTGGTGGCCATCTTGAGCGAGGCGGAGAGCTCGGATCTTAACGCTGCCATGGAGCGTGCAGCATACCAGGTACGAAGTATCTGCAAAACAAAATTAAACTTATATACAAATAATTTCTCACCTTGGTTTTTTCTCTTCGCAGCAAATAGTCTTGGCTCGAGCTGCGAACATTTCAAATGAGCGTGGAAGCCTTCGCCTTCGAGAGGAAAACACAACTCTTCAACAAAATCTTAGTATCTCCGAAGGTCGGGTTTCCCACTTAGATGACATGGTTTCAGCGGAGCGCAGGGCCAGACAAAGCTTGGAAGCTGCGAACAAAGAGCTCGAAGCAGAACAAATTGTGCTTCGAGCAGAAATTGAAAAGATGCGGGCGGAGCATGCTACGGCGGGAGCTAAGCTTGTCAGGCTCCAAGAATAAAAAACCAAAGCTGCCGAGGAAGCTAGCCAGCTACTCAACCAGAAAAATTCTTTAGCTACGGAGGCAGCTAGGCTCTCTGGATTGGTAAGAGAATTAACTTCGGTGAAGGATGCGTTAATTGAAGACAAGCTGAAGTCGGAGAAGGTAGCTGCGGAGGTCATGAACCAGTTGCTAGGCATTCTAGAGTACTTTGGTACTACTGGGTCGCTTCCTTCAGATGACAACATCCCCCTGCTGCGATGGCTGAAGAGGATCCAAGGAGCAGCGAAGCAAATGAAGACAGCAGGCATTCGGTACGGAGAAATCTCCGGACAAGTGGATGGTATCAGCATACTTCGTTACTATGAAGATCTGGGCAAATCGATAACTCCGAACGCAGGGGTGGCTCCCATTACCTTTGACGACAATCAGCTTCTTACTCCTTCTGAATGTGTGGCCGCTGCTTGGCAAGCCTTTCAAACCTCATGGAGAGCCGAAGGTCGCTCTGCGATCAAGGCTTGGATCGATGAAGGGCAACGCCAGAAGCAAGCTCGGTCCCAAGCTTTGAGCAGCCAGCCTCCGCCAAACCCGCATGTTTAGAATTATCTTAGGATCTTCGACTATGTAAAACATTATGCTTTTGTACATTTATGAATGAAAATTTGCTTATCATGTTTTTAGGCTTTGCCTCATATGGAAGATGTCCAAGTGTTAGACGTTAACGACGAACTCCGCCTACTATGGGCTACCTTCGATATTTTAAAACTCCACAAGCGCCCTCGATTTTTAGTTCCTCGTGATAGCTCCGGTGCGATTGCGCCCGAAGTAAGCAAAGACATAATGTCTTGCATTAAAGAGGAAGAAAAAGAAGTTAATTTGGAAACTTCATGTTCTGAAGACATTGTATGGTCCGAAGATGAAGATGAAACTTAAGGTAAAAAGCCCGAAGAACTTGGAAGCTGGGAAAGGAGCCCTGAACGACTTTGAACTTGGGCTGAGCTTCAACAAGAACAGAAAGACTTTAGAGCTTCGAAGGGAGGTAGGAGAGTTAAATGCAAACTTGTTAGAACTCCCGGCTCTAGAACTAGTCGTTCCAACCTTAGCTCTAGAGATCGAAGGGGTCTTCGATTCCTTCTTGGTATAGATACCGATTTTTCATGATGTAATCATTTTTGTTCGAATAATAAATATCGATTTAAAATTGTCTTCCTATTGACCAGTCCCTCTTTGGGCATAAGCAACTTCGAACTATATTCAAAGATGGTTAGGCGCAAAGAAAAACTTAGGAGTACAATTTTGGGGTTTCAGAGCCCCTCAGCAATTTAAAGATTGACTAAAATCTTATAAAATGTCTTCGACTATTTGTAGTCTGAAGATTGGTAATTTAGTACCTTATGTTTTGAAAGAAATCACTTTGGACAACTTTCTGGACACTTTAGTGTCCTAAATGATTTGTCACATTGGACTTTTTTTAACAGATATTCAAAGCTCATGGCTCAAACTCTGTTTTGTTTTGGCCTCCTTCGGCTCTTTTTGCAAATTCTGTCAAACCAGTGGTTTGGAGTTCACAGTGGTCTCTTTGGACTCTTTTTACGGATGCCTACAAGCCGATGGCTTGGACTCCGCATCATTTGGTCTCCTTGGACTCTTTTTACAGATGTCTACCAGCCGGTGGCTTGGACTCCACATCCTGTGGTCTCGGGCTCTTTTACGGATGCCTACAAGCCGGTGGCTTGGACTCCGGATTATGTCAGCCCACCACATCGGAAACTTCGGACCAATGGTCCGAAGTCCGAAAATATGATTCAAATTAATGACACTTCCCTCTCGGTCAACTCCGCTATTCCAGTGCATCCACTCGGAAGTGGGAAGTTTATGAGGGGTAGGAATTATCTGAATCATATGCTTTATTAATTCGGAAAGTGGTTACAAATGATTACAAGGAGCCCCTATGCGAAGTATCGCTTTAGGTGCTCCGCATGCCATGTATGCGTTAACTCTTCACCTTCCAAATTAGCTAACTTAAAAGAACCAGGACGCCCTGAGCGAACAATTAAGTATGGACCTTCCCACTTATTTCCTAATTTTCCTGGTGCTATGATACTTCGCAAAACGAGATGACCCGGCCTAAGTTCATTAATCTTGACCTTCGGGTCGAACCAAGTCTTCGTCTGCTGCTGATACTTTGACAAATTTGCCACAGCTCGAAGTCTTGTCTCCTCTGTTAAATCCAGCGAAGCTTGTCTTTCTCCTTCTATTTCCAGTTCGGTGCTGCGAAGTGATCCTCCTTTGAGCTCTGTTGGTGTCATAGCTTCATCTCTGAATAATAGTCTGAAAGGAGTGAAACCGGTAGACCTTGTCTGAGTTGTCCGGATGGACCATAGGATCTTTGGGAGCTCTTCGGTCCACAATCCTTTTGCCAATCCTACTATTCTTCGATTCATCCCTGACAAGATATTTCCATTGACTCTTTCAACAGCTCCATTAGATTGAGGATGTCTTACTGCAGCGAAACATAGTTGAATGCCTAGATCTTCACAGAATTTCCTGAAGGGTTCTGCATCAAACTGTGTTCCATTATCCACTGTGAGCTGCCGAGGCACTCCGAACCGGCATATGATATTCTTCCAGAAATTTTTTTGAACATTATTCGAAGTGATAGCTGTTAGGGGCTCTGCTTCGACCCACTTTGAAAAGTATTCGATTGCTACCACTGTGAACTTCAAATTTCCTTTTGCTGCTGGGAAGGGACCAATAAGATCCATGCCCCATCTGGCCATGGGCTATACTGGGGCAATGACTTGAAGAGCTGTTGGTGGGCGATGACTTCTTCGTCCCATCCACTGACATCCTTGGCAAGTACGGACCAAGCTCTCCGCATCAGCTACTATTGTAGGCCAATAAAGCCCCTGGCGAAGTGTTTTTCCTGCCAAAGCTCGAGGGGCCAAATGGCTACATCAAAGTCCTTCATGAATTTCTCGAAGAATTTCTTGACCTTCGGCTTGAGATATACATCGGAGCAGAGGGGAACATACTCTGGCCTTGTATAAAATACCGTTGATTATGTGATAATTCCAAGTTCTAAGCTTTAACCTCGAAAGTTGTGGTCCTTCGGACATATTTGCTTCTCCTTGCAACAACTCCATGATTGAACTTCGCCAATCTGTACTTGGAATGCAAAAAACTTCCGCAGCAGGAATTTGTGGCACCGAAGGTGTACTGAGTTCTTCATAAAAAGCTTCTTCGGGTATGTCCATAGCTTCGGCTGCAGCTTTTGCTAGGGTGTCAGCTTGCATATTTTCTGCTCTAGGTATACTCCGAATGGAAATCCCTTTAAATGCTGCTTCAAACTTTCGGGTTTCTTCTAAGTACTTTGCAAGTTGTGGATGTCGAACTTGGAAACTCTTGTCTACGTGCCCTGCTACAATCTGAGAATCTGTTTTAATAACAACTCTTGTAGCCCCTAGAGCACGTGCCTTTCGAAGTCCCAATAAAATTCCCCCATACTCCGCTGTATTATTGGTAGACTTAAAGTTGAGTCTTGCGGAGTACATTGCCTTTTGCCCTGAAGGCGAAATTATCATAGCTCTGACACCTGCTCCAGATGCTTGGAAAGCTCGATCAGAGTAAATAGTCCAAATCCCTTCACTTGGCTTCTCCGGAGCCCATGCTGCAGGGGGAGTCCATTCTGCCACGAAGTCTGCCAACACTTGCGACTTAATTGCTGTTCTTGCCACAAAGGATATGCCGAAGGGTGCTAACTCAACAACCCACTTCCCAATTCTTCCAGTGGAATCCTTACTTCGGAGCATATCTCCCAAAGGATACGAAGTTGGTACAATTACATTATGTGCCAAGAAATAATGCCTTAGCTTCCTCGAAGCCATTATCAGAGCATAAGTGAATTTCTCAAGCTCGGAATATCTTGTTTTTGCTCCGGACAATGCTTCGGACACAAAATAAACTGGATTCTGTACCAACTTCCCGTTGAAATCAACCTCCCTAACAAGGACTACACTGACAGCAGAGCCAGTAGCTGCAAGGTAGAGGAGTAGGGTTTCGTCTACAACAGGCACCGTGAGTGTAGCAAGGTTACTGAGATAATTCTTAATATCTTCGAAGCTCATTTGACACTCCGGTGTCCATGCAAAATCTTCGGACCCTTTCAATGCTTTGAAAATGGGCAAACTTCTCTCCACAGACCTTGCCAGGAATCTGCTAAGTGCTGCAAGACGACCGGTCAGCTTTTGCACTTGCTTTAAATTCTCTGGGGGAGCCATCCTCTGCAACGCAGTTATTTGAGTGGGGCTAGCTTCGATCCCTCTGCTTGAAACTAGGTACCCTAACAATTTTCCAGCCTGCGCCTCAAAGATACATTTTTCGGGGTTGAGACGGATCCCACATGCCCGAAGGCTATTGAATGTTTCTGCTAAGTCTAGGCTATGTTGGTGCTTTAAAGCACTCTTTATTACAATATCATCCATATAGGCCTCTACATTACGACCTAATTGATGACCTAGAGCCTTAGCAATTAACCTCGAAAAGGTAGCCCCGGCATTTCTTAAGCCAAAGGGCATTCTTACATAACAAAAGACTCCTGAAGGAGTTACGAAGCTTGTCTTGATTTCATCTTCGCGCTTTAACCAGATTTGATGATAGCCGGAATACGCGTCGAGGAAGCTTAATAACTCCGAACCGGTAGTGGAGTCGACCAATTGATCAATTCGGGGCATGGGGTAGGGGTCGCGGGGGCATGCTTTATTCAGGGATGTAAAATCAATACACATGTGCCACTTCCCGGAAGATTTCATCCTAACGAAGACTGGGTTGGCTAACCACTCCGTATGAGCCACTTCTCTGATAATCCCAGCCTTCAGCAACTTTTCAACTTCGTCTTTTGCAAGGATAGCTCTCTCCGTAGACAACTTCTGGAGTCCTTGCCGAATAGGCCGAGCCTTCGGGTTCACAAGTAGACTGTGTTCAATAATGTCCTGACTGACTCCGGTGATGTCTTCATCAGACAAAGCAAAGACATCTAAATTCTCCTCAACTACTTTCTCTAAGGAGGTAGCAACTTCTGGAGGCACGTCTTTACCAAATTGAAATGAATATTCCTTGCCATCTTTGACAATGACCTTCGTTACAATCTCTCCTTCGGGACTTGGTCTTGGGAAGGATTTCTTCGAAGATTCGCTAGGAGCAGAAAAATTTTCCGGATTGTCTTGCACACTGTTCACCTGTCTCGGTTCAAGAGGAGGGCCATGACCATACTCTGCTCTTCGCACAATGGCCTGATCTCCGAAAACAGTGAGCACTCCCGCTTGTGTGGGCATCTTCATACATAAGTAATTATGATGCGCCACAGCTTCGAATTGATTTAACATGCCTCTTCCGAAGATGACATTGTATGCATATGGAGCATCCACAACATCGAAGATCACTTCCTCTATCCTGGCCAGTGGCCCCTCTCCGAAAGTAACTTCCAGGCCAATTTGGCCAAGGGCATCAAGAGGGGGTCCTGCAAAGCCTTGTAAAGGATGGGCTGCTGGGAGAAGATGCTTTTTGGAGATGCAGAGTTGATCAAAGGCTTGGACAAAAATAATATCCACCGAACTCCCTCCATCAATTAGCACTCTTCGAACCTTAGTTCCTGCTATGTCGGCAGTGCTGACAAGTGGGTCTGGATGTGGAAATTTAACACCAGCTGCATCATCTGCGGAAAAAGATATTGGCACATGGGACCATTCGGGCATAGCAGCTACAGATAAAGAGGTTCCAATATGGCCCACTTCTCTGACATATTCTCTTCTCTGCCTCTTTGACATACTTCCGAGAGTCCCTCCTCCGGAGATGGGGAGGACTACTCTTTTTCCTCGATCTTGCCCTTCTTCTTGCTTCAGAGGGGGCATAACATTGACCACCGGAGGGCGTCTTGCTGGATCGAAGTTCTTTATTCGCGCCACAGCCTGGACAGGCTCCGGACGCACTTCAGCTGGAACTCGGTCAGTAGTGCCTCGACCCGAAGTTCTTTCCAAATACTCTCCTCTCAGAGCAAGTATAGACTTGCACGCGTCAGTTGCGTGACTCCGATTTTCACCATGGATACAGCAGAAAAAGGTCTGGCCTTTGCCAGCCGGTTTCCCTGGCGGCCTCCAGTCGCTGGTCTTGCTTCCTGAATGTTGCGGAGCTCTTTGGGCAAACTTCAGCGGGGGTGCAATGTTCAGAACTTCTGAACGAGGATGCTTTTGCCCCCTACGCCTGTCATGCTGAACTTCGAAGCTAGGCCCTTGCGGCTGTGCTGAAGTTTTCACTTCCAATTTAACTTCTTGCAGTATCAACGAGGTTGCAGCAGTTCTCCGAAGCCATCCCTCTTCTGACCTTGCATACTCTTCGAAATAAGACATCAACTGAGAAATAGAAGATATGCTTTTCCGGTGAAGTTTATCAAGGAGGCCTGGATGAATAACTCCCTCTCGAGCTGCGTCAACTACTGAAGACATAGTTAACCCTCAAATTTGCGACTTCGTATGAGCGAAGCGCTTGAAATATTGTCTTAAGGTCTCTCCAGGGAGCTGCTTCACCTGGAAAAGACTTCCTGTTGACATAGGGGGTATGAAGGTACCCTGAAAGTTACTCACGAACTTCTTCTTCAATTGCCCCCATGAACTGATTGATCCTGGCTTCAGAGACCAGAACCACCGCAATGCCACTCCTTGAAGAGCTAGGGGGAAACATTTTGCCATAGTGTCCCGCACTCCTCCACTGGCTTCAATTGCTAAAGCATAAGAACAGATGAATTCTCTAGGATCTTAATCTCCGGCATACTTGCAGAGCTTCGAAGTTTTGAACTTAGGGTCGAAGCGTACTTTCTGCAACTCAGGATGCAGCGAAGACTCGGTGTCGAAGGAAGCGTTCTCCGGGGCTTCGGGATAAATAAGCTCGTCGTCTTCGGGCACTTCGGGAATGGTTGGGGTGGCTTGAGAACGAAGCCTATCCGTGGCTTCTTGCCGCCACCTTGCTACTTCAGCTTGGAGACTGGCCATTTGAGCGGCCATATCACCAAGACCATCTTCATCTCCTCCGGAAGGATCTTCCGGGTCTTGAGAACTGTAGGGATCGGTTCGAAGTGGAACTTGAGGTGGAAGAGGGACTCCGGCTGGCCGAAGTATAGATGGAGTCGGCGGAGTGTAGGACCGAAAGTAGCGACCAAAGGGGGGGTGAATGGGCGCCTAAAAATTCTTTTGAATCAATGGCCTGCTCCCAATACCCAACGCACCTCTAAAGACTAAACAACATAGAAAGAACAGATCGCCTAAGTCTAAAGGTATCTAGCCTAGAAGCGACTGGTGATAAATAGGTAAATGCCAATGTAGTGCTAATAGACAGATAAACAGTATATAAAAGACAAGGCAAGATAAGCTTCTTAGTAATAAATGCACAAGGAGTGAAATGAGAAGTTATCGTTCAAAATCTGTCTCCTGTTCGAAACTTGGCGAAGCCTGCTTCGCTGGTCGAGGCCTGCTTCGTAGTGTCGAAGCCTGCTTCAGAGGTCGAGGCATGTCGAGGTTGAGCGAAGGTTGTCGTGCCGAAGGTTTGTTTCGTCTAGCCTAGCTCGTGTTACAGAGTGCGAAGTATGCTTCGTAGCGAAGTGTGCATGTATCGAAGATTGCTTCGAATAGTATACTTCGAAGCACAACCTTCGAACAGACTTTCGAACACGACACACACAAAGACTACCTTCGAAGGAGAAGCGAAGGCTGACACGCGACAGAGAACCAAAAATGAAGCCTACGCTCTACCCTCGAACAAACACATCGAGGACCTTCGAAGAAGACGAAAGCAAACACTGAGCGAAGTCTAACAGAAAAACAAGCTTCGAAGCCAACTTCGAAACCTGTCGAAGTATGGACTTCGAAAGCAAACCTGTCTCCATCTTAAGCTTGGGCAATCCTCAGATGAGGTCCATAGAGCTCAACATGACTAGTAGATCAAAACTCAAATGACCTAACCTCCTATGCCACTTCCAGAGCTCAGAGGAAGATCCAGCAATCAAGCAACGAGAAGGGCCAAAAGAACTATAGAAGTCAATTCAAAAAACTTTACCGAATGGTAAAATCTGGCAAATCAAAGACCCTCTAGAATCAACCACAGAAGAACTGCCCTTCTTAAAACGCACTTCCAAACCATCCTCAAGAAGTTGCGAAACAGAAATCAAATTGAAGTTCAAATTCTTAACCAAAGCAACATTCTTCAAAGAGAAATGATCTGAAATGCGAATAGAGCCTATGCCACTTACCTTCCCTTGACCACTGTTCCCGAATGAGATGTACTCCTTGGAGCTTGGGGGAGTGAGACTGGAGAACCATCTGCGATGTCCCGTCATGTGGCGAGAGCATCCTGAGTCCATGATCCAAACGTCCTCTAGTTCCCGATCCTGCACAATCAGTGGCTGTAAGTGGGAGCAAATGGTCCGGCACCAGGTTTAGCAAAAGAGCTAAACTAGTGTTGAGCCATCTGCTCAAAAGACGGAAAGCAGAAATCATCATGTGAGTTCAGACCAAAATGCGGCTCAAAGCGCGGTCCTCGGTTCTGCCTAAGGCCTCGGCCACGAGGTCCAGGACCGTAGCCAAAACGGCCTAGAGCTCTGCCGGAACGACCACCACCAACTGGAGCACGGGCAAGAAAGCCGTCTCCTCTACCACCACCTACACGACGCGGCCTAGCCTCCAGCCTCTCCCCGTGTCGAGGAACACGCAGTCTACCACCCTGCTGGTAAAACTGCTCCTGACCACCACGAGCTCTCTCTGCTCTCTCAACCTGCTTCCTCCTGAAGCAAAACTCCACAAGATGCCTGTCTCTCTGACAATAATCACAATGGTAGGTAGGCTTCTTGGGATGTGGTTGAGGCTTGGGGTTCTTGGGCTTAGTGGTGTTAGGTGTTGTCTTCTTGGGTTGAGAGGGTCCAGGAAGAGAGTCTAGAGGAGTGTGGAGAAGTTTGGGCTTTGGAACCCAGATGGGTTTCTTGGGTGGAGCTCTGGGTGGTTCATGGATCACTCCATCCTTGGGCTGACAAGCCTGGGAAGACTCAGTGGAATGGGTCTTGGGATATCTCTGCTCAGGAGTCATTTTACTCCACTCCACTGCCCGGCTAATGGCACTGTCAAAGTCAACCTTGGTGTAGGTGTAACCTACCCCAAACCCATCCTGCCTCTTGAACTGCTGGATCATCATGCCAAGCTGTGGCTCTCTGGCACTGATCCAACTCAGGATAGAACGGAGGTAAAAGTTCTCATTCTGAGAATCAGCTAGCTCCTCTCTCAAGGAAGCTAGAACCTCCACCTGAGACAAGCAGGTCTCACACTCACTCTCTAGTTGGACAGACTTCTCAGCTTTTAGCTTGATCAACTCAAGTCTAAGAGATAGGCAGTTCTCACAGACAGTGGGTGGAACTGACAATGTCTCAAGCTCTAGCCTAGTCTGCGCAAGCTCAGCTCTCAACCTCTCCAAATCACCCAACTGTTCATCGCCCTTGGATTTCAGCTCAGCTAAGACAGCTAGATGAGATGAGCAATCAACACAGGGTGCGACGACAGTGGCTTGAGCATCTTTCAGCTCCAGCTGAGCGCTTTCAAGCTCAGTGGCCAAAGCGTGCCTCTCACCAACCCTTTCTGTGTACTTGGACTTCAGAGTCGACAAGTCACACAGAAGCACCTCACACTTCGGGCACTCACTGCTATCACCCAAGCAAGGGGAAGAAGATAGACTCTCAATTCTGCCATTGGCTATGGCAAGCTCACTCTCTAACTCATCTATCCTCTTCTTAGCTCCCCTAAGCAGTTTTTCCCGATATTTCAACTCCTGACGATTGCTCTCAAGTAAATCAATGATTTCGCGCTCATAGGATGATACCTTATCGTTGTCGTCATCGTCGGAGGAGCTCTTTTCTTCCTTATCCCCAAGAGCCATTGAACAGAAGCTCTTGCGGGATCTTCGGCGCTAGTGTGAGCGGCTCTTCGGCTTGTCTCCGAAGGCCATGAAGCAGAGACCCGCCGGATCGTCCTTGTCCTTCCCTTCCTGATGGCGATCTCCTCATCGCTTGAGCTCGATGAAGAGGAAGAAGACGTGGACCGCTTGGAGTAGCTCTTCTCCATTTCCGCGAAGAAGGCCTTGTCGCGCTTCTTGTTCTCCCGCCGGTAGTCCTTTAGGGCCTACTTTTAGAATCTGGTCTTCGGCTTGCCCTTGTTGAAGGATGACCTCTCGTGCTTGCCGGAGTCGTGCAAGCTGCCACTGGCGCCCTTCTTGTGTCCATTGTGCTTGGGGCAGTCGGCGATGAAGTGTCTTGGATCACCACACTCAAAGCATCCGGATTTTGTGTCGTGTCTTTTGAACATTCTCTTGTCATAGACACGACGCACCCAGTTGTTAAAGAGACACAAATCATCATCTCCCAACAACTCAAGCTGGTCCTCAGTGATAGACATCAAAGAGAACCCAGCACAGCTCACAGAAGAAGGATCAACAGAAGGTGTAGCAAGAGCCAGAGATTTTGATCCAGAACTAGTGAGATTTGATCTCAGCTGGAGATCAACCTCAGTAGCCTTTAGCTTGCTAAACAACTCAGAAATGGTCAAGGTATCATAAGAAGTACTCTCAATGATAGAAGATACCTTGATCTCCCAGATCTTTGGGTCCAAGGTATGGAGAACCTTGAGCGCCTGCTCATGATCTGAGACTAACTAAGCACCCTCAGCCTTGTTGTCCCGAAGCTTGTTTATGATCGACTAAAAACGACCAAACAAAGCCTCAACAGATTCACCCGGCTTCTGTGTGAAATTTTCATATTCACGCTGGTAGGTCTGATAGAGCCGAGCCTTGACCTGTGCTGTTCCCTCATGGTGTGCCTTGAGGGTAGCCCAGATCTCTCTCGCAGTGGAGAGATAACTCACACGCTCAAACTCAGTGGGACCTAAACCAGAGAAAAGAATGTTCACAGCCTTACTGTTGCTCAGATGCTGAGCAATGATACCAGCAGTACCCTGCTCAGCGACTGGCAATATGACAAACGTGGTGTGAACGTAAATGTCCCAAATGTCCAAACCCTGGCTCATGAGATAGGCTCGCATGCGAGTCTTCCAATACTTATAGCCATAGGCTTCCAAGGACGGGACCTTGCCAGGAGACGTCATGGTCACTACTGGGGTTTAGAACCGGTTAAGGTATGGAAAAACCATAACCTCGCTCTGATACCACTTGTAGGACCAAAAGTAGCAACCAGAGGGGGGGGGGTGAATGGGCGCCTAAAAATTCTTTCGAATCAATGGCCTGCTCCCAACACCCAACGCACCTCTAAAGACTAAACAACACAGAAAGAACAGATCGCCTAAGTCTAAAGGTATCTAGCCTAGAAGCGATTGGTGATAAATAGGGAAATGCCAATGCAGTGCTAATAGACAGATAAACAGTATATAAAAGACAAGGCAAGATAAGCTTCTCAGTAATAAATGCACAAGGAGTGAAATGAGAAGTTATCGTTCAAAATCTGTCTCCTGTTCGAAACTTGGCGACGCCTGCTTCGCTGGTCGAGGCCTGCTTCGCAGTGTCGAAGCCTGCTTCGCTGGGCTGAAGCCTGCTTCGGAGGTCGAGGCCTGTCGAGGTTGAGCGAAGGTTATCATGCCGAAGGTTTGTTTCGTCTAGCCTAGCTCGTGTTACAGAGTGCGAAGTATGCTTCGTAACGAAGTGTGCATGTATCGAAGCTTGCTTCGAACAGTATACTTCGAAGCACAACCTTTGAACAGACTTTCGAACACGACACACACAAAGACTACCTTCGAAGGAGAAGCGAAGGCTGACACGCGACAGAGAACCAAAAACGAAGCCTACGCTCTACCCTCGAACAAACACATCGAGGACCTTCGAATAAGACGAAAGCAAACACTGAGCAAAGTCTAACAGAAAAACAAGCTTCGAAGCCAACTTCGAAACCTGTTGAAGTATGGACTTCGAAGAGCTCGAGTCGGAGTACCTTCGCACAGACGTTCGAAGTATGAGATGCTGACAGTTCAACAAGTACTTCGAAGCTAGCAACTCATGACTCAAAATGAAGTTCGAAGTTCAAACGAAGCCTTCAAGTATATCAGATCGAAGCCTGCCTAACGGAGCTGAGGGGCTTCGATCAGAGAGGATTGCTTCACCAGAAAACAGTCAGAAAAGGTACTCAGCCTAGTCCACTTCGATCAAAAAGGCTACGCAGAGAAAGCAAAAAGCTGGTACTAGTGTACTGTTGCTACAGTGTAGTAGTACTACTTGCAACAGCAAGAACTAGTACTACTTGCGTGAAGAACAAACGCAACAGAAGCACCTTCTCAGGAATAAACTCAACCGCACACACCAATCGAAGCTTCTGATTCAGAGAAATTAATGCACACATCCACACACGAACAGGAAACAGAATCCTATGGGAACGAATAAAATCAAGGGATGCAATAATGAACCAAAAACACCAAAACAGAACCTAGCGGCGCACACAAGCAGGAAAGGAGAGAGAGAGTGCAAGAGACAAAATGACCCAAAGGAGTAGTATTGATTTCAGCCAAAAGGGTAGTCCAACCCTAGGGATTGGGGCCCTATTTATAGGCTGCCCAATGGCCTAGAATATTCCACCAGCCCCTTAGGGTTTTTTACAGACGCAGGAATAATGGAAAAGACTCTACTGCCCTTAGGGATTTTTACAGACACTACTAACTAACTGTGGGCCTAGAGATACAGATGACTTATCCGGAAGCTCAGCTTTCATAGCGACTACGACTTCTCTTCTGGACAGTCGGATACAAGATCAACGGTTGTCAGTTTTGCGCTGAAACTGACAAAGCCTCCACTGGCCTTGCACCAGGTACCCAGATTGGGCCGGCCCGACTCCGCGGCTCTCTCAGCCCGGCAATCGCTCACCGCCCGTGTACCTGAGTCAATCCTGGTCAACAGCCCAGTGGGTCTTCTGCTGCTTCTAGCCCATGTACTCGGATTGGGCCAGCCCGACTTCGCAGCCTCCTCTGCCCGACAGTCGCTCGCTGCACGTGTACCTAAGTCACACGCGGCCCATGAAACAACAGATCTCTTCTTCTTCTGTCCTCTTTGACTATCGTTGACAATGACTCATCACTTTTGGAGCCATGAGGCCCACGCTATTCAGCATGGCTCCTCACGGAGGAACTCCGTATGCTTGAGGAAGGGGAATCCCTTCTGGAGTTTGAGGTGGAGGAAACATCGAAGGTCCTCCGACCTCAACTGTGTCTAAAGATCTTGCTCTGAAGGTCCGAGGGGACCTCCGAACAGTATTACCACCTGCACTCCGCTTAGGAGGCATGGTTTGAGAACTTGGTAGAGAACGAAGTTTTTTGGACTAGGTTCCCCACGGACGGCGCCAACTGTTGGCGTAAAAGATTACGCTAACAGGTTTCTGAAGATTAGAAACTAACAAACGAAGTGTTTGCGAAGTAAACTATTCCAAGCCTTCGAAAGGATAATGGCTTAAAATAGTTCGAAAGTGTGTATTGAATAACTTGTATTCAGTCTTCATTACAGGGTAAAACGGGGGGTATTTATAGGCCCAAACATTAAGGAAAAGACCTTTTTACCCCTCTGTTACAACCGACATAGTGGAAACTATTCGGTACCTCTAATAGGGCTAAAATGGTAAAAGACTAATCTAAAGAGAAAGAAGATAAGTCTTCCATCTTAGCTGGCAAAGAAACTCTCGGAAGAGTCCATGTTCGAAGATAGACTCCGAACTCGAGTCCGTCATCATACTTCGAACTTGATTCGATGCATCTCTGGAAATACATGCTGGAAACCTTTGATTCAATCGCCTGCCTTTGTCTTGTTACTGCAATAACCCTGAGGATGGAATATTTTCCCCCAACAGCAGCTTTTGGAGCTGGAATCTAGTCCTTCTATCATTAATGAATGCATGAATTGTCCATTACTCATTGAAAGCATTAATTTGAGGGATAAGCATGTTGATGAACTTAAGGCTAGATTGGAGAGTGCTGAGTGTTCTAAGGATGCATAGCTAGTTTGTCCCACCTGCATGACCCTTAAGGACCAACTCAACTTTGCTAGAGAGCAAGCTAAAAAACTCAAGAGTGAAAATGATTACCTTCTCTCCATGGTGGATAAATGTACTGAAGGGAAGGGTAGAATGGATTTTCTTTTGGATAGAACCAAAATGTGTGCTGATAGGGTAGGGTTAGCTCTAGGGTTGTGTTATGAGAGAACCAATTCAAACACTTCGAGTAAAATTGTGTTTACTCCATCTACTAACCTTGATAAAGAGAGAGCCCAGTTAGACACTCCTCAAAAAGCCAAGAATCCTACTCAACCTACTCTACCTCCACGAAAGAAAGATCCTAAGCAAAAACACAAGAAGTCTATGAGATTTGCTCCTGAGACCCATGCTCCTACTCCCAAGAGAGTGTATCATTGCTCCTATTGTCAGCGGGTGGGTCATTTGGTTGGTTTTTGCTTTCGTCGTATCAAGGATGAACGACGTTTTCAGGCGATGAGCTTTCGGGACATGCAGTACCCATCTTCAAGTATGTATGAGTCTTTTTATCGCTCTTGTCCTATTTTTGAGGCTCCCCATGTTTCCATGAGAGATTTTGCCCATCGTGGTGTACACCATGCTTTATATGGTGCTAAACCACGTGTTAGTGGTTTTGGTTCTCGACAGATTGGAAGACCTTGTCGCTTTTCAGGTCCTTGCTTTGTAGGTAGACCGTGCACTTTTTACCATGACTCATATCCTGTGCATAAATAGTCTACTGCTACTTTGCCTGCTACTCGAGTTTTTCAGTACTAGATTCCTAAATAGTTTTTCACTCACCCTAGCACTGAGCACTCGAGATTTTCTGGTATGTTGTGAGGGGGAGTTGTGTATCACTGCATAAGGTTTTGTCATATGATTAACTGCTTTTACAAGTACATGCTTCATTATGTTTTTGAATTATTGTCCATGAATCTGTTGATTATTCTCTTGTTGGATACATCTAAAATCTGTTATGAGCATGGCTTTTATTTGTGAAAATTTAAACATGATCACTGCTTAGTTTGATAACTAGCAAGTATAGGTCAAGTGCATCTGCTATCTTTTACATGCCTGGTAGCTTAGCATTTACACGTCATGCAAACATGCAACTTGAGCATTTCAAAGCTTTTCATAGAAATATTGTGCTTAAAATTATAATAAAAAATCATCAAAATTGATATCCATGCTTTTTGTGCTGAAATTGAAAAGATCCTGGTGGGTTTTCTTTGTCGCACTACCTTGTTCTAGACTGCTTACCGAGGTAGTATTTGTTAGCTTTTGCATCTCATGCCTTGCCATGTCTAGTATGCTAATATGAGTGGTGATGCTTTTGTTTGCTAAAACCTAAAAATGCTTGCTCAAGCTCTTGTTTAGATAGTATTCACGTGAGCTTTTCACACAGTACTTTTAAACAATATTTAAAGCAAATGCTCTTGTTCAGAAGCTTACATTTACACTTCACCCTCACACCCCTCTTTGCATCATTTTTATCACCTTGATGCTTGCATTGCTAAAGGGGAATAATTCTTGATATGTTTTTTGCCAAAGGGGGAGATCGTGGGAGATCTTTGAGATCTTTTTTCAAGTGAGATGTTTGGCTCTTTTCTGAGTTTTTATGGTCACTTGTGCACTGAACTTGAAACACTTCACCCTCACACCTCTCTTTGCATCATTTTATCACCTTGATGCTTGCATTGCCAAAGGGGGAGAATTCCTGACATGTTTTTTGCCAAAGGGGGAGATCGGGGGAGATCTTTGTGATCTTTTATCATGTGACATGTTTAGCTCTTTTATGAGTTTTATGGTCATTTGTGCGCTGAACTTGAAACTTTCATCTTTGTTGGTGGAAAATATTTCATCCTCCGTATCATGACAAAATCTCTACATCAACGTTGTTAGAAGACAAAATGAAGTCAGAAGCTTTGATCTCCGAATGTCCTAAAGCATCAAGGCTTCGCTGCATTCATAGACTTCTACAATAAAAGCCTCCACGAAGGCTTCAGTGTGACGAAGAATCCCGGAGCTTCTTTACCCGAAGGGGTACTGCCAGCAAGGATAGAAGAATTACTTTCTCACTGTTGGATTAGTATTTACCCTTTTAACCCTACGAAGAATATTAAATAGTATCTTCTAAGTCGGTTGTAATTAGAGGGTAAAGGAGTCTTTTCCTAATGTATTTCATCTATAAATACCCTTCTTCTCTTTGTAAGGGGTATTGAATACTGAGATATTCGTTATACACTTCGAACTATCTCAAGCTATTATCCAATTCGGAGGCTTGGAATAGTCCACATAAACAAACACTTCGTTTGTTAGTCTTTCAGGTTTACTAAACCTGTTAGTGTAATCTTTTGCGCCAATAGTTAGCACCGTCCGTGGGAAACTTAGTACAAAAACTTCATTCTCTACTAATCCTTTCTTAGAGCCATGCCTCCTAAATAGAGCCAAGGCACTAGTCCCCTTCGAAGGTCTTCTCGGACCTCTGGATTGGAATCTTCGATTACCACCAAGGTCGGAGGATCCTCCGTGGTCCCCCCACCTCAAACTCCCAAAGTGAACACTCACCCTCGAGCATACGGAGCCCCTCCCGTGGCTCCGTCTATGCTCCAAACTGATTTCATCAGTTCTCAAGACCCAGAGGGCCCCTTCCGAGGAAATGAAAGCCATCCAGATGATGTGGCGACCCAGATGGCTCGGCTTCAGGCTGAGGTAGAAAGGTGGAGGCATGAAGCTGCCGATAGGCTTCGCCCTCAAGCTAGCCCCATCATCTCGGAGGTTCCTGAAGACGATGACCCTGTTTACTATCCCAAAGATTCTGAGGTCCAGAGAAGCACCGAGAAAGCTTCCTTCAATGATGAATTTCCGCTGCACCCAGACTTGCAAAAAGTGAGCTTCGACCCCAAGTTTAGAACTTCGAAGCTGTGCAAGTACTCCGGAGAGGAAGACCCTAGAGAATTCTCCCGCTCTTATGATCTTGCAATTGAAGCCAACGGAGGGGTTTGAGACACGATGGCCAAGTGTTTCCCCCTTGTGCTCGAAGAGGTGGCTCTCTGTTGGTTCTGGTATTTAAAACCAGGATCAATTATGTCTTGAGAGCAGCTAAAGAAAAAATTCGTGAGCAATTTTCAAGGGACCTTCGTGCCCCTGATGTATATAGGGAGCCTTTTTCAAGCGCTTCGCTCATACGAAGTCTCAAATAAAGGGGCTGTCTACATCATCTATTGTTGATGCAGCACGCGAAGGTGTCACGAACCTGGGCCTCCTTGATAAGCTTCATTGAAAACATATTTCTTCGATAGCGCAACTAATGACCTACTTCGAGCAATATGCCAAGTCAGAAGAGGGATGGCTTCGAAGGACTGCTTCGTCTTCATCGACTTTCCTTCAAGAAGTCAAGACCAAGCAGAAGGACTCAAGCTCATCACAAGTGTCTCTCTTCGAAAATAATGAGCATGATGGATGAAGAGGACGAAAGCATCCTCGCTCCGAGGTTCTAAATATTGCCGCTTCTACATCGAAATTGCCTCCTAAATATCCACAGGCTTAGGGTAAAAAGGTCAGCGGCTCAAGGCCGCAAGGGAAGCCGGATGGTCAAGGCCAGGCCTTCTTCTACTATGTGCTTGGCGAAAACCGAATCCATACCACGGACTCATGCAAGTCCATATTAGCTCTGCGGAGCGAATATCTTGAGAGGAGCTCTAGTCGAGTCACTATTGACCAAGCCCTTCCTACGACACGTCCGAAGCCGGTGCAGTCTATCGGACGTGTGGACAGTTTCAAAGCCCCAAGAAAACCTTCGGTGGCTAGTGTTATTCCAGCTCCGAAGCAAGAAGATAACCAAGACCGCGGGAAGCGGGTAGTCCTATCCATCTCTGGAGGAGGGACCCTGAGCGGCATGTCGAAGCATCAACGGAGGGAATATGTACATGAAGTAGGGCACATTGGGACCTCCTCGTCAACAACTGAAATGCCCGAGTGGTCTCATGTGCCCATATCCTTCTCCGCGGATGATGCAGCTGGAATTAAATTCCCCCGTGTGGACCGTCTTGTTATTACAGCTGACATTGCAAGAACGGAGGTCCGACGAGTGTTGGTTGATGGTGGAAGCTCTGCGTACATCATCTTTGTTCAAGCCTTCGATCAATTATGCACCCCGTGGAAGCATTTAATTCCAGCGGCTCATCTGCTACAAGGTTTCGCAGAACATCCTCTCGATGCCCTTAGCCAAACACGCCTCGAGGTCGCCTTCGGAGAGGGGCATCTGGCTAGATCGGAGAAAGTTATCTTTGATGTTGTTGACGCCCCTTATGCTTATAATGTTATCTTCGGAAGGGGAATGTTGAACCAGTTCGGAGCTATAGCACATCACAATTATTTATTCCTAAAAATGCCCACGCAATGAGGAGTACTTGTGGTCCTCGACGACCAAGCTGTGGCAAGGAGGTTGGAGTACGGCCATGGCCCACCTCTTGATCCCAGGTAGGTAAATAATGTGCAGGACCATTCAGAGGATGCTTCAGTATCGATAGAGCCTTCGAACATCTCCTCCCTCAATCCAAGCCTCGAAGGAGAAGTTATAACGAAGATCAACGTCAAGGACGACAAAGACTATCCCATCCAGTTTTGCAAGGAATTGCCTCCAGAAATTGCCACTTCGCTAGAAAAAGTGGTTAAAGACAATCTGGATGTCTTTTCCTGGTCAGACGAAGAAATTCGACCAAAGCATTATCAAGCACAGCCTACTCGTCAACCCAAGGGTTCGACTTTTTCACCAGGGGCTCCGTAAGTTGTTAACTGAAAGAGAAGATCTCACCAAAGAGGAGGTTGAAAAGTTATTAAAAGCCAGGATCATTAGGGAGGTGGCTCACACGGAGTGGTTAGCTAATCCCATCTTTGTCAAGAAAAAGGCCTCCAACAAATGTCGCATATGCATTGACTTGACATCTATGAATAAATCATGATCACATGACCCCTACCCCATGCACCACATTGATCATCTTGTCGACTCCACAGCCGGCTCTGAGCTTTTAAGCTACCTTGACGCGTACTCTAGATATCATCAAATATGGTTAAAACGCAAAGATGAAGCCAAGACAAGTTTCATAACTCCTTCAGGAGTCTTTTGTTATGTCAGAATGCCTTTTGGCTTAAGGACTGCCGGGGAAACTTTTTCAAGATTAATTGCTAAGGCTCTAGGTCACTAGATATGCCGCAATGTTGAGGCCTATATGGACGATTGTAATAAAGAGTGCTTCGAAGCACCAACATAGTCTAAACTTAGTAGAAACTTTTGAGAGCCTCCGAGCACGTGGAGTTCGCCTCAACCACGAGAAGTGTATCTTCGGGGCTAAAGTAGGAAAATTGTTAGGGTATTTAGTTTTGAGTAGAAGAATCGAAGCTAGCCGAACACAAATAAGTGCATTGCAAAGGATGGCTCCGCTAGAAAATTTGAAGCAAGTCCAGAAGCTCGCCGGACGCCTCGCAACCCTTAGTAGATTTTTGGCAAGGTCCGTAGAGCGGAGCGTCCCAATATTGAAAGCTTTGAAGGGGTCCAAAGATTTTGCCTGGACCGAAATGCCAGAAGAGCTTCGATGAAATTAAGGACTATCTCGGCAATCTCGCAACATTTACTGTGCCTCTCGCAGATGAAACTCGCCTTATTTATCTTGCAGCTAGAGGCCTCGCTGTCAGTGCAGTACTTGTTCGAGAAGTGGATTTCAAAGGAAAGCTAGTGCAGAATCCGATATACTTCGTATCGGAAGATTTATCCGGAGCCAAAACTCGGTACTCTGAGCTCGAGAAATTTACTTATGCCTTGGTAATGGCTTCGAGGAAGTTGTGACATTATTTTTTGGCGCATAATGTAATTATTCCAACTTCTTATCCCCTTGGAGATATGGTCCTAAGCAAAGATTCCACGGGGAGAATTGGGAAATGGGCTATCGAGCTAGCCCCTTTTGGTATTTCTTTCATAGCAAGAACAGGCATCAAATCACAGGTGGTGGCTGATTTCGTAGTGGAGTGGACACCGTCTGCAATATGGGCTCCAGAGGAATCAAATGAAGGTATATGAACCATATACTCCGACAGGGCTTTTCAAGCATCCGGAGCAGGAGTTGGAGCAGTCATAATCTCGCCTTTAGGGAAAAAGAAATGTACTCCGCAAGGCTCAACTTTAAGTCCACCAATAATATTGTGGAGTACGAAGGGATCCTACTTGGGCTTTGCAAAGCGCATGCACTTGGCGCCGGAAGAGTTGTCATAAAAACAGACTCTCAGATTGTCGCAGGGCACGTTGATAAAAGCTTTCAAGTTCGGCATCCACACCTTGCTAAATATATGGAAGAAATCCGCAAGACCGAAGCAGCATTTAAAGGGATTTCTATCTGGAGCATCCCATGAGCCGACAACTTGCAAGCAGACGTCTTGGCCAAAGCTGCAGCCAGAGCCCTAGACATCCAGAAGGGGCTTTCTATGAAGAACTTGCCTCCCCTTCAATGCCAAAACTCCCTCCTGCTGAGGTACTTTGCATATCGAGCAGTGATTGGTGGAGCCCAATTATGAATTTATTGCAAGACGAAGTTAATTTGCCTGAAGGCCCAAATTTATCAAGATTACATTTTAGGGTCCGAAACTATCATATTATAAACGGTATTTTATACAAGGCCGGAGTCTGTTCTCCCCTGCTCCGATGTATCTCTTAATCCGAAGGCCAAGACATACTTCAAGAAATTCACGAAGTCCTGTGTGATAACCATCTAGCCGCTCGAGCTTTAGCAGGAAGAAAACTCCGCCAAGGACTTTATTGGCCTACTATAGTAGCTAATGCAGAGTCATTAGTCCGCACTTGTCAGGGTTGTCAATGGATGGGAAGACGAAGTCATCGTCTGCCAACGCCTCTTGAAGTTATCACTTCGATATGGCCAATGGCCCGGTGGGGAATGGATCTCATTGGCCCCTTCCCAATGGAAAAAGGCGGATTGAAATTTGTAGTTATAGCGATTGAGTATTTTTCTAAGTGGATCGAAGACGAACCTCTGACCGCTATCACTTCTAAAAACGTGCAAAAATTTTTGTAGCAAAATATTATTTGGAGATTCGGAGTACCTAGGCAGCTTACAATTGACAATGGCACTTAGTTCGATGCCGAACCTTTCAGAGAAATCTTCGAAGGTCTTGGTATCCAAATGTGCTTTGAAGCTGTCCATCATCCCCAATCCAACGGAGCCATCGAGCGAGCCAATGGTAATATCTTGTCAGGCTTAAATCGAAGGATAGTAGGATTGGCAAAGGGGTTGTAGACCGAGGAACTCCCGAAGATTTTGTGGTACATCCGGATCACTCACGCAAGGTCTATAGGGTTCACCCCTTTCCAGTTATTATTCGGAGATGAAGCCATGATGACGACGTAGCTAAAAGGTGGTTCCCTCCGCACCATGGAACCAGAGCTTCCAATGAAAGACAGACTTCGCTAGACATGATTGAAGAAACAAGACTTCAACTTGTTGCCAACCTGACGAAGTACCAACATCAGACAAAGACTTGGTATAACCCAAAAATAAAGCTTAATGAACTTAAGCCGGGCCATTTAGTATTGTGAAGCATAATTGCCCTGGGAAAATTAGGAAATAAATGGGAAGGACCATATATCATCTTGCGTTCAGGACGCCCAGATCTTTTAAATTAGCTAATTTAGAAGGGGAAGAATTAAAACATGCATGGCATGCAGAGCACCTTAAATGTTATTTCGCTTAGGGGCTCCTTGTAACAGATTGTAAACACCTTTCTAAATAAATAAAGCTTATGGTTCAAATAATGCATACTTCTCAAGATGATTCCTACCCCTAGTGTACGCACTAGGGGAACGGAGCTGATTGCGGAGGTAAGTATTATTCATACGAACCGAATCAATGGACTTCGAGACACCAGCTCGAAGCATCCATCAAGGTGGGAAAGTACCATGAAAAATGGATTTTGAGCCATCGGCTTGAAATCATCCATAAAAGAATCGAAGGCGACCAAAATACATGGATTCTGAGCCATTGGATTGAAAGCATCCGGAAAAGAGTCGAAGGTGACCATGAAAAATAGATTCCTAGCCATCGGCTTGAAAGTATCCGTAAAAGAGTCGAAGTTAAACAAAATACATGGATTCTGAGCATTGGCTTGAAAGCATCTGGAAAAGAGTCGAAGGTGACCAAAATACATGGATTCCGAGCCATTGGCTTGAAAGCATCCAGAAAAGAGTCGAAGGTGACCATGAAAAATGGATTCCGAGCCATTGGCTTTAAAGTATCCATAAAAGAGTCGAAGGCGACCAAAATTACCATATTCCAATACATCCAAAAAAGAGTACTAAGCTACCATTTATGGACTTCGGACCTTTAGGTTCGAAGAGCCCTACGAGGTCCATAACGGCCATCTACTCAGATTTTGAACCATTGGTTCAAAATTCCTTTTCAATACAATAGGTGCACCGAGCATCTAAAGTCAAAAACCCTCTGAAAATTGTGCATTTAGCAGGCATGATAAGCATTGTGTGTTACCGACTTTGCTTGGTAATCGAAGGCGCTCACCCGCAAATAGGGGATAGGAGGTAAAGGCACAATTTCAACGCATTTCAATTTATATTACCCAGTCAATTATATTACATCGTGAAAAATCAGTGTCTAAACAAAGAAGAAAATGAAGACCCCTCTGATCCCTAAGACTAGTTTTAGAGTTAGCCTGACTTGGAGGGCGACTTGTTCCTGAGCCTGGAGTCTTCAGAACTTTTCGTTTAATCCGCTTCCCTTTCTTCGAAGCCCTGAAGTCTTTCTGCTCTTGCTGAAGCTCGACCTAGGTGAGAAGTCTTTCGAGGCTGGTCTTCACTTGGTCTTCATCAGAGCACTCCTCTTCGGACCAGTCGATGTCCTCTGAAGATGAAGATGTTAAATTTAAACTTTCCTCCTTTTCCCCCTTTTCCTCGTTAATATAAGCTAGTACTTCTTTACAAATTTCATGTATAACCTCTCCATGGCTCCCTCGAAGAACAGAAAATCGAGGACACTTATGAGGCCTTAAGGCTTCGAAGGTAGCCCACTGTTGATGGAGCCCTTCATTAACCTCTACCACTTCAAGCTCATCATCCAGAAAATGCAAAAAATCCTAAAAGCATTTCCAAATAAGTCTTTTTCATTCAAAGCAAGACAGAAATACAAGTTTTTACATAATAGGACCCTAAGGAGAGCTAGACCTTCAGTTCCGGAGGAGACAAGCTTGTTGAAGGCAGTGTCCGCGCCTGCTTTTGATGGTGGCCTTCATCGATCCATGTCTTCACCGCCGTCCAACCTTCAGCTTTCCAGGAAGCTTGAAAAGCCTCCCAAGATGTGGCGACGTTGGTCGAAGGGGTCAATATTCGGTTGCTAGCAAAGCTGGCAGGTGCTACTCCGGGGTTCGGTGCAACAGAAATTCTAATGTTTTCGAAGTGGAGAAGTACTCTGAGCGTGGCTACTTGTCCATAGATCTCTCCGTACCGAGTACACAAAGTCTTCATCGTCTTTGCCACTGCTTAGATCATCTTCAACATCCGAACCAAAGTATCATTCGCCAACGACGAAGAGGCGCAAGCCATCACGAAGTATTCCAAGATGCCTCGAAGGACATATATGGTCTCGGAGGCTATATTGTCACACTTTGTCTTCTCTGCAACCAAGGCCTTAGACGAATGCCGCATGTCAAGGATAAAAATGGTGAGCTCGACTATCTTCGTCATGAGGACCGTCTTCTGCCCAAGCAGTTGCCTTACGTCATCGGCCAAACGTTGTCGCTCTTCCCGAAGCCTTACAGCTTCAGCTCTGGAGGCTTCTTGCTCCTCTCGAAGCCTTTTGACTTCGGTTCGGAGGACCACCCGCTCAGCTAAAAGCTCTTCATTTCTCATTTCCTGCTTTGCCTTCGCGCTCTGCTCGGCATGAACTATCTCCTCCAAGCTTGAGGACCAGCTCTCAGAGTCAGCTAGGCTCTCTTGGAGAGTCGTCACCTTCTCTTTGAGCCGATTTCATTCACGCTCATTAGAAAGAGCAGTTGTGCGAGCTAGAACAATGTGCCGACAAAAGAAAAAGAAGAGCGAGGTGAGTATGGTATGTACTTGAGATAAAATTAACTTTTGTAGGCGCACTGTACCTAATAGTGGGCCAGTTCAAGGGCAACGTCCAGCTCCGACCCATGAGCCTCGCTTATTACAGAGACCAATTCGGTCTCCCCCACTTCTCGACTAGCCCGAGCTAGAGGCTCTAACAGAGGCCAAAGCATTGTCCTCCTTTTGAGAAAAGGGGCTAGAAGGGAGAGCCTTGTTAAGGCACTCCAGTCGTCGTCGTTGGGAGAAGGTTCGAAATGAAGAGAAGCATCCTCCGAAGCTTCTGTCGACTGGCCTCCATCATTTGACTTAGACAGAGTCAACCCCACTGCAGGAGCATGCATAGGCCAAGATTTACCTTTGCCCTTTCTAGGAGCCGCCACCTGCTTCGGAGTTGTCTCATGTGATGGAGTTGACTCTTGCATTAGAGCCATCTCCCGTGATAGAGCTGTCTCCTGCACCGAAGCTATCAATGACGCCGAAGCTGTCTCTATCTCTGGGACTACCTCCTTAGCTGGAGGCACCTCCACCGGAGCTTATTCTGCAAACTCAAAGGTATATACTATTATTCAAATGTTGGAGGTAAAAGAAAGTGAAACAAGCTTTGGTTGGTAAAGATGTACCTCCACCGCCTTGTTGTCGGACGAGCACAGGATTGCTCGGATGCTCGAACATCCGAGTAAAGTCTTCGTTAGACTCCAGAGATTGAGATGAAGCAATAGCTGCTAGAGTTTCCTCAGCTGCAGCAACCACCACTTCATCCAGAGCTTGGGCCTCCATTTCTAGGGTCTAAACCCATTCGGCCTCAACTTTGCCTTGGTCACAAACCAGGACGTCTATCTGGCCAATGGAGCAACTTCGTCATCCACCTGCCCGGGCTCACTCCCCTCTTCATTTGGCACCACCTCCGTGCCATCTCAGACGAAGGTCTTGGATTCCATCTGAGAACCCTCTTCATCATCCCCCGTAAGCAGGGCTTCAAACTCCTCCGCCATCCGCACGTCCGTGTCATTTTCTTCTTCGGACTGCTCCGGCGATGAAATAATCAATTTTGAAGGGGTACAAGCCTTCGTCTTGCGGGTTATCCTCTTCATGGGCGTCTTGACTGGGCCGGAAGTCTCAGCCTCGGCCTTCCTCTTCCTCATCACTGGATCTATCGTGGACCAGTCCGGAAGTGTCAGGGGCTCGACTCCGAGTATGCTCCATATTCGGCTGAATCGCTCCCAATTCCTGACCAGCTTCACCCTCGCTCTCTCTCGACGAGCGTAGGGGCTCCGAGAACTTTCTCCGCAGCTCGGACAATTTGCTCCAGATTCCAAGTTATCCGCGGAGCTAAAAGATAAGATATCATCTAATTAATTCAATGAAATTAAATCAATATATGTGTATGAAACATCTTGATGTAGGATATTCAGGAAACCTACCTACGGAGTTCGAAGGGATTTCTCAAAGTCCCCCACCGGGTTCTCTTCAAAGTGGATTGGCCAAGCGGCCATCAGGGGAGGAATTCGGTGGGCAATGAATTCATCCGCTAAGTCACGCATACTCATGCGTCGACTCACGGAGTACAACAACCTGAGACGTAGCTGAAGCTGGCTTCGATCAGGGTTGATCTCTGCCTCCCTCTAGTACATTATATCGTATAGGGGCCCCACCAAGGCGGAGGTCGTGCCCACCTCCACATAGAACATGAAGAGGATCCATTCTGAATACCACTGGTCATTGATGGCCTTCGCCGGTAACTGGTCTTAGAATTCATCCTGAAGCTGGAAGTTTATGCTTTCGAAGGCCACCACCGTCTTCTCCCCTCCGGGTCTAGTGTATGTCTTCGGCTAACATGAAGCCTTGTGGAGAGCAGCAAAGATCTTCGCTCTCCCCGCACATCCTTCGGCCTGCAAGGCCCATTCGAAGATGGCCAAGCGGGCGATGGCATTCGGAGAAAGTTGAGGAAGTTTTACATGGAATTGATCCAATACCTCCGTCAAGAAGTCCACAGCTGGGAGCCCGAGTTCGGCTTCGAAGAAGGCTTCAAACACCACGACTTATCCCGCTTGCGGTACCAAAATAATATATTTTCTAGGGGATCACACTTTCACTCCGAGCCCTACCTTCCCGGCCACCTCCTCAGCTATCGTCTTCTTAGAGAAGGTCAACGCCCCCAAGCTATACGACTGATACGTATACATGGTGGATATCGGCTAGAGATCATGAGCGCCGGTGGGTCGAGGGTACCCCAAGCACTATTCTTCTACTTTGTATAACCCCTAAAGTCCCTTTTGCTATACGTTACAGAGCAACATTTGGCTTGCTCTATTTCGGTTTCAACGCTGTGAAGACTTGCAACCACCGTGAGATCCTGTGACCATTAGCCTTCTCAGAGAGTAACATCTCTAATTTGGGTCTAACGGCTCTGAGAACTAATGACTAGTTTGGTTCCGAAGAAACTTCGACTCCGAAGCTGCCTCCTTGGACTCCTCTGAATGGATTTTGGGTTCGGAGATTTCTTACCCCCGAAGACATTATTACTAATGGTTGTAGGACCGAGGGTAGCGACCAGAGAGGGGGTGAATGGGCGCCTAAAAATTCTTTTGAATCAATGGCCTTCTCCCAACTCCCAACTCACCTCAACCGGCAATCAGCAAAACCAAAACAAATCACAACCACCAAAATAATCTAGCCTAAAAACAACTGGTGTCCTAATCGAAAAGACACCAACAAAGTGCTTACAAGCAGATCAACAATGCATTCAACTCACAGGCATTACAGGAAGCGCAACTAAAAATATCAACGATATTCAATCATCTAATAAGATAAAATAAATGATGTAAATAGACGTGCTCACAGATGATTCAAAATGCACTAAAGAAACACAAATACATCAATACAACATTCATAGTACAATGTGAAGAATAAAAATGCTAGCGATATTCAGCATTGAATGTTCAGAAGTAAACTTTTATAAGTGCCCAAGTATTGAGTTGAATTTTACTATGCTGCAGAAAAATTAACGAGTACAGTGCATATTTAATCCGGCCAACTACTAAACAAAAAGCTTAGACACGTTTTTCGAGAAAGAAAAATAATTTGATGTGCTAATTTCGTTGCTAAAATACCTTGTGTTCTGTTTCTTCAGTAAGCAATGCCGCGTGCGCTGCCCTGTAGGTTCTGCCCCGCGTCGCGCTCCTAACACTATGCGCGCCACCCAGCAGCACGCACGCCTCTGGTGCTACGAACAAAGCCCCAGCCGAACAACAGAAAAATGGCGCACGCCTCTAATTCTCAGACTCAGCACCAAGCCGGCCAAAGCTGCAGCACATCGATTCGACGTCTCTGCATGCCGCCTACGCCTCGAGACGAGAGCTGCTGCTCCCACAACTTCAACACACCACCTGAGCTCCCAACACTTGGTGCCGACTGATTCACGCCGTGCCAGCAGCACGCGTCACCATGCGCCGATGCCTTCCCGAAGCAAGCGTGCCGAGCAGACAGGAAAAAGCAATCAGGCTGAGATTTGCACAAAGAAAAATGCAGTGGTGGCGACTGAACAGGAAGAAAGACTTAGGGAAAAATGAACTCTGATTAAAATTTCTGGTTAGTTCACCCTAACCCTAGGGGATTTGAGCCTATTTATAGGCAGCACAATAAAAAGGGAAAAGACAGATTTACCCCTAGGGTAAATTACACCGACACTGAAATAAAAAATGGAAAAAGACCGAACTTCCCTTAGAATTTTTACAGACTCGACTAACACAGACTGTGGGCCTAAAAGGCAAAATAGTAAAATCCTAAATAAAGATAACTTGTCCTGATGTGGAGCTTTCATAGCAGCTACGGCTTCACTTCAGAATGGTCTGATGCAAGATCAGCGGTCGTCAGTTTTGCGCTGAAACTGACAAAGCATCCACTGTCTTCGCACCGAGTACCCCGATTGGGCCGGCCCGATTCCACGGCTCCCTCAGCCCGGCAATCGCTCACCGCCCGTGTACCTGAGTTAATCCTGGTCAACAAACCAGTGGATCTCCTGCTGCTCCTAGCCCATGTACTCGGATTGGGCCAGCCAGACTCCGCGGCCCCTCTGCCCGGTAGTCACTCGCCGCCCGTCTACCTGAGTCACACGCGGCCCAGTCATGGCAGGTCTTGTCTCATCTTCATCTTCTCTTTGAGTTCCGTTGAGAATCACTCATCACATTTAGAGCCATGAGGCCCATGATCTTCATCATGGCTCCTCAATGGTTGTAAGGACTTTTGGGTTTTTTCTAAGTTTTAGATATGAAATTATTTCTTGCGTATACTGCCCTCTTCACTACACAGGCAATTCGAGGGGCTACTGTTGGGGGAAAATATTTCATCCTCCGTATCATGACAAAACCTCAACATCAACACTGTCAGAAGACAAAATGAAGTCATAAGCTTTGATCTACGTAGGTCCTAAAGCATCAAGGCTTCGCTGCATTCGGAGCATTCTACGATAAAAGCTTCCACAATGGCTTCAGCGTGACGAAGAATCCTTTTAACACTTTTAACACTACGAAGAATATTAAACAATATATTCTAAGTCGATTGTAATTAGAGGGGAAAGGAGTCTTTTCCTAATGTATTTCAGCTATAAATACCCCTCTTCGCTCTATAAGGGGTATCGAATACTCAGATATTCAATATACACTTCGAACTATCTCAAGCCATTATCCAATTCGGAGGCTTGGAATAGTCCACATAAACAAACACTTCGTTTGTCAGTCTTTCGAGTTTACTAAAACTGTTAGCGTAATTTTTTGCGCCAACAATCTTGTTTCATGTTGGAGTTTTCAATGCACTCATCAAGGGGCAGATTGAGAAACCAAGTGGGGTTCGCACTGTGGTTTTATCTTGGTGATGAGTATTTGAAAAGTTTGCCTAATCTAAATGATTGTGTTTGATTGCATGATTGGTTGCATTGATGGGATCGGTGTGAGTGCTGATATGGTGTGAGTGGAGTTTGTGTGCCAATGGGATCAGTGTGCGTTGAGATTCATGTTTTGCTTGTCTCATGTGTGTAGGGTTGAGATGCTAGCCAAATGTCAAGAGCGGGTGATTAGGGTCAAGTGGGGAGCTTGATACTAGATGGTCAAGGAGGCCGGGTGAAGTTGTGGATGATCTCTCGAGTACACATGGAGATGGAGCAAGACATGGATGGATGGATGGTCGAGGCAGTGTGTTGACATGGTGAGAGAAAGGGAGACCAGTTCAAGTGATTAGGTGGCTCAAGGGATCGAGAGCGGGAGAGACTTACTGGCGGTATAGTTCGTGGATTGGTGACACCTATCGGCGATGCGGAAGGCTTTATCGGTTTCAGATGAAAACCGTCATATCAGAAAATGTTTTTAAATTCCAAGAAATAGGAGTTTTTTTCAGTTTAGTCATCTAGATTAAATGTAATCTTTTATTATTTTTCTGAATTTTTAATTCTGAAAAAAATACTAAAAGAATAGGTTAAAAGTTGTAATAAAATAGGTGTAGACTTTTGTGTACTTCTCTGAATTTTTAATTCTGAAAAATACACAAGGGTATTTAGGTAATTCCATTGTAATTAAACCCTAATGGCATTTTGGGAAATACCTTTATAGGTTTGCCTATAAAAGGGATGCCATACATAGGAGTTTAGGTGGACATTTGAGCATTTTATCCAGAATTTTGGGACAGCAATTACTTTCAAAGTCATCTTGTTCCTTTTCTTTCCACCGGACAGAACACTCGCCGTGTACCGCGTTGCCGCAACGCCATTGTAGCGAGCCGCCAGGAAGCAACCGTAGTCCAGGTTGGTTACTGTTGCCGGTTTATTTGAGGAACTTTGTTTGTTGGTTTTTTGTTTCTTTGGATTTTCTGATTCTGGTTCCATCGATTCTGCCATGAACAAGTTCCAGAGCCGTTGAGCACTGTATCGATTTCCTTTACACGCTACAGTTTTGCTAAGCGTTGGTCATCATTTTATTATCGGATTCACTACAGCAAGTGCCCCTGTTTTCTTTGATGGGTTTCTCTCAAATGTTTCCGGAACATTAATCTGCATAGCATCACCATGAGAATACTGCAAGTTTTTTCTTGCACTTCTTCCCTGGTTCATTTTTAATTTGTGTTCTATTTTCTTGCCATGATTAAATGCAAGAGCAATTACTGTAGCTTCTAGCTTCTTGTTCTATCTTGATTTGCATGAAAAATCAGTGCTCTGCTGTCCATCATTTGAATTTGATGGAAGCTTGCGGCGTTGAACATATATTTGTGCGCACCCAAATCAGACAAAGCGCCAGGGTGTTTCTTCCTGCATAGTTGTGGTCATCAGTTTTTCATTTCACTGCAATTCTCTTTCAGAAGCATATCGTTCAATGAAGAAATTTTTGATTTGATTTAGTTATGGTTTCTCAGTTTGACCACAGTGATTTGGAATTTCTTGCTCCTTCATTTCTCTCTTGTCCAGCATCCATCTAGGTGATTTTGTCGGTGTTTCATTTATGCATTCAGTCGGTGATTCATACTTCGACAAATCGCAGTAATTTCTAGAGAGTCATTGTTAGCATTTTGATTTACTACAGATTGTCGATGTATTAGAATTCGACTGGATTTTCAAGTCAGAGACTCAAAGTCCGACTAAGAGTGTCGGTTACCCATTGTCCGACCAAAAGCAAAAATTTAGTGCTTGTGATCTCTCAATCTATCATTTCATATCATATCAGACAGGAGGGTGATAGCACCTGTTTTATCGTAGATTTTGCTGTGTTGTCACATCTATTTCTGCTTTGTCTTTTAGAGGTGCGTTGAGTGATTTTAAAAGGCCATCTATTAGCAAGAATTTGTTGAGGGGCCGACAAAGGCGGATTCGGGAGTAAGGGCGGCAGTCGGGGATCTCGCGGGCGTGAGGTCACGAGGAAGATGAAGCTGATAGGAGGGCTCCACCGGTCAGTGACGGCAGAGAGGACGAGGGCGCAACGGTCGGCGCCAATAGGTGGGCCAGGGCGCACGCACTGAGAGAGGGAGGAGGCTGATAGGTGGGCCATGGCTCGGGCGAGTGGCTAAGTGCACTGACAGGCAGGGTCCACATGTCAATGAGAGGGCTGCGGGGTGAATGGATTGGGCCGGCCGGAGAGAGAGAAAGGAATTGGGCGGCCCGACACTGTTTAAATTCTTTTGTGAATAAAAATAATTACTGAAAATAGTTTAAAAATTATGAGCTACTTGCAAGGGTTCTAAAAATCTGTAAAAATTCTCAAAAATATATCTTGGTATTAAGATCATAATAATTTTTTCTCAGACCTTGGTTTGAATTATTTCTCTTGATATTTATTTATTTGGACATTTTCAGCTTTAAAGAAAATAAAAAATAATCCTTCTACGCGTGACCAAATAGAATTCCACAAGATTAGGCTTAGAGATTAGGAGTCTAGCCCCTATAAATATAGGGGTGAGGCCGGTTTAGAAGGCCCCCCCAACACAAATCAACCACAAAGCCCTAGCTTTGAATCTTATTTACTTTATCTTTATTTTTCTGTACTCTTCGTGGGTTTGCTTGAAGCCCTCCGATGGCCACTTCGGAACAATGGTAATCTTTGTTACTTAGCCTGTGAAGTATCTGTTAATCTACGTAATAGATTGCTATCGCCTTATTACTTCGCATGTGAAGAATCCGCTAATCTGTGTAACAGATTGCCATCTTCGCCAATAGTGCAACACTTAATTTGGACCTCAGACCGAATTGGTACTTCGAATCTACTCTGTTGCAGGTTACCTACATTCGGAGCTACTCCGCCGGAGGTGTCCAGAGCTAAGAGATCGGTTTCGGAGGTTGGCACAACACCCTTTGATGAGATCTCTGCTTCGACCGCACGCCAACACGCTTCACCAATAGACTTCGTCACGATAAGCTTTGCCATGTTTGTATTCTGCTCCGAACTAAGTCGCGCTTGCACGTTGCGCCTAAGTCATTATTATGTATCTTACTGTACCGGAGACTTCGCACCGAACCCCGCTGTTCGGAGGTGATTGTCGCGTCCAGATCCGTTCGTAGTTCATCTTCGGCCAGATCAGTCCGAACGCCAAAGGTACCCTTCGGCGGGACACTTCGCACCAGACGCCGAAGGTACCCCTCGGCGACACCCTTCGCACTATACTTCGAATCAGTCAGGCTCCACTCGGTTTGCTGATTTGTTCTATTTAATATATTTCTTTCAGCTAATTGGATTATTTTGTGTGATCTGATTACCTGATGACTCCACCCCCTTGCCACGGCTAAGGGTAGTCAGAACGAGATGTCGGTATTGTGTTACGCTTATGCTTGTCCAAGTGAGGGGGCACGTTTTCGTATCAACCTGACCCAAGTGAGGGGGGCACGTTTTCGTATCAACACAATTTTTGGCGACTCCGCTGGGGAGAAGCTACACCAACATGATGAGTACATCTACATCAGCCGTCGGTACATCTACAACGACTACTACGCCAACAACGCTGATGGACACCGTAGGAGGCGCGGATATCGACAACCGCAACATCCTAACACCTACTCTTGAAGATATTCCCGCCGAAGACCGAGCAGAGATCGAGGCGAAGATGAAGGTGCTCCAAGACATGATGCTTGGGAGCTACGTTAATACGCATGTGGGCTTCATCAAGCGTGACATCGTCGTCCCCGACCTTGCTCGGATCCAGGTAACACCCGTATCACCTCGTTTATCTTCTTTAGAGATTAAGAAAAAAATAGACGCATTGGACGTGGCTATAGAATCCCCAAATTCACTAAGTTCGACAGCGAGGTTAACAAAACCACACTAGAGCATGTTAGTAAATTTTTAGCACAGTGTGGAGAGGCTAGTGGGTCGAATGCTCTAAAACTAAGACTATTTTCTCTCTCACTATCCGGCACCGCTTTCACTTGGTTTTTGGCACTCCCGCCGAACTCCGTCCAAACATGGGACAAATTAGAATAAAAATTCCATGACAACTTTTATATGGGTGAGACAGAACTTAGGCTCTCACACTTGACATCGGTTAGGCAGAAGTCTAACGAGGGCATCTCTGAGTATATCAAGCATTTTAGGGACACTAGAAACCGATGTTTTAGTCTTAATATTTTAGAAAGGGATTGGCGGATCTAGCTTTTAGCGGGTTGCGTTCTGAGATTAAAGAGAGACTAGACAACTAGAACTTCTTAGAGGTTAGCCAAGTATTGTAGCAGGCTCTGGTCCATGAAGGCCGAGCCAAAGATAAAAAGTTTATTAAGACGTTTAACAAGCCTAGGGCTAAAATCCACGTCATGGAACAATCCGACGAGGAGGAATCAGAAGAGGAGGATTCAGCCGACATGTACGCAACTGAATGGGTTTGGAGTGCTAAGAGTAAACCTATCACTTGCTGCAAGTTACGACCGTCTCCCACGAAGAATCGGCCTAGTGAGGTCAAGTACTCATTTGACATAACTAAGTGTAATAAAATATTTGATTTTCTCTTAAAGAACCAGCTTCTCAGGTTGCCTAAAGGCCAAGTCATTCCATCTGCCGATGAGTTGAAGAAACATCCATACCGTAAGTGGCATGACTCGCATTCACATAATACTAATGACTGCAATGTTTTTCGGCGGTAGGTTCAATCGGCCATAGAAGAAGGACGATTGAGAATAGACCACAATTGAAAGATGAAGCTAGACAAAGATCCCTTCCCCGTCAACGCCATCGACCTCGGCGAGAAGAAGGTGTTGATTCGGCCAGAACAGGCCGAGTTGACTAAAGGGAAGGCATTAATTGTTGGAGAGCCGCGGGCACGCACACTCATACCTAAGAACCCCAAGGTGGGAGTGTGGAATCAAAATGTTAGCATTCCTTTGGCTAAGGCTCGCAAGAAGCCAAAGGTAACATATAAGATGTTGTTAAACAAGCACCAAAGAAAAGCCAAGGAAACAGGCCCCCGCGCTAAGAAACTAAGTCAACCGAAGGGCCCCCTGCACTTGGGTCAGTTCGACGATCCAAAAGTGCACGGATACTTAGGGACAGGCCTAAGCGTGACATGGCACCGACTTCACATTCCGACTACCGTTAATAGTGATAAGGGGGTGGAATCGCCAGGCAACCAGATTACACAAAATAATCCAATTAGCCGAAAAAGATAGATTAAACAGAATAAAATCAACAAACCAGTCGGAGCCCCGCCTGGTTCAAAGTCTGATGCGAAGGGGTCACCGAAGTGTACCTTCGGCATCTGGTGCTAAGTGCTCCACCGAAGGGTGCTTCGGCGTTCGGATTGATCCGGCCGAAGATGGACTCCGAACGGATCTCGACGCGATGATCACCTCCGAACAGCGGGGTTCGGCATGCGATCTCAGATACAACAAGCTACGAAATAGTGACGCGAGGTCCACGCGCGAGTGCAACTTCGTCCGGTGCGGAATATGGTCATGGCGAAGCCTGTTCCGACGAAGTATGCTTGGCAAAGCCTGTTGCCGAAGCCTACAGTCCCATCGAAGGGTGTCCTAGGGACCTCCGAAACCGATCTCTCGACTCCGGACACCTCTGACGAAGTAGCTCCGGACGTGTGAACCTGCAACAGAAGAATGCGAAGTACTAATTCGGCCTGAGGACCGAATTTTGCTAAGTGTTGCACTAGTAGCGAAGGTAGCAATCTATTACGCAGATTAGCGGATACTTCACAGGCGAAGTAACAAGGTGATAGCAATCTATTACATAGATTAACGGATACTTCACAGGCGAAGTAACAAGGATTACCACTGTTCCGTAGCGGCCGACGAAGGGCTTCCAGGCAAACCCACGAAGAGGTACAGGAAAATAAAGGTAAGGTAAATACGATCAAAGCATTGGCTTTGGTTTGATTTGAGTTGGGGGGGGGTTCTCCACGCCGGCCATGCCTCTCTATTTATAGGGGGTTAACTCCTAATCTAATTTGCTATTAATCCGGCCAAATAGAGATAGAGATTGAGCCGGTGACGCAAACAACTCTATCTCCGCCGAGGTGGGCTTCAGCCAGGCCCGTCGAGGTCTGCTCCTCGGGCCGAAGCTTCGGTAGCGTGGGCTTCGGCCAGGCCCATCGAGGCTTGCTCCTCGGGCCGAAGCTTCGGCGGTGTGGGCCTCCGAAGGCTTCCGAAGCTTCGGCAGTGTTGGCCTCCGAAGACTTCCTGGCCGAAGCCCATGGGCTGGCTAGAGGCTTTCGGAACCCATAGCTCAATGGACTTCGGCCCTGTGGGGCTTCGGACAGACCCTGGACATGTGTACTTTCGGCCCAAATCACCAAAACTTGATATTTTGACAATCTAGCCATTAATGCCATTTTTTGCTATCAACACATGCCCCCTGCCTTTTAGCGAACTAGTGAACTAAAAGCACCATGAGCTGAAGACGATACCATCCATATCGGCTTTCCGACAATTTTATGATGTTTGCCACACACTTGGGAAATACCTTTTCAAGTATCTACCATTCAAAGTTCTTCGAAACCGCTCTCCCTGCAGGGATTCCAACACGTATGTGTTACCGGGAGCGATTTCGGCTATCTTAAAAGGACCTTCCCAACTAGGTGACCATTTGCCAAATTTGGGACTCTTCGTGCCTAAAGGCAAAATCGTCTTCCATACCAAGTCTCCTATTTGAAACGATTTTTGTTTAACCTTCTTATTGTAGGCTTTAGCTACTATCTTCTTGTCTACTTCTATGGCTTCTAAAGCCCTTAGTCTCTTGTCAGTCACTTCCTCCAGATTATCTTTCAGAAGAGCCTCATACTCATTGACTGATAAGCCATCTTGCTTTAACACTCTTAAAGAGCCAAGATATACTTCTACAGGCAGAACGACCTCTTGTCCATACACCAACTCATATGGACTGACCTTGGTGGCACCGTGCTTTGCAATCCTACAAACCCATAACGCCTCGGAAAGCACTTCATGCCACCTTTTAGGAAACTCTTCAATTTTCTTCTTAATAAGCTTAATCACGGTTTTATTACTAGAATCGGCCTGACCATTGGCCTGAGCATAGTAAGGCGAAAAGTTTATCAACTTAATACCATAGTATTCGGCGAAGTCCCTTACTTCTCCAGAAACAAATGAACTACCTTGATCCGTAGTAAGAGTTTGGGGAATGCCAAATCTATGTACGATGTGCTTTAAAATAAAATCACGTACCTCGTTGTGAGTCATGTTCTTGAGAGGTACAGCCTCGGTCCATTTGGTGAAGTAATCGGTCGCCATCAACACGAACCGATGCCCCTTTGAGGAAGGATGGTGAATCTGGCCGATGAAGTCTAAACCCCAACCTCGAAACGGCCATGGCTTGACAATAGGATTGAGCAATGAGGCAGGAGCTAACTGGATGTTGCCAAACCTCTGACATGCCTCACACCCTCTGTAGTACTTGAAACAATCTTTAGTCATAGTCGGCCAATAAAAACCAGCTCTTTTGAACATCCAACTCATCTTTTGGGCCGACTGATGAGTGCCGCAAAGCCCCTCATGGACTTCCCCTATAGCCACTTGGGACTGCTCATGGTCTAAACACTTCAATAGCACTCCGTCGATGGTTCGGCGATACAATGTGTCATCTACCAACACGAATTTGAACGCTTGTCGCCGAACCTTCCGATCAACCCTTCGTCTAGGGTCTCTCAAATACTGGACGATTGGGACTCTCCAATCGCCCTTACAGGTTTCAGAGGGCTTCGCTGGTCCACCTTCTGAAAAAACTTCTAAAACACTGACTTCGGGGTGCCCCCCGAGCCATTCCAGCTGCTACCGAAGCCTGGCCGAGGTGGTCATTCGGAGTGTGCTGGGCCGAAGCTCTTCGGAGGGTTCGGACTCCGGGGAGCCTTCTCCGCCCTAGAGGCTTCACACTATGGGATCCGGCGTGCCAGATCCTTTGATCGGTAGAGCACTCCGATCCAAGGGCTTCGGCGTGCGGTGGCCTTCGGCAACTCGAGGGGTTTGACCCGAGGCGTTCGCCTGCCCACTTTTACTGGCTTCAGTAGTTGGACTAAACACCGGCTTCTCCAATACAGAAAATTTCCCTCTCCTGACTTGGTAGCCAGATGCTTGCTGAGCCAAATCATTGGCGCCTGAATTGGTTTCTCTTAACACGTGAGATATTTTGAAATCATCAAAAGTACAAACTATGTCTAGACATTTGTCCAAGTAGCTATTCGGCAAGCCATTAAAACATTGAGCCTTCTTAGCAACTTGTTGTACTACTAATAATGAATCACCATACGCGTGAACATGTTTAGTGCCTACAGACTCTAGTAGTTCAAGACCTAGCAACAAAGCCTCGTATTCGGCTTGGTTATTAGTGGAAGAAAACTCTAGTCGGGCCGAGGTTTCAAAGCGCATACCATTAGGTGATATGAGAACTAGTCCAACACCTTGGCCACTCTTGCAAGCCGAACCATCAAAATAGATTTTCCATGGTACTACCTCAACTAGAGCAATAGCATCACTCCAGCTAACATCTATGTGATGATCAACTATAAAGTTGGCTACGACTTGGCCTTTCATCGCTCTTAGGGGCTCGTAGGCCAAATCGTACTCAATCAACGCGTAAGCCCATTTTTCGATTCTTCCACTTAGAATCGGCTTCTGTAACATGTGCTTTATCACATCGGTTTGGCAAACGACAACACATGTAGTGGGGAGAAGATAATGGCGTAACTTAGTGCACGCGTAATAAAGTGATAAATACAATCGTTCCACAAACGCGTACCTGGTTTCGGCGTCCAGCAGGCGGCGGCTCAAGAATGTTATGATGTAATCCTTTCCCTCTACCTCCTGGGTTAGCATGGCTCCAATCACGCCACCCTCAGCGGCGATGTATAACCGAAACAGAATCCCAGTCTTGGGTGCTCTCACCACAGGCAGTGATGACAAGCACTCCTTGATCTTCTCATAAGCACTTTGCTGGCTTGCTCCCCAAGCGAACTCGGCTTTGTTTTTTAGCCGGAGTATGGGGACAAAGGCATCAATCTTGCCGGACAAGTTAGATATAAAGCGACACAAATAGTTCAACTTGCCTAGCAACTTTTGCACATCCTTCTTGCATGTCGGCGCTACAACGTTTGTAATCTTTTCAAGTCTCTTAGGATCAATTTCTATGCCTCTCTCATGAATCATGAAACCTAAGAACTTACCCGCCGACACACCAAAAGCACACTTGAGTGGGTTCATCTTCAACCCATACTGTCGCATCCTATCGAAAGCAACCTTCAAATCGGCTAAATGGTTTCCCATAGCGTCCGATTTGACCACGACATCATCGATGTAAACTTATAACATGACTCCTAACAAGTCATGAAAGATCAAGTTCATAGCACGCTGATACGTGGCGCCAGCATTTTTCAAACCAAAAGTCATGACGACCCACTCGAACAAACCGACAAAACCAGGGCATCGAAAGGCAGTCTTATAGACGTCCTCTTTGGCCATAAAGATTTGATTATAACCAGCATTGCCATCAAGAAAACTTAGTACCTTATGTCCCGAGGCATCGTTGATCAGCATGTCGGCTATCGGCATCGGATACTGATCTTTTAGAGTGGCTCTGTTCAGATCCCTGAAATCAATGCATACCCGTATCTTGCCACTCCCTTTCTTCTCTACAGGCACAATGTTAGCAACCCATTCCGCGTACCTGCACGGCCTAATAAATTCAGCCTTGAGTAGTCGCTCCACTTCTTCCTTAACTCGGTCATAGACGGCCGAATTAAAGCGGCGGGGAGGTTGCTTATCAGGCCTAAATCCGGACTTGATGGGTAGCCAATGCTCCACGAGCTTGCGACTTAGTATTAGCATCTCGCTATATTCCCATGCGAAACAATCGACATACAACCGAAGTAACTTTATTACTTCAGCCTTTTCACCGGGCTGCAAATGTTGGTTTACAAAAGTCGGCCTTGGGATGCTGCCATTACCTATATCAACTTCCTCCAAGGGATTGGCCGACGCAAAACCTTGCCCAAATTTCTCTACTTCGCTAAATTCCTCGATGGCTTCGGCAATACCGTCTTTATTAGACCGATACTGCTCCACACGAGACTTTAGCCAATCTAGATTATTCTTGCTAGACATGACTATTAATACAAAAATAGCCGTGCTACTCCAGCCGGCTTTATAGACACTAGTACAAACCGTCCTCCGAATACGCTAACAAAATCGTAATCCGAAAGATCTCTTCCTGACAGGCACTCTACTTTGTTATGGACGGCGTCGACTGATACATCGGCCAATGCTACTTGGGCCAAAGTATCCGCGGGGATGACTTCTACCTCATCGCCGTCCCACTGTATCAGGCACTGGTGTAGAGTAGATGGGATGCAACAGTCCGCGTGAATCCAATCGCGTCCAAGTAACACGCTATAATTACCTTGTACGTCGATGATGAAAAACGCCGTTGGCAACGTCTTGTTGCCCACCGTCAACTCCATAGAGAGTACTCCTTGGCCTCAGATCTCTTGTCGTTGAAGCCATTGAGCATCAAGTTAGTCTTCTTAAGGTCATCTTCGTCCCTGCCAAGTTTCTTCAACAATGAATAAGGCATTAGGATAACAGTGGCGCCGCCATCGACGAGCATCCGGGAAATCGGCTTCCCATCAATGTGACCCCTAACATAGAGGGGCTTCAGATGGCGAGCCGAGTCCTCGGGCTTCTCGAAGATGGTGTTGCGTGGACCGAGGTTCAATTGAGTGACCTTGGCCTCGTCTCGTGGTAGGGCGAACTCGGCAGGCAGCGTGACGATGTTGATGTCCATCGCTTGGGGTGCGGGTCCCTCAGAGACGTGCTAGTAATCGTGGTCGAGCATGTCGTCATTGTTGTCACTTGGACTAGGAGCCGGGTTGGTTATCTCAATCGGCTTCTCCCTCCATACTGTTTGGTAGCTGACCGAGGGCGGATCTCCTAGAAGATAGCGTCGCGCTCGGCCTCAGCTTTCTTCTCACGCATCTCCTATGCCCGTAGTCACTGTAAGCGCCTCTTCTGCAATTTAGACATGCCTGGAGGTGCCCAGGATGGCTGAGGCTTGGTGCCGGGTGCTACTGTTCGACTTTTGTTAATTCTGGCCGAAGTGGTACTGCGCCCTTCGGCCTTGTGCGCCTCGCATTCGGAGGGGGCTTCGCTGCGAACCCCGTCGAACGGACCGGCCTCGTTCGGCCGATCGAACCCAGCTTCGACGCAGAGTTCGGCCGAAGCATAGGACTTACCTCCGTCAGACCTCGGTGACAAAGTCCTAGGGATTGGGACTTCCTGGGACCCAACTCTGATGGTTATGGCTTCGGACTCCCTGACTTTGGCCTCCGCATGCTCGCACCCTTTAGCTTCGCTCTGCATGGTCCGATTCAGAGGCACCACGGACAGTCTGTGGACGATGCCCCCCTCCGCTGCGTCTGTTTGTCCCTGCCATCCATAGTACTCTGAAGGAAAACAAGGCATAGCGTTAGGTTGCGGAGGGTACCCCGACCTAGATACGTACGGAGCCCATGGGGTCCCCGCCCAATCATACGGTGGAGGCATCGGCGGCTCTAGTGGCCTCGCCCATTGTGAGCCGATCCCGTCACCCGGAGGGGGGTTCGGCCAAGTCAAAGGTGTCTCGGACCACAACAGCGAAGGGTCCTGCCAGGCTGGAGGTATGTTCGGCTAGTGCGGGTCGAAGCCTCCCATCGGAGAAGTCCAATGCGGTGCGGGGTTCGGCCATTGGGGGTCGTAGTTGTTGTATAGGGGACCCAACCACTGGGGCTCGAAGCTGTTGTACTGGGGGTTTGGCCATTGTGGCTCGGAACCATCGTGCGGAGCATCAGGCCATCGTGGCCCAAAGCCTTCGTGTGGAGGGTTCGTCGGCTTCGGCCCGAAACTGCCCTTCGAAGGTCTTAGCCCCTTCGGCTATTTTAGCCTAGCGCGCGGTCCTGCTTCCTGGGCCCTTCTTTGATGCTTGCTCAACAGCACATCATATGTCACCTTCGGCCTCTTCCGAGCCTTAGCCGAAGGGGTATTAACGTTCTGTTTCCACACTCCTACCTCGGGGTTCTTTGGCACGAGTGTGCGAGTGCGTGGTTCTCCAACAATTACATCCTTCCCTTTAGCTGACTCGGCCTGTTCTGGCCGAATCAACACCTTCTTTTCACCGAGCTCGACAGCGTTGACTGGAAAAGGATCTTTATCCAGCTTCATCTTCGGATCATGGTCTATCTTCAATCGTCCTTCTTCTATGGCCGATTGTATCTGTCATCGAAAAACATTGCAATCATTAGTATTATGCGAATGTGAGTCATGCCACTTACAGTATGGATGCTTCTTTAATTCATCGGCAGGTGGGATGACTTGTCCCTTAGTTAACCTGAGAAGCTGACTTTTTAAGAGAAAATCAAATATTTTATCACATTTAGTTATATCGAACGAGTACTTGACCTCACTAAGTCGATTCTTTGTGGGGGATGGTCGTAACTCGGAGCAAGTTACAGGTTTATTTTTAGTGTTGCAAACCCATTCGTCCGCGTACGTGTCGGCTGAATCCTCCTCTGACTCCTCCTCAACAGAGCATTCCATGATGTGGATTTTGGCCCTAGGGTTGCTAAACGTCTTAATAAATTTCTTATCTTTGGCTCGGCCTTCTTGGACCAGAGCCTGCTGTAGAACTTGGCTAACTTCTAAAATTTTTTGGTTATCTAACCTTTCTTTAATTTCGGAATGCAACCCGTTAAAAGCTAACTCTGCCAAGTCCCTCTCTGAAATATTAAGGCTAAAACATCGGTTTCTAGTATCCCTGAAACGCTTGATGTACTCAGAGGCGCTCTCACTAGATTTTTGCTTAACTGATGTGAAATGTGAAAGCCTAAGTTCTATTTCTCTTGTGTAGAAATAATCATGGAATTTCCGCTCTAAATCGTCCCACGTGTGGATGGAGTTCGGCGGGAGCGCCGAAAACCAAGTGAAAGCTGTGCCAGATAGCGAGAGAGAAAATAGTCTAACCTTTAGAGCATCTATCCCGCTACCTCTCCACACTGCGCCAAAAATTGACTAACGTGCTCTAGTGTGGTCTTGCTACCCTCGCCATCGAATTTAGTGAATTCAGGGATCCTTTAGCCGCGGGGGTAGGGTTCCGTATCAAGATGGTCGGGGTAGGTCTTCCGGAAAACCCTAACCCGTCCCTTAGGCACGAAGCCAGCACACTCCCTAAATAGCGTGCGGACCCACTCCTCTATATCATCTTGGTATGTTGCTTGTGCGCGCCTCTCATGTGGGGGCGCGACACGCGGTGGGATATCGGCGTGTCGGCCATGGGAGTCTTCCCTACGCACTATTTGTGTGACGTGCTCGTGTCCGGGTGTCTGCGCGTGTGTTGCGGGCAGCGCGGGCATTGGCGCAGGTGGTGCGTGGTATGCAGTATTAGTTTGACCGTAGGTATAATGATTGGTCTCGGCCATAAGTGTTGAAGCCAGAGACATGATTGTGCCAGTGCTGTCGTTATTCCTACCGTATATGTGGTTTGCCGGAGGTGCACTAGCTATAGGAACCGGGGGTACGACCTCAGTGAAGCCGAACATCCTAAGAGTCGCCTCTACTTGGGAGCTGACAGCCGAATCTAAGCGGTTGGCTAGCGAAGCGCTAACGGCTTGATCTACTGATGCAGCTATTTTTTGCTCAATTTCTAAAGAAGATAAACGAGGCGATACAGGGGTTACCTGAACCTGAGCGAGGTCGGGGGTGACGATGTCGCGCTTGATGAAGCCTGCGCGTGTCTTGACGTAGCCCCCAAGCATCATGTCTTGGAGCGCCTTTAACTTTGCCTCGATCTCTGCTCGGTCTGCTGCGGGGATATCTTCAAGTGTAGGTGACAGTATGTTGCGGTTATCGATATCCGTGCTTCCTATTGCGTCCATCAGCGGTGTAGATGTAGTAGTCGATGTAGATATACCGGTGGCCGATGTAGACGTATTCATCATGTTGGCGTAGCCTTCCCTAGTGGAGTCACCAAAAAGTGTGTTGACACGAAAACGTGCCCCCGCACTTGGGTCAGTTCGACGATCCAAAATTGCACGGATACTTAGGAACATGCCTAAGCATGACGTGGCACCGACATCGCGTTCCGACTACCCTTAATAGTGATAAGGGGGTGGAGTCGTCAGGCAACCAGATTACACAAAATAATCCAATTAGCCGAAAAAGATAGATTAAAAAGAATAAAATCAACAAACCAGGCAGAGCCTCACTTGGTTCGATGTCTGATGCGAAGGGGTCACCGAAGTGTACCTTCGGCGTCTGGTGCGAAGTGCTCCGCCGAAGGGTGCTTCGACGTTCGGATTGATCTGGCCAAAGATGGACTCCGAATGGATCTGGACGCGATGATCACCTCCGAACAGCGGGGTTCGGCGTGCGATCTCCGATACAGCAAGCTACGAAATAGTGACGCGAGGGCCACACGCGAGTGCAACTTTGTCCGGTGCGGAATATGTTCGTGGCAAAGCCTGTTGCGACGAAGTATGCTTGGCGAAGCCCGTTGCCGAAGCCTGCAGTCCCGCCGAAGGGTGTCCTAGGGACCTCGGAAACCAATCTCTTGGCTCCGGACACCTCCGACGAAGTAGCTCTGGACGTGTGAACCTGCAACAGAAGAATGCAAAGTACTAATTCAGCCTGAGGACCGAATTTTGCTAAGTGTTGCACTAGTAGAGAAGGTAGCAATCTATTACGCAGATTAGCGGATACTTCACAGGCAAAGTAACAAGGTGATAGCAATCTATTACGTAGATTAACGGATACTTCACAAGCGAAGTAACAAGGATTACCACTGTTCCGTAGCGGCCGACGGAGGGCTTCTAGGCAAACCGACGAAGAGGTACAGGAAAATAAAGGTAAGGTAAATACGATCAAAGCATTGGCTTTGGTTTGGTTTGAGTTAGGGCGGTTCTCCACGCCGGCCATGCCTCTCTATTTATAGGGGGTTAACTCCTAATCTAATCTGCTATTAATCCGGCCATATAGAGATAGAGATTGAGCCGGTGACGCAAACAACTCTATATCCATTGAGGTGGGCTTCGGCCAGGCCCGTCGAGGTCTGCTCCTTAGGCCGAAGCTTCGGTAGCGTGGGCTTCGGCCAGGCCCGTCGAGGCTTGCTCCTCGGGCCAAAGCTTCGGCAGCGTGGGCCTCCGAAGACTTCCTAGCCGAAGCCCATGGGCTGGCTAGAGGCTTTCGGAACCCATAGCTCAATGGACTTCGGCCCTGTAGGGCTTCGGACAGACCCTAGACATGTGTACTTTCAGCCCAAATCACCAAAACTTGATATTTTGACAATCTAGCCATTAATGCCATTTTTTTCTATCAACAAGTGGCCTAACACTCCATTCAGTGGCTTCGGACCTCAGTGGCCGAACCCCCCGTACAGCAGCTTCGGACCCCATTGGCCGAACTCCATGTGGAGCTAGTTCGGCCCCCAATGGCCAAACCCCGCACCACTCTGGATGAACCCTTCGACAGGAGGCTTCAGCCCACAATGGCGGAACGTACCACCGGCCTAGCATCACCCCTCATTGATATGGTCCAAGACACCATCGACTCTACCAAACCCCCCTCCGGGTAACGGGTCCGGCTCACGGTGGGCAAAACCACTGGAGTGACCGATGCCTCCGCCGTACAACTGGGCGGGGACTCTGTGGGCTCTGTACGTATCACAGCCAGAGTACCCTCCCCAACTTAACGCTATGCCTTGTTTTCCTTCGGAGTATCATGAATGGCAGGGACAAACAGATGCATCGGAGGGAGGCATCATCCATAGGTTGTATGTGGTACCTCCGAATTGGCTCGTGCAGAGCGAGGTCAAAGAGTACAGGCGCGAAGAGGCAAAGGACAAGGAGTCCGAAGCTATCTCAGTCAGAGTAGGGTCTCAGGAGGTCCCAATCCTGAAGGCCCCTTCGCTGAAGTCTGACGGAGGTAAGTTCCATGCTTTGGCCAAAGCTCACGCCGGAGCCTAGTCGGATCGGACGAACGAGGCCGATCCGATTGCCGGGGTCCGCACCGAAGGCCCCTCTGAATGCAGAGTGCGCGAGGCCGAGGTTGGCAACACCACTTCGGCTAGAGTTAATTGGAACCCGACAGTAGCACTTGGCACAAGCCACAACCATCTTGGCACCTTCAGGCATGTCCAGATAACAAAAGAGGCGTCTACAACGACTACGGGCACAGGAGATGTGCGAGAAGAAGGCCGAGGATGAGTGAGATGATATTTTTTAAGAAATTCAACCGCGGCCAACGACGAGACAGGTATGGAGAATGAAGCTGGTTGAGATAACGAACCTGGCTCCTAGTCTGAGCAACGACGACGACGACATGCTCGACGATGACTACTCACCCGTCTTTGAGGGGCCCGCACCCCAAGTGATGGACATCAACGTCGTCATGCTACCCACCGAGTTTGCCCTACCGCAGGATGAGGCCGAGGTCGCTCAGTTGAACCTCGTTCCGCGCAATGCTAACTTTGAAAAACCCGAGGACTCGGTCGCCATCTAAAGCCCCTCTACGTCCGGCGTCACATTGATGGAAAGCCGATCTCCTGGATGCTTGTTGATGGTGGCGCCACTGTTAACTTAATGCCTTACTCACTATTGAAGAAACTAACCTGGCAGGGATGAGGATGATCTGAAGAAGACCAACTTGATGCTCAATGGCTTCAACGGTGAGAGTTCCAAGGCCAAAGGCGTGCTCTCCATGGAGTTGACAGTAGGCAACAAGACATTGCCAACAACATTTTTTGTCGTCGATGTACAAGGTAACTACAACGTACTGCTTGGGCGTGACTGGATTCATGGAAATTGCTGCATTCCTTCTACTCTGCACTAGTGCCTAATTCAGTGGGACGGCAACGAAGTAGAAGTCATACCCGCAGACACTTCGGCCCAAGTGGCATTGGCCGATGTGTTAGTTGACGCCGTTCACAACAAGGTAGAGTGCCTGTCAGGTAGACATCTTTCGGATTACGATTTTGTTAGCGTGTCCGGAGGACGTTTTGTACCAGTGTTTATAAAGTCGGCTGGTGTAGAACGGCTGTTTTTATATTAGTAGTCATGTCTAGCTAGAGTAATATGGATTGGCTAAAGTCTCGTGTAGAGCAGTATCGGTCTACTAAAGATGGTATCGCTGAAGCCATCGAGGACTTTAGCGAAGTAGAGAAATTAGGACAAGATTTTGCATCGGTCGATCCCTTAGAAGAAGTTGACATAGGTGATGGTAGCATCCCGAGGCTGACTTTTGTAAACCAACAGTTACAACCTGATGAAAAGGCCAAAGTAATAAAGTTGCTTTGGTCGTATGTCAATTGTTTCGCATGGGAGTATAGCGAGATGCCGGGACTAAGCCGCAAGCTCGTAGAGCATCGACTACCTATCAAGTCTGGATTTAGGCCTTATAAACAGCCTCCTCGTCGCTTTAACTCGGCCGTCTATGACCGAGTTAAAGAAGAAGTAGAGTGATTGCTTAAAGCTGAATTTATTAGGCTGTGCAGGTACGGAGAATGGGTCACTAATATTGTGCCTGTAGAGAAGAAAGGGAGCGGCAAGATACGAGTATGTATTGATTTCAGGGATCTAAACAAGTACACTCCGAAGGACGAGTATCCGATGCCGATAGCCAACATGCTAATCAACGATGCTTCAGGACACAAGGTACTAAGTTTTCCTGATGGCAATGTTGGTTATAATCAAATCTTTATGGCCGAAGAGGACATCAACAAGACAGCCTTTCGATGCCCTGGTTTTGTCGGTTTATTTGAGTGGGTCGTTATGACTTTTGGCATGAAGAATCCTGGCAACACATATAGTGTGCTATGAACTTGATCTTTCTTGACTTGCTAGGAGTCATGTTAGAAGTTTACATTGATGATGTTGTAGTCAAATCGGATGCTATGGGAAACCATTTGGACGATTTGAAAGTTGCTTTTGATAGGATGCGACAGTATGGCTTAAAAATGAACCCACTCAAATGTGCTTTTGGCATGTCGGCAGGTAAGTTCTTAGGTTTCATGATTCATGAAAGAGGCATAGAGATTGATCCTAAGAGGCTTGAGAAAATTAGAAACGTTACGGCGCCAACATGCAAAAAGGATGTGCAAAAGTTGTTAGGCAAGATGAATTATTTGCGTCGCTTTATATCTAACTTGTTTGACAAGATTGATGCCTTTGTCCCCATACTCTGGCTAAAGAATGAGGCCGAGTTCACTTGGGGGGCAAGCCAGCAAAGTGCCTTTGAGAAAATCAAGGAGTGCTTGTCATCATCGCACGTGGTGAGAGCACCCAAAGCCAGGATTCCGTTTCTATTGTACATCGCTGTTGAAGATAGCGTGATTGGGGCTGTCCTAACCCAGGAGGTAGAAGGGAAAGAGTACATCATCATGTTCTTGAGCCGCCGCCTGCTAGACATCGAGACCAGGTATGCGTTTGTGGAACGTTTATGTTTATCACTTTATTACACGTGTACCAAATTGCGCCACTATCTTCTCCCTACTACATGTGTTGTCGTTTGCCAAACCGATGTTATAAAACACATGTTACAAAAGCCGATTCTAACTGGAAGAATCGGAAAGTGGGCTTACGCTTTGATTGAATATGATTTGGCCTATGAACCCCTAAGAGCTATGAAAGGCCAGATCGTAGCCAACTTTATAGTTGATCACCACATAGACGTCAGGTTGACTGACAATGTTGCTTTGATTGAGGTAATGTCGTGGAAACTTTACTTTGATGGTTCAGCTTGCAAAAATGGCCAAGGTATTGGAGATGTTCTCATATCACCTAGCGGAGCGCACTTTGAAACCTCGGCTCGTTTAGAGTTTCCTTCTACTAATAACCAAGCTGAATATGAGGCTTTACTACTAGGGCTTGAATTGTTGTAATCCATGGGTGTTAAATATGTTCTTGCGCATGGTGATTCCCTGTTAGTGGTGCAACAAGTGGCTAAGAGTGCTCAATGTTTTAATGGCTTGCTAAACAGCTACTTGGATAAGTGCCTGGACATAGTTGCTACTTTTGATGACTTCAAAATTTGTCATGTGTCAAGAGAGGCCAATTCAGTTGCAAATGATTTGGCTCAGCAAGCATCTGGTTACCATGTCAGGAGAGGAAGATTTTTTGTACGGGAGAAGCCGATGTTTGGTCTCACTGCCGAAGCCAGTAACTTCGAACAGGCGCACCCTCTGGGTCGGACCCCTCCGACTGCCGGAGACTACCGTGCGCCAAGGTCCCAGGGTCAGAGTACTCCGCCCACCAAAGGGTCTGGCACGCCGGAGCCCATGAGCAGAAGTCCTCGGGATAGTGAGGGCTTCTGGGTGCCCGGACCCTCCGGCAGGGGGCTTCGGCCTGATGCGCTCTGTGCAGCCAGTCCGGCCAGGCTCTAACGGAAGTAAGAAGGTCTCGGGGGACAACCCGAAATCAGTAGCATAGACATTTTTTCAGGGAGTGAGCTAGCGAAACACTCAGAAGTCCATAGGGGTGATTGGAGAACTCCAATCGTCTGATATTTCAGAGACCATAGCCAAAGGGTTGATCGGAAAGTTCAGCGACAAGCGTTTAAATTTGTGTTGCTAGATGACACACTATATCGCCGAACCATTGACGGAGTACTGTTAAAGTGTCTAGACCATGAACGATCCCAGGTGGCTATGGGAGACGTCCATGAAGGGCTTTGTGTCACTCATAAGTCGGCCCAGAAAATGAGTTGGATGCTCAAAAGAGCGGGTTTTTACTAGCCAACTATGACTGAGGATTGTTTTAAGTATTATAGAGGGTGTGAAGTATGTTAGAAGTTTGGCAACATTCAACTAGATCCTGCTTCATTACTTAACCCTATTGTCAAGCCATGGCCATTCTGAGGTTGGGGTTTAGACTTCATCGACCAAATTCACCCTCCTTCCTCAAAAGGGCATCGGTTCGTGTTGATGGCGATGGATTACTTCACCAAGTGGACCGAGGACGTACCTCTCAAGAACATGACTCACACCGAGGTAATTCACTTTATCTTGAAGAACATCATACATAGATTCGGTATTCCTCAAACTCTCACTACAGATCAAGGTAGTTCATTTGTTTCTAAAGAAGTGAGGGACTTTGCCGAATATTATGGTATTAAGTTGATAAACTCTTCGCCCTACTATGCTCAGGCCAATGGTCAGGCCGAGTCTAGTAATAAAACCGTGATTAAGCTCATTAAGAAGAAAATTGAAGAGTTCCCTAAAAGGTGGCATGAAGTTCTCTCCGAGACGCTATGGGCTTGTAGAATTGCAAAGCACGGTGCTACCAAAGTTAGTCCATATGAGTTGGTATATGGACAAGAAACCGTTCTACCTGTAGAAGTAGATCTTGGCTCTCTAAGAGTGTTAAAGCAAGATGGCTTATCTGTCGACGAGTGTGAAACTCTTTTGAAAGACATTCTAGAAGAAGTGACCGATAAGAGATTGATGGCTTTAGAAGCCATAGAAGTAGACAAGAGGAGAGTAGCTAAAGCCTACAATAAGAAGGTTAAACAAAAATCGTTTCAAATAGGTGACTTGGTTTGGAAGACGATTTTACCCTTAAGCACTAAGAGTCCAAAATTTGGTAAATGGTCGCCTAGTTGGGAAGGCCCTTTCAAAATAGCCGAAATCGCTCCTGGCAATGCATATATTCTAGAATCTCTGCAAGGAGAGCAGTTTCAAAGAGCTTTGAATGGTAGATACTTGAAAAGGTATTTCCCAAGTGTGTGGCAAACAACTTAAAAGATGTCGAAAGGCCAATATGGAAGGTATCATCTTTAGCCCGTTATGCTTTTAGTTCACTTAGTTCACTAAAAGGCAGGGGGCATGTGTTGATAGCAAAAAATGGTATTAATGGTTAAGATTATCAAAATATCTATTTTGGTAATCTGGGCCGAAAATAAACATGTCCCGGGTTGGGCTGAAGCCCTACAGGGCTAAAGGCCCACCAGGCTATCGGCTTCGGAAGCTTCCAGCAAGCCTGCAGCCTTCGGCCCGAAGGCCTTTAGAGGCCCACCCCACCGAAGCTTCGGCCCGAGGAGTAGGCTTCGGCAGGCCTGACCGAAGGCCCACTTCGGATAGAGATGGAATTGAATCCGATTCTAGCTAAGTGTTTATCTCTACGCGTGACCAAAACAAATTCCACCAGATTAGGCTTAGAGATTAGAAGTCTAGCCCGTATAAATATAGGGGTGATGCTGGTTCAGAAGGCCCCCCCAACACAAATCAACCATAAAGGCCTAGCTTTGAATTGTATTTACTTTATCTTTACTTTTCTGTACTCTTCGTGGGTTTGCCAGGAAGCCCTCCGACGGCCACTTTGGAACAGGGTAATCCTTGTTACTTCGCTTGTGAAGTATCCGTTAATCTACGTAATAGATTGCTATCGCCTCGTTACATCACCTGTGAAGTATCCACTAATCTGCGTAACAGATTGCTACCTTCGCCACTAGTGCAACACTTAGCAGAATTCGGTGCTCAGGCCGAATTGGTACTTCGAATCTACTCCGTTGTAGGTTACCTACATTCAGAGCTACTCCGCCAGAGGTGTCCGGAGCTGAGAGATCGGTTTCAGAGGTTGCTAGAACACCCTTCAACGAGATCTTTGCTTAGACCGCACGCCAACATGCTTCACCAACAGTCTTCATCACGACAGGCTTCGCCACATTCGTACTCCGCTCCAGACGAAGTCACGCTTGCGTGTTGCACCTAAGTCATTATTCTGTCTCTTACTGTACCATAGACTTCGCACTGAACCCCGTTGTTCGGAGATGATTGTCGCGTCCAGATCAGTTCAGAGTTCATCTTCGACCAGATCAGTGCAAACATCGAAGATACCGTTCGCGGGACACTTTGCACCAGACGCCGACGAAGGTACCCCTCGGTGACACCCTTTGCACTATACTTCGAATCAGTCAGGCTCCACTCGGTTTGCTGATTTGTTCTGTTTAATATATTTCTTTCAGCTAATTGGATTATTTTGTGTGATCTCATTACCTGGCGACTCCACCCCCCTTGCCACGGCTAAGGGTAGTCGGAACGCGACGTCGGTGTTGTGTTACGCTTAGGCTTGTCCCTAATTATCCGCACACTTTTGGATCGTCAAACTAACCCAAGTGCGGGGACACGTTTTTGTGTCAACAGTACCTCTTTAGGCTTGCCGTTCCCACACAACGACACTCCCACACCTGGTACAGTGGGTATTGGCCCATGAGAGCCGATTCTAGGAGAGAAAAGGGACAGGTATCAGAAGAAGGTGGTGTTTTCCCACGCACCACATTCGGTCTACGATGAGGACAATGGGTCTGATGCGGAGGTCACTTTGGCCGAATGGACCAGAAACAAGAAGTAGATCACATGTCCTTTGGTAAAACTAGCTAACAAAGAAGAGAAGTATGACTTCGACATTAGCAAGGTCGATAGGATATTCAATCTATTGCTCAAAGAAAAGAAAATCTAGTTGCCACCTAACCACGTGATACTGCCCATCAATGAATTGAAGAAGAAGAAATATTGTAAGTGGAATGACTCACCGTCTCACCATAGTAACGAATGCAAAGTGTTTGGACAGCAAATCCAATCAGCCGTGGAGCAAGGCCGAATCAAGCTCGATGATGGGAAGAAGCCGATGAACATCGACAGTCACCCTTTCCCAGTCAACATGATGCATGCACATCACGTTAATGACCGGCACTCGAAGAAGAGCAGGCGAGCCGGTAGTAGTGTCACTTCCTAAGACCTGATCGGAAAATATGAGAGGATGGATAGCGAGGATGATCACGAGTACTCACGATTCAACCCCCATTGGAATAGTGAGTTCTTCATATTATGATGGAATGAGGGGCCGCGTCTGCCATGGATGGATGACTACATGAGTGCGGCAGTGATAATAGGTGGCAGGGCATCCATGATCCACGCCCTGACAGGGCGAGGGCATGTAGTCATGAGAGGTAGGCCATCCGTCATAGGTTATCACTGCCAAGAGCGTCGATACTTGAAAGGCTTGGACACATCAACGCCAAGGGAAGCGGTCAATCGACAGATGGCAGCGTCGCATCAAGAAAGCTACAGTGGTTCCCCAGCGGAATCTTCACGATGAATCAGAAGAGGAGAGTACAATGGTCGTGGCAAAGAGAGATGAAGGTGCAAAGATACAAGAACGAGACTGATCGGCCCTAAAGGATTAAAAGTGAATGGAGAGTGAAGGACAAGGCTGATCACGATGACAAGAAAGATGCATGGGTAAACATGGTCTTCTTCCTTCCTGTAGAGTATTGGGCCACCCTTGAGGCCGATGCCAAGCAGGCCAATACAATGGCCTAACCGGTGTTAACCCCGTAGACTCCAGTATTTAACAAGCCAGAAGATCATGAGCATCAACACCTGAGACCTCTTTACATCAAAGGAATGGTCAAAGGTAAGATGATGTCCAAGATGATGATAGACGAAGGCACAACCGTCAACTTGATGTCATATGCCACCTTGTGGAAGCTCGAGAAAGGTGTAGGACCAAGACTAGCGACCAAAGGGGGGTGAATGGGTGCCTCGAAAATTCTTTTGAATTGATGGCCTAATCCCAACACCCAACGCTCTTCAATAGATAATCAAAAACCCCGACGAAAAACAAAGATGAAAACTTAGTGCTATCACTCTCCTGTTAGATATGGTGTGATGAGACAGCATGAGAGAATATAAGCACTAAAATAATCTAGCCTAAAAATGAGCAGTGTCTTAAGTGAAAAGACACCACAACAGTGCTCAAAGGCAGATTAACAATCATTTAACTCACATGCATTTGAAATAGCACAAGAAAGATCATCAACAATACTCTGGCATTTAATCAGGTAAATAAATGCAGAGGATTAACTTTGTTCATAGATGATTCAAAATGCACTAAGGAGTCAGAAAAATGTCAATAAACATTCTTAGTGCAATCTGAAAAATAAAATGTTTGAAGTAATTTAAATCATCAAAATGTATTCAGGAAAAATAATGCACAACATGAGAATGGAGAAATTACTACTACTTCTTCAATGTGCACTTTCTCTAGAAGTAGCTAACTACACCGCTATTGCTTCGCCTTGAGTTCCTAGCGGCAGCCAATCACCAAGCGCCACGCGTGTTTGTCTCCACACCAAAGACAACTTGCCACAGCCGTCATAGCCACACGCCACAAACCAGCAGAAGGAGACACGCGACTGCTAGCTCTTCAGCGCAACACGCTATGCGCGTTTCTGCAATGAAGCGTTGCCCTCCACGCGTCTCCATGCCTTTGCGCCCGAAGAAAACCGGCGCATTCGATTTAGAGAACACCGAGCGCAGTGGGGAATTGTGCTAGTGGTGCAGGATTCGAATAGGAGCAAAAAAAAATGGTGAACGAAGGATGAACAGTGGCGGTGGATGAACAGTGCTCAGAAGAAAAAAATATGGGATAAAGTGTGAACTCTAATTTTTCATTCAAAGTGAGTTAGTGAAACCATAGGGTACACATGCCCTTTTATAGGCAGCTCAAAAATGGAAAAGACCAAATTACCCCTAGGGTAAAATACACACTAAAGCAAAAATAAAACCGCGGGCCCAACGGGCAAAATAGTAAAATCCTATCTACAAGTAGCTTGTGCTGACGCAGAGCTTTCGTAGCAGTTATGGCTTCGCTTCAGGACTGTCAGATATCTGATCGACGGTCTGGATTGGGGCGTCAGTTTTGCGCCGAAACCAACAAAGCATTCGCTCACCGCCCATTTACCTGAGTCAAACCCAGCCAACAGACCAGCAGATCTCCTGTCGTTCCTATCCCATGTACCTGGATTGGGCTAGCCCGACTCCACGACCCCTCTGCCCGGTAGTCCCTCGCCACCCATATACCTGAGTCACACATGGCGCAAGACACGACAAGTCTCTTCTCTTCATCTCTTCTCTTTGACTTTCATTGACAATCACTCATCACTTATGGAGCCATGAGGCCCATGATCTTCAACATGGCTGCTCAAAAGGGTCGAAGGACCTCATCAAAACCAATATGGTATTGAGGGACTTCGGCGGCAATTCATTAGAAACGATGGGGGACTAAACACAGAGTTAACGGTTGGGAGCAAGACTGTGCTGACCACCTTCTTCGTCATAGAGGCGAAAGGATTCTACAGTTGGTTGCTGGGGCGTGATTGGATTCATGCGAATTGTTGTGTCCCATCAACAATGCATCAGAGCCTCATGCAGTGGGTCGGCGATCAAGTAGAAATCATCCTTGCCGATAAATTGTCTCTTCTCCTCTTCATATCCTCTCTTTGACTTTCGTTGACAATCACTCATCACTTCTAGTGCCATGAGGCCCATGATCTCCAACATGGATCCTCAATCATCCTCTTGATGAGTGTGTTGTCAACACCCTCTTCATCAATGCTTTGGAACCTGCAAGACATGTGGAAACACGAAAAACAAAACACGAGAGAATAGAAAAATGTAAATAAAATAAAATGTTCAACCTTAATGACCAAAAGCCAAACAAAAGCCAAAAATGGTCATTATGGTTAAATAGAAAAGAAATCAACAAAAATTTGAAATAAAAACTCAAACGAGTGCAATCTCTGAATTATCAACAAGGATATCCAAAGAGTAAAGGCAGAAGAGACAAAACTCCCCATGAAATAAATCACACTAAAACTACCCCTGAAACAAATCACACAGAAAGCCAAAAGTCCCCCTAAACTCTTCTAAAAGATCAAGTAACCCCAAAATTTTCTCTCTTGTTGACAACTAGACTAATCAAGTGAGACTAAATGCACTCAAAAGAGACACAAACTCAAACTCCCCTGAAATGCACTCCCCCTCAAAATATGTGATGAATGCAATTGGGGTGCAAGTGGAGTATAAAAAGCATGATTCTCAGATATGATTAACTGCAATTACAAAATCTAGCAAGTATACCACAAAATATTGTCTAAGATACATGGCATGATCAGTGCAATAGAAGATATCTAAAGAAAGTAATTAGCATGCATTTTTTGATTTTGCAAATAAAAGCATTACCAAATTTTCTAGTTAACAGGCAAGTTAAAGCATGATGTGTAGAAGCTAGATAATATCTACCAAGATAAGCATAATCCAAAAGTGAGAGCTTCAACAAACTTGTTATCTTTTTAATTTTCAGGCTTTTTCTTTCGTTTTTTCATTTGTGCAAGGGGTTATTTGCATGTCAACCTTATGCTAACCGATCAAGTCAAGCCTAGGCCAGGACAGGACTATGAGAAGGTTAAGACATTTGTCTTGGCATACATTACAATGTCCTAGTTCATACCAAAGTGCTATGGTAAGCAGTCCAGAACAATGCACTGCGATACAACAAACCCACTGGATCTTTTCACTTAAGCATAAAGGCATGGATTTTTCATTTTTATGATTTTTATCATTTTATAGCATATTTTTCCATGTTAAAGCATATAGATGTCCAAGTTGCATATCTACATTTAAGTAAAGGATTCAACTACTAGGCATGTAAAAGATAACAAAAGCATTCAACCTACACATGCTAGTTACCAGAATCAATGGTGATCATTTTTCAATTTTAAAGAATAAAAGCCATGCATATGATAGGTATCAGATATATCATGTGAAGTGAAACAAAGCATGATCATCGATAGGTATTCAAAAGCATATACTAGCATGAATGAGTAAAGCAGTTCAATCATATAACATAAGCAAGATCAAAGTGTGATATATGAATGTGTATGATATGAACTCACACAAAAAGACTAAAATAAAAGAGTAAAGAAGAAACAAAAGACTCAACATATCCTGGTTCTTGCTGAACCGTGGTGGCGGATTGGACTGAAGCCCTGCGCATTGAGTCTTGGCGTGGCTCTCGGTGGCGGCTGACACCTCGTGTCCAGGCGGAGGGCCCAAGGCTCTTGTTGCGTGCGGTCCTGTTGCAAGCGTTGATGCATCCAAGGCATGGTGTTGCGCTCAGCCACAGGCTTTCACGCTGCAAGCTCAGCAGCTTGGCTGCCACTACAGCTTGGAGCAGTGTGTAGAGCAAGGCATGACTTTGGTGTGACCGAGGTATTGCTTCTGGTGCCCGGATGTTGAAGCATGCTTTTGGCGTAGAGGCTTCACGTGCTGTCTGTCATTGGTGCGACGAGGCTCAGGCTACGACTCTAGGCATCATCAAGACTGCTAGGCATGAGGTCTAGCTACTGGATTTTTGGTGTGCGTATAGGCTGTGGAGTGTAGTGGCTACGCACACAGGCGTACTACAAACGCGACAGTGTTGGAGACGTGATTTTCCGGTTGGGCGGTGAAGCTCTCGGCAGCAGGCATGCGATGCTTGACAAGCACGCTGTGTGTTCGGCTATATGCACCTAGGAGACAACATAAACAGTAATTGATTTCCTGCCTCGTTTTTTGTGTATTGTTTCCTTGTTGCTCTAAATATTCTGCAATAGATAAATTAAATCCATCGCACATTTATTTCCTGCATTTATTTCTGTTAAGATTAAATGCGCTAAAAAACTGTGGTGTCTCTCATTTGTGGACTGCCTGTGTACTGCGGATATTTTGGACATGCTTGATGGTTTGTTAGCATCTTTGATGAATCATTTGTAGAACTGCCATTTGACCTATGAGTTAACTTTATCTGCCTTTAAACACTGTGTTGATGACTTTTCGACTAGGAGACCGGTCGTTTTTAGGCTAGATAATTTTTAGTACCTGTGATCTGTTTTTCTTTTGCTGATTGTTTATCGAGGTGCGTTGGGTGTTGGGAGAAGGACATTAATTCGAAAGAATTTTTTAGGCACCCATTCACCCCCCTTTGGTCGCTACTTTCAGTACTACAATTGGTATCAGAGCTTGGTTAGAGTTTTTCCATACCTTAACCGGTTATAACCCAAAGTAGTGATCATGACTTCCTCTAGCAAGGTCCCGTCCCTTAAAGCTTTTGGCTACACTTATTGGAAGACTCGCCTGTGAGCCTATCTCATGAGCTAGAGCTCAGACATTTGGGATGTTTGTGTTCACACTACTTTTACTGTGCTTCCTGTTGCTGAGCGCACTTCTCTTGAGATAGTCGCCCAGCATCAGAACAATAACAAAGATGTGAACATTTTATTTTCTGGTTTAGGTCAAAGTGAGTTTGAGCGCGTTAGCCATCTCGACACTGCTCGAGAGATCTGGGCTACCCTCCAGGCACACCATGAGGTGACAGCTTAAGTCAAGGCTAGGCTCTATCACACCTACCGGCGTGAATATGAAAATTTCTCACAGAAGTCGGTGAGACTGTTGAAGCCTTGTTTGGTCACTTTTAGTCGATCATTAACAAGCTTTGGGCCAACAAGGCCGATCGTGATCAGATGGTCTCAGATCATGAACAGGCGCTCAAGGTTCTTCATACCTTAGACCGTAAGATCTGAGAGATCAAGGTATCCTCTATTGTTGAGAGTGCTTCGTATGATACCTTGACAGTCGTAGAGCTTTTCAATAAGTTCAAGGCCTCAGAGGTTGATATCCATTTGAGATAAAATCTCGCTGGTTCTAGCTTAAAAACCATAGCCCTTGCGACACCTTCTGCTGATCCTGCTGCTTTGAGTTGTGTTGTGTTCTCTTTGATGTCTATCACTAAGGACTAGCTTGATTCACTAGGAGATGATGATCTATGTTTGTTTAACAACTGGGTGCGTCGTGTCTATGATAAATGAATGTTCAAAAGACACAACACAAAATCCGGATTGTTTGAGTGTGGTGATACAGGTCATTTCATCACCGACTGCCCCAAGCGGAACAATCACAAGAAGGGCACCGGCGGAGGCTTCTACGACTACGGCAAGCATGATAGCTCCACCTTCACAAAGGGCAAGCCCAAGATGAGGTTCTTTCGAAAGGCCCTAAAGGACTACCGGCGTGAGAACAAGAAGCAAGACAAGGCCTTCTTCGCCGAGATGGAGAGAAGCTACTACAAGAAGTCATCGTCGTCATCCTCTTAATCAAGCTCAAGTAATGAGGAGATCGTGATCAAGAAGGGGAAGGACAAGGATGATTTGGTAGGCCTCTGCTTAATGGCCTTCGGGGACAAGCTGAAGAGCCGCTCGCATCACAACCGAAGATCCCGCAAGAGCTTCTGCTCAATGGCTCTTGGGGATAAGGAAGAGAAGGGCTCCCAAGCCTCAACCACATCACAAGAAGCCTACCTATCACTATGAGTTTTGTTAGAGATACGGACATCTTCAGAAGTTTTGCTTTAGGAGGAAGTGGGTTGAGAGAGCAGAGAGAGCTCGAGGTGGGAAGGAGCAGTTCTACCAGCAGGGTGGTAGATAGAGAGTCTCTCGACGTGGAGAGAGGCTAAAGGCCATGCTGTGTCGTGTAGGTGGTGGTAGAGGAGACGACTTTCATGCCCATGCTCCGGAGGGTGGTTTCCGCTCCGGCAGAGCTCCAGGTCATTCTGGATATGGCTTTGGATCTCGTGGCCGAGACTTTAGGAAGAACATAGGACCGCGCTTTGAGCCATGTTTTGGTCCAGACACTTATGATTCTTTCTGCTTTCCTTCTTTTGAGCAGATGGCTTGACACTGGTTTAGCTCTTTTGCTAAACCTAGTGTCGGACCATTTGCTCCCACTTATGACTACTAATCATGCAGGATCGAGGACTGGAAGACGTGTGGATCATGGATTCAGGATGTTCTCACCACATGACGGGGCAACGCAGATGGTTCTCCGACGTCTCTTCCCCGAGCTCCAAGGAGTACATCATTTTTGGGAAACAGTGGTCAAGGGAAGGTACAAGGTATTGGCTCGATTCATATCTCTGATCATTTCTCTTTGAATAATGTTGCTTTGGTTTGAAGCTTGAATTTTAATTTGATCTCTGTTTCGCAACTTCTTGAGGATTGTTTAGATGTTCGCTTTAAGAAGGGCATGTCTTCTGTTGTTGATTCTAGATGATCTTTGGTTTGCCAGATCTTACCCTTCGGTAAGGTTTTTTGGATTGATTTCTCTAGTTATTTTGACCCTTCTTGTTGTTTGATTGCTGGATCCTCCTCTGAGCTCTGGAGGTGGCATTGAAGGTTAGGTCATTTGAGCTTTGATCTGCTAGTCAGATTGAGCTCTATGGACCTTATCCGAGGATTGCCCAAGCTTAAGATGGAGAAGGATATAGTTTGCCATCCCTGTCGTCATGGGAAAATGGTTGCCTCTTCTCACGCACCTGTGACTCAGGTGATGACTTCATACCCAGGAGAGCAGTTGCACATGGATATTGTTGGTCCAGCTCGGATACACTCAATCGGTGGGAAGTGGTACACGCTCATGATAGTTGACGACTTTTCTCGATTCTCGTGGGTTTTCTTTTTGGAGTCTAAGGATGAGGCTTTCCAGTTTGTTCATGACCTGATTTTGAAGCTAAAGAATGAGAACAATGGTCGGATGCGAGCAATTCACTCTGACAATGGCTCTGAGTTCATGAACTCTCAGTTCGTCAACTTTTGTAGTGATCAGGGTCTTGAGCACCAGTTTTCTGCTCCTTACACTCCCCCACAGAATGGCGTTGTGGAACGAAATAACCGCACGCTAGTTGAGATGGCCAGGATGATGCTCGATGAGTATAGGACTCCTAGGCGTTTTTGGGCTGAAGCCATGAACATGGCTTTCTATCTGGCCAACCGCATTTTTCTTAGCGCTTACTTATGTAAGACATCATATGAGTTGCGGTTTGGCAAACAGTGCTTTGTGCTGCAAGTGCTTTGTGCTCAATAAAGGAGGGCATTTGGACAAGTTTGAGTCTCGTTGCTGGGATGAAGTCTTTCTTGGTTATGCTTTGCATTATCGAGGCTTCCGTGTCTGGAACCTCGACTCCCAGCAACTTGTCGAGACGTGTGAGGTTTCTTTTGATGAGTCCATGCCTTCACTGACTCCTTCTTTTTAGCTTTCTGGAGATGATGAGCTTGGAGAGTTCATCTTCGAGGAAGATGATGATGCTTCCACTGTTGATGAGGGTGGGCCTTCTGCACAGCCTGCAGACCCCACACCTTCTGAGACTTCGATTGAGGACGAGGGTGGACCTTTGATCACTTCTTCCACTTCGATCAAGCCCCCTCAGTCGAGTCTTGAGGTGCCAGCTGCTGACTCCGGTGAGGTGAACTCTGATCACCAAGGATCCTGAGTAGTTTAGCATGATCACCCGTCAGAGCTCATCATCGGTGATCTCACTTCGAGATCCTTGCGTTCTTCTGTTGGCTCGCTTATTGTGATTGTTGAGTCTACGTTTGTTGCCACTTTTGAGCCCAGAGATGTTTCTCATGCTCTTTCTAATGAAAATTGGATAAATGCCATGCAAGAAGAGCTTGAGAACTTTGTTCGCAATCGGGTTTGGACACCGGTTGAGCTGCCACCTAGATGCAACCCCATAGGCACCAAGTGGGTGTTTAAGAACAAGCAAGGTGAAGATGGGGTTGTGGTGCGCAACAAAGCTCGATTAGTTGCCCAGGGTTTTTACCAAAAAGAGGGTATTGATTTTGAGGAGACCTTCGCCCCTGTTGCCCGTCTTGAGTCCATTTGCATACTTTTGGCATTCGCTGCTTCTATAGGGTTTAAAATTTTTCAAATGGATGTCAAGAGTGCTTTTCTAAATGGGTACATAGAGGAGGAGGTCTATGTTAGGCAGCCCCCCAGTTTTGTGAACCCTAAGTTTCCTCGACATGTTTTCAAGTTGCAGAAAGCTTTATATGGTCTAAAGCAAGCCCCTAGGGCTTGGTATGACCGTTTAAAGAAATTTTTGTTGGGGAGTGGCTTTGTGATTGGTTATATGGACAAGACTATTTTCTTGCTCAAAGATGGCTCAGATTTCTTGATTGCTCAGATTTATGTGGACACCATTATTTTTGGTGGTTCTACTAATGAGCTTGTGTCCAAGTTTTTTGAGCAGATGCACTGCGAGTTTTAGATGAGCCTCATGGGTGAGCTCAAGTACTTCTTAGGGCTCCAGATCAAGTAGACCAAGGACGACATCTTCATCCACCAAAGCAAGTACACATGGGACATACTACAGAAATTTGATATTGGTGGAGAACTGAAGCCTCAGATGACCCCAATGGGTACATCTGGGGGCCTGGACAAGGACGAGAGCGGCGTCAAGGTCAATGAGAGAGAGTATCGAGGGATGATCGGATCACTATTGTACTTGATGGTGACGAGACCGGACATTCAGTTCGCAGTGGGATTGTGCGCGCGTTTTCAGTGTTCACCACACGCATCTCATCGGCAGGCTGTGTAAAAGTTGCGTATTAGCATCCAAGTTAGAAAGGACCTAGCTATCAGGTGTGTAAAAGATAGCAAAAGCACTCAACCCATTCATGCTAGTTTCTAGACTAAGCAGTGACCATTTTCAAATTTTCACAAATAGAAGTCATGCTCATGACAATTATCAGATGAAAACATGCCAAGTACAGTCAACAGTATTAAAGACAATAGTTCAAAGGCATTACAAAGCATGTACTTGTAAAAGCAATTGATCATATAACAGAAGCTCATGCAATGCTACACAGCTCCACCTCAAAACATGCTAGTATCCCTCGGATGCTCAGTGAGAGTGTGAGTAAAAAACTGTTTTGGAATCTAGCATCGCAAAACTCGAGAACCAGGCAAGGAAGTAGATTGACCATGCATAGGATATGAACCATGAAAAACAGTCTGTGGACTACCGACAAAGCGTGAACCTAGAAATCGATGAGGTTTCCCAACCTGTCGAGCACCAAAACCTCTTATACATGGTCTATCACCATATGAAGCATGGTGTACACCACGAGGGGAAAACTCACTCACAAACCCATGGGGAGCCTCAAAATTAGATCAAGAATGATAACCACAATCATGCAAATCAAGCGAAGAATAATCATGAAACTTCAAGGCATGAGCACGACGTTCATCTTTCATGCATCGATAGGAAAAACCAATCAAATGACCTACACAATGACAATAAACACAATGAAAAAATTTCTTGGGTGTAGGGGTATAGGTTTCTGGCGCAAACCTCATAGTTTTCCTAGGTTTTTCCTTGGAGCCTGTCTTGAGTGATGAAATGATTATCTTTTTGGGATGGGTAGGATTTTTAGCTTTTTGAGGTGTGTCTAACTGGGATCTCTCTTTCTTAAGGGTAGTAGGTAGAGTGAACACAGTTTGGCTTGGGATATTAGAGGAACTTTTCTCATAACCTAACCGAAGAGCTAACCCTGCCCTATCAACGCACATTTTTGTTTTGTCCAAAAACAAATCCATTTTCCCTTTCACTTCAGTGCATTTGTCTACCATGGAAAGCAGATAATCATTCCCACACTTAAGATTGTCTACTTGCTCTCTAGCAAAGCTGAGTTGGTCCTTAAGGGTGATGCAGGTGGGACATGCCGGATGCACATCCTTAGAACAATCATCACTCTCCAATCTAGCCTTAAGCTCATCAATATGCTTATCTCTCAGATTAATGCTTTCAATCAGTAAAAGGCAATTTAAGCATTCATTGATGACACAAGGACTAGACTCCACCACCAAAAGTTGCTTCTGAACATTTTCAAGTTTTTCAATGTTTTGAGCATGAATCAGACGGAACTGAGCAAGTTCATCCATAACGATAAGACAAGACTCACATTCAGCAATTTCAGACTCAGACTTCAACAAAGCAAGTTAAGTAGAAAGTGATTCAATTTTAAGCTTTAGTTCCTTTCGTTCTTTAGCAGCAAGTTTTAGCAGTCTATCTTGTGAAATGATTGCATCATTTAATTCATCGTTTTGAACAAGTAATTGGTCATGTAATAGACTAACCTCAGATGACTTAGGCTCATCACTGCTGTACTTGTCATTGATCATGAAGCAGAGGTTGTGGAAGTCTTTCGTCTTTTCCTTCTTTTCTTCACTCATTTAAAATTCTTCTTCATCAGAGCTTGGCTCTTCACTCGAGGTGTTGTCGATGTCACTGAGTGCAGCCACAAAAGCTGTAGCCATCATTTTTGCCACTTTTCCTCTTTTGCCCGTGAAGAAGGATTTTTTGTCTCTTTTCTGGTGTTTGAGTTCATGTTCATTCTTTGCGTTCAGTTTTGGGCAATTTGATTTAATATGATTAAGATCACCGCACTCAAAACACCATCGAGAGACTCCTCTTCTTTGAATTAAAATAAAATTGGAGAAATCATTTTAAACATAAAAAATTCATAACACCTTGGAATTAACTCTAAAAATCACCATTCCAATTTCAGAAATCTTGTCTTTTATTATCTTCATGTTTATCCAATAAATTCATATGTTTATACTGAACTTTTATATGGTTTTAATTGTAATTAAAATAAAGTCCTAGAAATTGTTTTAAACTTGCAAAATTCATAACTTCTTTGAATTGACTCTAAATTTGGCCATTGAAATTTCATAAAGTTAATCTTTTTATTCTCTACATGTTCAGCCAATAAAATTTGTATGATTATATTGTTTGTTCTATTGTTTTTAATTTTTTGTTCTTCTTGTTTTACGTACCTAGAACAATATGACCTGGTCGAGAAGCCTGAGTATTTTCCCGAGGTCCCACCTTCATAAATTGTAGGGCAAGGCAAGTCAACAACCCCATTTTTGAGCATATTGAACCCAGTTTTTAATTAAATATCGCTAAAATCCATAGGTTATAATTGCATTAGTCCAATCAAATGCCCTACAATATATTTCTCAGATCCCCGACCTTGATGTGCAAACTCAAGCCATGCTATCAAGCCTGAATTTCTTGTCACCATGATACTTATTATATTAGAAGTGTCCAATGTATCGACACAACTGCTATAGGATTAAAAACGAGTCGTAGATACTTGGATTCTGATATATGATCCCATATTTCTCTCACCCCTGGTATTTTATTGGTCTTGGAATTGGATAAGTGTGTTAGCATGGTGGGTTCTAGATGCAAGCGAGGGAACTGGTTAGTCGCACCCGGGGCACTATAAGGACCGGTCCGCGTGATCAATTGCAATACACTTTCGTACCAACCATAAGTCTAGTGGGTAAGTATTAACTGGAGGAATGAGACGTTCGAACTCGAGACACTATATGGAGAGGGGCAAGTAGCACCTACGGGTGACTTGTACCATGTGGCACAAAATGGGGCACGATGTTGGTCCAGTGCGCTGGCGCGCCTGCGAAACCTATAGTGTCTATCATTGGGTTGGAGCGCTTCTTGCTTAAGGTTTCTGCACGAGTTTCTATGACTTGGGTCATCTAAACACACTGCGGTGTGCATAAATAAGTGCCTTGTGGGTACAGTGGTACACTTCTGATCAGAGTCTAAATCTTTTTGAAAAGCCGAGCCCGCTGTCAAGGGCGGGTAGCATGACATCCCCTAGTTAGTATTTGTTTGAGAAGTGTTGCATGTTGATTTGTCATGTAAGGACCGTTGAGCGAGGAGGGCTGACTGTACTCCTTAAGTTAGAAGATGTTGCATCATCCATGATTTAATTATTCTATATGATTAAACTTGACTCACATTAAAGGATGCAAAATAAAAATGTACTTTTCAGCACTTTAAACCATTATCTCTCCTTGTTATTACCTTGCATTATTATTGTATTTCTTTGTGGCTTATTGAGTACTTTTGTACATATACCCATTGGAAAACCCACTTCAGAGATGACATACTATGATGAGAACGGTCTGGAGTAGTGACCTAGTCAAGGACGCGATACTGGAGAAGATATTCATCTAGATTATTATTTTCTTAGTTTCTTTTATATTAACACTTGTGTAATGTGGTCTGCGAACCATGAATGTTTGTCGTATCCACGTTGTCGTGTGATGAACATCTTGTGACTATTGATTTTCCTTGGAATTTTAATAAAGTCTGGGTTTTATTAAATCCGAGCGCCACAAGATGGTATCAGAGCTGACTTAACTGTAAATACCCACCTCATACTTAGCTTTACAAAAATCTATTTCGTAAAAATCTACTTCATATTTTTCTTCTCTCCCTTACTCTTTAAACTTTGTCTTCTTTGTAGATGCCGACCCACATCGACAGTTTCTACCGAGAGGCTATTGGTTTCGTCCAAGAACTACGTATGTTGGCAGCATTCCTACTATACACCCATGAGCCTGAGTACTGCGGGATCTACCAAATCAGAGAAATCGGTCCGTGCCAAGTAACCCTGATGCTCATCACGTCAAACCAGGAGTTGACCTATTTCGCCACCTCGGCCAGAGCTACAAGCTTTGAAATTGGTTGTTAGGAGACGACTCTTCAAGCACTCGGGGAGCTTCATTAGATCAACGACGACTGCCTTGATGGCACTGCCTTTCCCCAGCTGCCGTCACGGGAGCTAGGATCTGATCGTAGCACCTACGTCAACCGTCTCGACGACTATGACCCTCGCGTAGCCAGAAAGACCCATCTCTTATCAGCTATGGATACCCTTCACACCAAGGCTCTCCTGCACACCGAAGAGATGCAAGCTTGGGTCGACTACTATCTTTAGGAGGCCGACAATTTTTGATAGTGGAATACTCAGCTCCTTAGCCAGAACTAGGAGCTCAGGAAGGATATTGTAGAGCTGGTACCCTCGGTTCCCCCTAGGAGGAAGATCCTTCGGAAGGCTCTTCGCCGTCCAAAAAAGTTGACCAGGTGAAGCATGACCCTACCCAACCCAGGTGAGGCTAGAACGTCTGAAGGACTAATGGCCGACGACAAGGCTGAGCCAGCACCATAGCTGAGTATGTCCATGAGTATGTCCAAGGGTACGAGAACACCTATGGCGATGCCCTTGACAACCACTAGATGGTTGTGCTAGACGCTAGATTGCGGATGATTTTTTTCTTGTTTGTGGTACCATCCATAACGACTTGTGCTATGGGTGAGATAAAAATAAGAGCTGAATTGTAATGAACTATTTTGTATCACATTTAATAAAGAATATGTGAATTATTTTGGGGTACATTTTTCTAAGTCTTTTCTTATGTTCTTGGAATATTGTCACCTTCAGAATGGCCAACGACCAGAACCCATCCGCCACCCCCAACCTGCCAAGCCACACAATACCAAACGGATAAGCTCTAGGGCAATGTCAGCCGGGGCACCCATTGTCATCATCCCTACACTGGCCGAGATGATGGCCAACCAGAACCAACTCATCACCGCTCTGTTTTCTCAGATGCAACAACAGCAGGACCATATGCTTGAACAACATGCTCAGATAAATCGTCTGCAGCAGCAACACCACTTTGAGCTACCTCCACGCCATCAAGCCCCCGCACCGGCCCCCACCACCAAACTTTCAGAGTTCCTACACGTAATACCTCCCATGTTCTCAAGCATGACCAACCCATTGGAGGTAGGGGATTGGTTGAGGACCATGGGAAAGAAGTTGGATCTCCTCCCTTGCTCTGACGCGGAACGAGTGGCTTTCGCAGCCCACCAACTCCAGGCTCCAGCTGCCGAGTGGTGGAAAAACTACCGTGAGTCCTAGCCTGAGGGTCACGTATTCACTTGGGCGGAATTCTCCACCGCCTTCCGAGCCGCCCATGTTCCTACTAGAGTCGTGGCCTAGAAGCCACAAGAATTCTGTGACTTGCAGCAGGGAGGCAAGTTAGTCACGGAGTATCTCCACGAGTTGAACCACCTAGCTCGTTATGCACCAAAAGAATTCCGCACTGACGCCAACCGTCAGGCCAAGTTCCTCCGGGGACTGAAGGACGAACTATTCGTCCAGCTTGTCGTAGTGGACTATGCCAACTTTCAACAGTTGGTGAACAAGGCTATCATCTAGGAAACCGAGCGAATCCGGCTGGACCTTAAAAAGAGGAAGATGATAGCCTTCTGACATAACCAGAGGATCCTTCAAAGGCCCCTCTTCACTCCTCTGACCCATGTGCCGAGTCATCACCCTCACCCTGCCTTCAGGCCGCAGTACAACTCTGGCGGTTCGAGTACCGAAAACCCCCGCCAAGCTCCACCTGCTCCCACCAACTCCATCAGCTCCACCAGCACTGGCCGCCAAGGACTATACTCTGAGGGACCGAAACGACAAGCCGGTTGTATGCTTCAACTGCCATAAGGAAGGGCAGTACTCCCATTAGTGTCCTCACCCCAAGCAACCCCAAGGAACTGCTCCCAACCAAACAATCTGTGCCCGCGTCAACCACGTCACCGCAGAAGAAGCCTAGGAGGCTCTAGAGGTCGTCCTCGGTATGTTTACTACAAACTCCATACTCGAAGTTGTGGGATCGGAATGGCCACTAGAGTGGGGTGAATAGGCGCCTCGACACTTTCTCGTGAATGTGATGTCCTGTTCAAATCACCCAACACTCAGAGATTTAGAAATACAATTCAGATTCAAAATTGTAACTTCAATCAGGTCATTCAACAATTTCATTACACTTTGAATACTCAACACAGGAGGTCTGAGATTTATCAGGTGAGGTTTAGCACTGATCACAACAGTACATCAAAACATTGTGTACAACTAAAAAAACTGACTCAAACTAACAAATCATCTCAAGGCGAAAACTGAACATACTAACTTTCACTCAAATCTGTAAACAAATTTCAATCAATTAATTCACTTCAGAAGAGCTAAAAAAATTGGAATACCCAGATTGTGATTTCAAATCAACAATTCAGTAGCAGCACATATATCTGATGTTTTAATGAGATAATCAATAAGCACTCATTTTCTAACAGCATAATTCAGCAGCAATAATAGAAACAAATTATCAGCAATGAAGTTCTTTGCACAAGACAGTATAATTGCAGAAATTAAATCAAATTCCAATTATCTGCAAATTTAATTCAGAGTTATTCTGATGCCAAAACAGTACACTGAAACTAAACTTTAATTAAAAACCTGCTGAAAAACAGACTTCAGAAAATTGCAAACTGAGCAGATTACTGAATTTTCCACACACAAATATCAACTGTAGCTTGTCTGAAAACAGAATATTCAAATCAATTTAGTTCAATCAGATCTCAGATTCCATTCTGAATACAATTTAAAATTCAGACTCCAAAGATCAAATCTGGATTACAATGCTGAAACTGAAATCTATTTCAATTCAAAACAGAGTTTAAACTTCAGATTACAGAAAACACTTTTTGTCTGAATCATTTGGATACAAAATTTGTATTCAGGTTTCAGCTATTCAATTCATCTCAACACAACAATATGAGACTAAAAACAAACATGACACAATCTGAATTATTTTCAAATAAGAAATTCTGAACAGAATACTCTGAAAATTTAAAACTGAAACTGAACATATCTAGTAAGCCATTGACAACAGAGTTCAGATTCACACCTAACTTTCAATATAACACAACCTCAATTCTGAATCCTTCAAATTTTAAATCAGATCACATGTACTTTTCAGAACAATTCAATCAAACAGAACAGAAACATGAACCTGTCGACTGTTGGGGGAATATATTTCCCTTGAACATGGGCCAAATGACGTCAGCCTCCGACAGCCTTCGGCCCAGAGCCCAGCGCTGTCGGAGCCTGTTTTCTCTCTAAGTATTGTTTTCAGGTCCCAAGGTGCCTTTCGGGGGTCCAGCTCGGAGCCCCAACTTCGGGCCCTGGCGCAGGGCGCCTGAGGCCACCCCCCGGGCGCAGGAGGCCGGAGGCCACCCTCCGGTTGCAGGACGTCGGAGGCCGCCCTCCGGAGCCAAGACCGGAGGCCGCCCTCCGGAGCCCAGTTCGGAGGCCGCCCTCCGAGAGCCAAGTCCGGAGGCCGCCCTCCAGAGCCCAGTTCGGAGGCCGCCCTCCGGAGCCATGTCCGGAGGCCGCCCTTCGAGAGCCAAGTCCGGAGGCCACCCTCCGAGAGCCTAGTTCGGAGGCCGCCCTCCGGGAGCCAAGTCCGGAGGCCACCCTCCGGGAGCCCAGTCCAGAGGCCGCCTTCCGGAGCACGCTTCGAAGCCCCCCTCCGGGGTACACTTCGAAGCCTTCTCCCCAGCCTCCACCTTCGGTGTGTCTTTTAGCTGGTCAAAGCCTGGCATAGCCTGACACGTCTGTAAAGCTGTAAAGTTGTCTGGTACCTTTGCACAGTAGCTAGCTCCCTTTCCCTGTCTACCCCTATAAGCCTAGGAGCTTGTAGAGGGTATCTTGGTCTTTTCCTTAAGGCCTGCGTGCCTATAAAAGCAGGGCCAAGCCCTTGTAGTGGGGGACATGCTCCAGGGGGCCAAGAGACCCTGGAACTATTGCTCCATACTAGGACATACCATGCCAAATCCACCACAACTGGACGTAGGGTTATTATCTCCCAGGAGAGGCCCGAACCAGTATAAACCTCTTTCTCCCTCTGTTAGAGTCCTTCGAGGCTCATTCTCCACATCACACTCCACTACACAGAAACCTGCTGGAACTAACGCAATTGTTCCAACAGTTGGCGCCGTCTGTGGGGACCTTAGTCCTAGAAGCTTCGAGGCTTTCTTGCTTCGCGCACCCTCCGGCAAGGGGCTTCGGGTGCAGCTCGAAGGCCACCTTCGCCTTCCTCCATCCTTCACATACCGGAGCTCACTCTCCGGCAAGGGGCTCCGCTCCACGTGCCGGCGGCCGTCGAAGCCCCAAGAGCTACAAGTACGCCTGAGAAGGGAGCTTCGAAGCCTTCTTGCTCCGCGCACCCTCCGGCAAGGGGCTTCGGGTGCAGCCCGAAGACCGTCTTCGCCTTCCTACTTCACACACCGGATCTCACCCTCCGGCAAGGGGCTCCGTTCCACGTGTCGAAGGCCATCGAAGCCCCAAGGGCTACAAGGTATGTACAATCCCAAGCCCTACTTCGATATACCAATCTGCAATTACATTAATATAAGCTCGAAGCCCTGCTTCGCCTTAAGGCCGAAGTCCTGCTTCACCATAGTTCCGAAGCCCTGCTTCGCCCTTAAATGCAAACTTTTGCTCCATCCTGTTGAAAAACCGAAGCCATGCTTCGCCTTATTTAAAACTGAAGCCATGTTTCACCCTATTTAAAACCGAAGCCTTGCTTCGCTTTATAAAATCTGGAGTACCCCTCCGAAGGCTACACAGTGCCTCCGGGCCCGTAGCAGTGGGCTAAAAGGACTCCGGGCCACTGGCCCGACGCGTCCAGGGATTCCGGGCTCCGCACCCGAAGCATCCCAGGTTCGAAGGTAACCCAGAGTCGAAGGTGGCTCAGAGTCGAAGGTGGCCACACTATCACAGGTTCGGTGAATCCACACCAAATATCCTTCTCATTACAGGACCAAGTTCCGAAGCCTTGCTTCATTATCCAAACACGCTCCGAAGCCTGGCTTCGCGTGCTCATATACTATACGCCTAAGCGTATCGAAGTCTTACTTCGCTAAAATCTAGGTGCATTTCAGAGCCTCGCTCACGCACAGCATCCAAATCCTAGCATGCCAAAGCATGCCTCGCTAAGCTTGGTTGTACCGAAGCTTTGCTTCGCACCAAGTTAGCACGTGCGAAGCCCAAAAGAGGCCTTCGCTCAGTGAAATTTCAGCAGCCGAAGCATTGCTTCGCACCTAATTAAAGCATTCGAAGCCCAAAGGGGCCTTCGCTTAAATAAAATTTCATGCGTCGAAGCCGCCGAAAGGCGCACCCTTCGCATCTTTTATTTCTTGCCCGCACCAGCAACGGTTAAGTCCCTAGCTGCCACGAGCAAAGGGGGGAAGCATGTATGCGAGGTGTGCGAATGTAATACGCAATACGAGCGTGACAAGCTAAAACGATCGAAGCCAAACAATACGAAGCATACAGACGAAGTACGCAAATATAACAAACTCCATTCATTGTATATTGAGAAGTGTGTTACAAACATACTTCGAAAGCAAAACTACGTATAGTCTGTATCTAAACCTAAGAAGAACCGTGTGCGAGGCCCCAACCCTCGCTTGCCCCTTCTTCGGCTAGGGCCACCTCGGCTGGACGTTGCCTCGTCGGAGCCCGCTCTCCCTCGGACAGCCCGTCCAGGCTCCGAAGCCCGTAAGCTTCGTCTTCCACTTTGCAGGTCGCTCCAAGTTAGCGAAGCAGGCGGTGCCGTATCGAAGGCAGAAAAGTCTAGGGCTTCGTCGCCTGCAAAGGCCGTTCGCGAAGGCAAAGACAAAGGGCCCTGAAGGGACTCCGTCTTCACAGCGGCTAGTAAATCCTGAGGTACTTCGGAGATGGCTTCGCCGCTAGGCCCCCTCGGATGCTTAAACCGAGGGGGCCTTCGGACCTAGCTACTTCGAGGATCGCCCACAGCTATTGAAGCTCTTCGGAGTCCTCGAGGACTTCGAGGTCTACGCTCGAAGTCTGAGCCTGGGCAAGTATAAAAAACCCCCGCATTTATATTAATAAGCTGATAGAGTTTTTACAAGCCTGTAGCTAAGTATTACAAAAGGCCTAAGGAGATCTACACCTTCGGAGGCAGAGGTGCCGAAGTCGAAGGCTGATCAGGCGCAGCAGGCGCTTTGGCTCGGCGATGTCGAAGGGCCTTCTGGAGGTCGAGGACTGCTTCGCAGCCTTGCTCCTTCCAGGGTTCCTGCAGCCGCCGCCAGGCTCCGCGAACTTCGGCCGGAGGCGTCACCAAGTGCGGACCCCCGAAGGCCACTGGGGTCACGGAGGTTGCCGCCCGAAGGTGGTCACACCCCGCGACATGGAGCATATGCAACGCCCCTTGGCCCGCGACGCGACCGGCCATAAGAGCGAAGCCCGTCAGCACTTCGTCCGCTATCGAAGCCGTCGTCTTCAAGAAATCAGCGCGGTCCCCAATCGGGTCCTGATCGCCAAAGTCCGGAGCCCGGCACTCGGTCCCTATTTTCTCAAGGACCTCGGTCAGGCTCTGGGTGGCTTCGCCGAGATTGGCCACGACGAAGCTCTCAAGATCCTGAGCCCGTTGGCGGAGCTCCTCGTTCTCCTTCGCCTGTCGGGCCTCGGCATCCTTCGAAGCCTGGAGCTCCGCGCGGAGCCGAGCCGTCTCCGAGGCTAAGGCTTCCTTCGCCTCAGCAGCCGAAGCCTCGGCCTGCCTCCGCTTCTCGGCTTCCTCCGAGACCTCGCGGCGAAGGGCCTCCCTCTCCTCTGCGAGGCGCTCCATCCGCCTGTCGGCAGCAGTCGAAGCGGCTGCGTTCAGTGCGAAGGCCTGCAGAAATTCAACAAGTCATAAGTATTAACCAAGGGCTAAAGTATAGTTCGAGGCTGCAAGGGGCTTCGCTCACCCGCATGAGGACCTCGTTCGAGCTGACAAAGAGATCCGTGGGGTCTCGGTGGCTAAGCTGGGCCACCAAGTCCCCCTCCTCCGCAGAAGCACAAGCCTGGCGGAAACCGTGGATCGCCGCCACCGTCACGCCCCCCCTCGGCTTGAAAGGGTGAATCACGGCCACGGCCGCCTCCGCGGGCTCCGGCGAGGCAGGGCTCAAGCCCACCACGTCCACTTCTTCTTCACCTCCAGGGACCTCGCGGCCTCCGCTGCCTTCGTCGTCGGACGAAGCACTCTCGGAGTCCGAATCGCTGCCGCTGCTGCTGCCGCCGCTGCTACTCGAAGCTTCCGTGGGCTTCGCTTCGGCAGGCTTCGATCCACCTTCACCTGCCGGCTTCGCCACAGTGGGCCTCGCATCGTCTTCGTCCTCTGCAGGGAGCCAAGTCAAAATCTGCATATTGAAGAGAAGCATGCAAAAGGAAAAAGGGTTTACCATCGTCGGAGATTTCTTGAAAGGAGGATGGGGCTAAGTGTGCCCTCCAACTCCTTCACTGCGAAGCTGGCGCATCTACCTCCGCGCCCGAGGTTGGTTCCGCCGGAGCATCCGTGGCCTCCTTGGCAGCCGGAGTGTGCGCGTCGGCCTTCGCTGCCAGGGGCTTCGCTGCCTTCTTAGGGGTCGGAGTAGTTGCGGGCTTCGCCGCAACCTCCCCCGAATTAGAAGCTTCGGCCGCGGGGACCCCCGGCCGAGGTCCCGAAGCATCCGCTTCGTCCTCGTCCCCCCTCTTCCTCTTGGCTCCGGCCGACGAGGTAGCCAGGTGGGCGAAGTCCGGCAGGGCAGGGAGCCCTCCGAGGTCGAGCGCGGTCCATACCTTGTTCCAGTGCTCCCAGGACCCCACCAGTGCAAGGCGCTGGTTCTGCTCCTCGGGGGTCGGAGTCCCGATGACTCGATCCGCCGCCGCGATGGCCTCCTCCGGGATCCTCATTTCGAGGTCGGCTTCATGGAAAGTTTGAGTTAGAAGTGAAAATCTACGAAGTATTAAAAGCAAAGAAATTGTGAAGCCTTACAGAAGCGGTCGAGGGCCAACTCGCTAAGTTCACCTCGAACCAAAGCCTGAAAGAGCCCATCCGGCCAGGAGCGCGCGAGGGGACTGAGCCGGAGGGTGATGAACTCCTCCGCGAGGTCCCTCATACTCATCTTCGCCGCCACTCTCCGAAGCAGCAAGATCCTCGAGCGAAGGATGTCTTCGCTGGTCTTCACCACCCCTTCGCGCTGGTACAGGATGTGGGCGTTGGTACTCCGAAGGGGGGAGTTCGCGCCGACAGAGGCATAGAACCACTCCTGATCCCACCTCGAGTACCATTTGTTGTTTACGGCCCTCGCCGGGAAGGCGTCTTGGTACTCCTTTCGGAGCTGGAAATTGGCACTGCCGAAGGCCAGCGCCCTCTTGACGTGGTCCGTCCCCTCCCTCGGCTTCGGTTGGCAGTTGGCGTCGTGGAGGGCGACGAAGACGTCCGCGCGGCCCTCGCAGCCCTCGGCCCTCATGTCCCACTCAAAGACAGCTAACCTCGCCACTGCGTTGGGCGAAAGCTGAGGGAGCTCGAGGTTGTAAGCCTTGAGGACTTCGCTCAGCATCCCCACTGCAGGCAGTCCGAGGCCAGCTTCGAAGAAGGCCTCGAACACCACCACCTCGTCAGCACGAGGCTTCGGCTCAGCCTCCGACTTCTCTGGGACCCGAAGCTGGATCTTCGCCGCAATCTTCCCTTCGCAGGCCCTCTGGACCGACTCCTCCGTGGAGATCGAGGCCCTCATCTCCAGGGTCCGCTCGAACTTGTCGAAGGGCGTCCGAAGGTCCCTCGGCCCCAGCCGCCTAGGCGCAGTCTTCGCCGCCGCAGCCGCCGCTGCCTGCACCTTGGCGGAGCCCGAGCTCGAGCCCAAGGCCAGAGGCTTCGCCACCGCCTTCTTCGGCATGTTGATGGGACTTCGCCGCGAAGGGCTAAAACTAGCGAAGGGGGCTCGAAGCGAAGCTAGAAGAAGAAGAGAGCGAAGATTGCAGGGCAACGAGAAGAAAGCGAATGAAGGTGTGCCGAAGCCGCACGCGGTAAGCCCCTATTTATAGGCGCGGTAAGAATTTCAACCGTCGTGGGCCGAACCCACCGCCAGGTGGGCCTCCAGCGAAGGCGAATCGGCCCAGAGAAAGGTAACGGTAACTTTTTTGACCGTTGCGGAGCCGTTCGGGCTCCCTGAGGCCGTTCTGGCAACTAGCGCGGGCATTTATTACCCCCGGGTATCGAGGTCACCTTCGGTCCAGGCTCCGAAGGTATGTTTTCTCTGAAGTTGTGTTTTCAGGTCATTTGTCCTAAGGCCGCGTGCACCCCTTCGTCCCGAAGGCCTACACGCGAGGGGCTACTGTTGGGGGAATATATTCCCTTGAACAGGGGCCAAATGACGTCAGCCTCCGACAGCCTTCGGCCCAGAGCCCAGCGCTGTCGGAGCCTGTTTTCTCTCTAAGTATTGTTTTCAGGTCCCAAGGTGCCTTTCGGGGGTCCAGCTCGGAGCCCCCACTTCGGGCCCTGGCGCAGGGCGCCTGAGGCCACCCCCCGGGCGCAGGAGGCCGGAGGCCACCCCCCGGTTGCAGGACGTCGGAGGCCGCCCTCCGGAGCCCAGTTCGGAGGCCGCCCTCCGAGAGCCAAGTCCGGAGGCCGCCCTCCGGAGCCCAGTTCGGAGGCCGCCCTCCGGAGCCAAGTCCGGAGGCCGCCCTCCGAGAGCCAAGTCCAGAGGCCGCCCTCCGGGAGCCTAGTTCGGAGGCCGCCCTCCGGGAGCCAAGTCCGGAGGCCACCCTCCGGGAGCCCAGTCCAGAGGCCGCCTTCCGGAGCACGCTTTGAAGCCCCCCTCCCGGGTACACTTCGAAGCCTTCTCCCCAGCCTCCACCTTCGGTGTGTCTTTTAGCTGGTCAAAGCCTGGCATAGCCTGACACGTCTGTAAAGCTGTAAAGTTGTCTGGTACCTTTGCACAGTAGCTAGCTCCCTTTCCCTGTCTGCCCCTATAAGCCTAGGAGCTTGTAGAGGGTATCTTGGTCTTTTCCTTAAGGCCTGCGTGCCTATAAAAGCAGGGCCAAGCCCTTCTAGTGGGGGACACGCTCCAGGGGGCCAAGAGACCCTAGAACGATTGCTCCATACTAGGGCATACCATGCCAAATCCACCACAACTGGACGTAGGGTTATTATCTCCCAGGAGAGGCCCGAACCAGTATAAACCTCTTTCTCCCTCTGTTAGAGTCCTTCGAGGCTCATTCTCCACATCACACTCCACTACACAGAAACCTGCTGGAACTAACGCAATTGTTCCAACATCCACAAACTAAATCCTGACAAAATTCTGATAATGAACAGCGTAGTTTCTGATCAAAACAATCAACACAGCCGCAGTTTAGACAAACTCTTGATGAAGAATAGTGTAAACTATCAAAAGAGATTCAGTCTGATTCAAATTTCAGATTGCAGTTTCATATCAGTTCAGTTTATAACTTCAGTTTCAGATCAGATAAAAACTGTTCAAACACAAATCTGAAACCAAAACTGAGTTCTACAAAAACCTTATGAGTAACTTGAGTTCAGATTAACCATATTTTCAGAGATTAACCAGAGAGCAAATTTTTCAGAACTACTCTGAATCTTCACACAAATTTTCAGAACAGAAAAAATATGACAGATCATAACTTCTGAAAATTTAAACACATTTTATGTTCAAAACAGCTTCACAACCATCTTTGATTAGATCAATAAACTTCAGTAGTAAGGAAATAAGCTATATACTCAAATGGATTCATAGGAGAGTACTAAACATTAAACAGATTCATCACAGAACATATGTTCTTCTGAATTTTTCCATCAAAAACGGCAGCCCCTAGCAATTGAGATAAGAATCACAAATTTGAAAAGGTTAGCACCAAGATACATACACAAATGATTTACTCAATAAACACTCCAAGAATCAGCCATGATGTTGATGAACACTTGAAGATTCATTTCATCAAACATGTAGAGGGCTAGACAAAAACTGAAACACTTTTCAGAATATTTTTTCAGTACTATGGTGCCTCCTTTGATCAACAAATAGATCAAGAAGAAGTTGAATAAATCACATGAAACTTTCAAAAATAGATCATTCAAATCATGCACAACAAAAGATGTATAAACATTAATATCAACTTCTGCACTAGATTCACTAGAAATCGCAGCACAAAATCGATCTGAGCCAAAATAACCCTATGCGCTGGAAATAGGGATTACCGTGAATAGTGTTGCCAAAATGGCTGTACCAAATCCGGAATTCCCAGCAGAACACTATTCATCGTCAAAACTCACTTCTACTCAAACCGATGAACAGTATATTTCTTGCCTTGGAATTGGCATTATACTGATCCTTCTCAGTCTGAGAGGTGCGAATCTCAGGGATGGAGTATTGTGAGTCCACAATCTCCCAAATTGCATTTCCTTGGCTTAACAAGTAAGCCTCCATGCGCACCTTCCAGTATGCAAAGTCTGTCCCATCGAACAGAGGAATTTTACTGCCTCTATCCATGTCGCCAACAGATCACAAAACCGGTTAAGGTCAACTGGTGATCTTAACCCGCTCTGATACCAATTGTTGGACCGAAAACGGCGACCAGAGGGGGGTGAATGGGAGCTTTTAAAATTTCAGGCTAAAAACAGCCTTCGGTTTTAATCCTGTCTTCTGCGGAACAGGCTTCGAACACTACCTTCGAAGTTCTGATTCGGAGGTACTTCGACAGCTCCGAACACAGGCTTCGCAAGAGCAAAAGTTCGAAGCCAAGAAGACTTCGCTCCACTTACCACCCTCGAAAATCTACTCTGCTAAGTCAGTGCAGGCTCCGCACACAGGGTGCTTCGAGCAGGCTTCGCACTTCACCCTTCGCAAGAGTGAACACCCTACTGAGGACTTCGACCAAGTACTTGGCGGCAGCAACTGGTGCTAGACTTCGTACACGAAGGTCTAAACGCACACAGACGGACTTCACTAGGGGCTTCGACACAAGAAGCAAAACGGGCTTCGAACAGGGCTTCGCTAGTAAGCTGTGAGGTCAGCCTCAAGTTACACAGAGCGACAACACACTGAAAACACACTTCGCAGAAAAACAACCTTCGCCTAGACAGGCTTCGGTGCACTACAACTAGCGAGGTATGTAACGCGAGCTCAAGCAAAAAGCACAAAGAAGCAGAGCTTCGCCGCTTGAACAAGGAACACAATAAAATGAACTCTGGATGAATACAGCGAGGTATGTGGCTACAGGAGCTCAACAGTAAATGCTCAAAGTGTTAAATGTTACCTACCGAGCCCCCATATTTATAGCCCACAGTTCACCCAAAGGAAGTGACTACTTTACCCCTAGGGTTTACATTGATTTTGACTCTACAGAACTAAGGGGTACAAAAGGTAGTCCACCTTTATTCTGGAGGCTTCTCTGTCAGCTTTGCAGAGGGGATATTGTCAGCCTTTTACAGAACAGACAGTGTCAGCCTTTGCAGTCTTTGACCTTCTGGAATCCTCCCTTCGCACGCGAGGGTGTGGTAGCTTCGGTGAGAAGCCTGAAGCCAGATGGCCTTCGCTTCGCCGAAGATAGCCTTCGATACAGTGACGGTTTTGAGCCGAAGCCGTCAAAGCCCTTGGGCCTTCGCACCAACACCTCCGGAGTGGACCACCACGGCTTCGCAGCTACTCCCAGCTCGTACTCCATCAGTCCGTGTACCGAAGCCATGCAGGCCGAAGCACCTCAAGTCAACCTTGCTCCGGAGCTAGCCTTGCTCCGAAGCCTTCCACCCTCCGAAGCCCCACCTTCGGAGTACCACCCTTCGAAGTCCCTCCTTCGTCCAAGGCCTCCGCATGAAGCATTCCATGAGCCCTTCGTCGCAGTGCCTCTCCCCGAGCACACTCCTCGACGAGCCACACCCGGACCATGCCTTCGATGCGCCTCGACTTCAGAGACCTTCGTCGGGTACCTTCGAATGTCTCCCTCCGGAGCACACTTCGAATTCCTTGCCTCCGCAGAGGACTTGATCCACCAACTCCGAAGTCACTCCATTTGGAGTACCTTCGAAGTGCCTCACCTCCGAGGACTTTGTCTCGGAGCACCTTCAGCCGGAGCCACGCTCCGCACTCTCTGCCTTCACCTGGCACGCCTCGACCCGAGGACCAACCCGGACCACCTTCGCAGCCACCGTGACGGAGCTCCCCGCTCCCCTGGCATCAAGCCTCCTGCTTGACCCAGGTTCACCTGCTGCGAGCCTTGTCTGTCGCCTCCGAAGTTCCTGCGCACCACAGACACGCAGACAAGTGTATCCAGTACTCCGGAGACCTCTCCGGGTTAGCAACCTCCGGTACACACTCCAGTGTACCGCCCAAAGTACCGAAGCCTTTGGTACGAACCCAGTCATCGTGTACTGTCGGACCCCTCCGACGAGCACACTCCGCTGCAACAGCTGCAGCAAGCAAACACCGAACATCCTTCGGTAACACCACCTCCGAACACCCTTCGGAGGTCCAACCTCCGAAACCCCCCTCCGAACACCCTTCGGAGGTACCCTTCGAACAGAGGGTAAAAAGCCTGTCAATCACTCATCACAAAACACCGAAACCAACCCTTGGTTTCTCAATCTCCCCCTTGATGAGTGCATTGACAACCAAATCCAAGTTCAAGAAAATGTAAAAATTTTCAGCACACAAGTGACCATAAAAACTCAGAAAAGAGCCAAATCATGTCACTTGACAAAAGAATTTTCCTCCCCCTTTCTCAAAAGAGTAAAAGCCCCTTCGGCAATAAAAACTCCCCCTGAATTAAATTATCCCCTTTTGGCAAACAAAGAGCCTTTATGTCATGATTTCTCCCCTTTGGAAATTATACCCCTTGTGGCAGAGAACGAAGCAAGTGACTCTCCCTTGAGGAATTTCTCCCCCTTTGGCAATGCAAGCATCAAGGAGCAAGTAAAAGATGCAAAGCTTCGAAATGAGCAGAATTGCAAAGACATATGAAGCAAAAATATGCCAACAGTAACACTATTGATCATGGGCTCAGCTCAAATTAATATTCTCTAAAAACATGATGAAGCATGTGATTTGATCATTTTCGAAATAAAAGCATCACCACTTAGTCAAGGAAACTAGACAAGTAAGAGCAGGGACTGCGCAAAGCTAGTCAATTTCTACTCTAGACAGACAAGTCCAGTTCAAATGGAGCTTGAAAAGCAAACTTGATAATTAAGGAATTTTGTTGTTCTTTTCTTAGTGCCAGGGGTTATTTGTTTGTCCACCTTATACTTTCCAATCCGGCCAAGCCTAGGCATGAAAGCCATAAGAAGCTTAAGGCATAGATTTTGGCATACACTACGCTTTTCCAGTTCAGACCAATGTGCAATGGTAAGCAGTCTAGAATAGGGTAGTGCAACAAACAAATCCACCTGGATCTTTTAACTTAAAGCATGCAAATCATGGAATTTTTGATTTAAACCAAGTGAACCAATTGTTTGGTACTTTATGAATATCCATGAAAATTGAGAACAATTTTTCAAGTTGCAATTTTTAGCATCCAAAGAAATGTGTCTTGCTATCAAGCAGATAAAGGATAGCTAAAGCAGTCCTGCCTAAACATGCTAGATTCAAGACTAAGCAGTGAGCACGATTTGATTTTGAAAATAAAACACCATGCACATGAATGTTCCAGATGAATTAACAAGAGCTGAGCTGACATGATTTCATGAATTATAAGCAGGCATATAAGTGCAAAATATGTAGATGCAATTTCAACACAATTAGACAAAGGCACATCCATCTAAAACAGCCCCCCCTCACAAAATGCCGTAAGAGTGACAAATGCCAAGTTCCCCACGCAAGTAAGCAAAACGAGAAGCATCGAGGGGTTTTGTAAAAATGTCGGCAAACTGGTGTTGGGTATCAACATAATGAAGTTCAATATCACCCTTCTCATTGTGATCTCTGAGAAAGTGATACCGTACATCAATGTGTTTGGTTCTGGAGTGCTGAACTGGGTTGTTTGCAATACAAATAGCACTAGTGTTATCACAGAAAAGTGGAACACTCTTATAATCTAACCCGAAATCCCGCAAAGTGGAAACCATCCACAAAATCTGAGAGCAACAGCTAGCTGCAGCAACATATTCGGCCTCAGCCGTCGATTGTGCAACACTAGACTGTTTGCGGGAAGACCAGCAAACCAGTGAAGTACCCAGAAAATGACAAGTACCAGAGGTACTCTTCCTATCAATTCTACACCCAGCAAAATCCGCATCGGAATAACCTCGAAGACATAAAGACGAAGATGCTGAATACCATATGCCAAATTCAAGGGTGTGTTTGAGATACCTTAGAATGCGCTTTACCGCTTGGCGGTGCGAAGCTCGTGGTGAAGCCTGAAAATGAGCGCACAGACACACTGCGAAGTGTATGTCCGGCCTCGTGGCAGTCAAGTAGAGGAGGGAGCCGATCATGCTTCGGAACTCCTTCTGATCTACGGCTTCTCCATCTTCGTCAGGGTCCAATGTTACAGATGTAGCCATTGGAGTGGCGAGGGGCTTCGCATCGGACATGTTGAACTTCTTGAGCAGGTCCTTGGTGTACTTTGTCTGGTGGACGAAAGTACCTTGTTTGCTTTGCTTGATTTGCAAACCAAGGAAAAAGGTGAGTTCACCCATCATAGACATTTCAAATTCCCTGCTCATGGTATCTGCAAACTCGGCAACCAAAGCATGAGAGGAGCCACCAAAGATGATATCATCCACATAAATCTGAACTAGGAGGAAATCTTTGCCATGCTTGAGAGTAAACAAGGTTTTATCAACAGAGCCCATCAAATACCCTCGCTCAAGCAGAAAAGACTTAAGTCTATCATACCAAGCCCGAGGGGCCTGCTTGAGTCCATAAAGAGCCTTATGAAGTTTAAGGACTTTATGCGGGTACTTGGGGTTTTCAAAACCAGGGGGTTGTTTTACATAAACATCTTCACCTATGAAGCCATTAAGAAAAGCACTTTTGACATCCATTCGATAGAGTTTGAATCCTCGGGATGTCGCAAAGGCAAGCAAAATCCTAATGGCCTCAAGGCGAGCAACAGGTGCAAAAGTTTCAGTAAAATCAATCCCTTCTAGTTGAGAAAAACCCTGAGCTACAAGTCTAGCCTTGTTTCTAACTATAGTCCCATCCTCCCCTTGTTTGTTTTTGAAAATTCATTTTGTTCCAATGAAATGAACATTTGGTGGAGGATCAACTAAAGTCCAGACTTGGTTTCTCTCAAAATTTTCAAGTTCCTCATGCATGGCATTGATCCAACTAGAATCAGAAAGTGCATGACTAACATCTAAGGGCTCGAAAGAAGCAACGAAAGCAGCATTAGTGAAATGGGCATGAGAACGTGTTACCCTTTGATCAAGCTCACCAATGATCTGCTCAGGAGGGTGCATCCTTTGAACATGATGTGGAGCCTCGCGGCGGGATGCAGTCTCCCCCTCAACTTGTGCGTTGGAGTGGTTCAAGATGACCGATGTTGAGGTAGTCGCTTCGGGACCTCGTGCCGAAGTAGTCGAAGCGGGTTCAGCTTCGGGGGTTGATGTCGAGGGTAGTGGGGGTTCATCCTCGAATTCTCCGGGATCTTCTTCTTCGAATAAGGTCTGTTCCATGTCGTGTTCATTTGCCTGTTCAAAAGCAAAACTAACAGAGGGGGTTGATTCATCAAAAGTCACATCACATGACTCGATGACAACGTTAGTTTCCAAGTTATAAACACGATAAGAATGACCATGAGTAGTATAACCCAAAAAGATCCCGTCAGAAGATTGCAACTCAAATTTATCCAAGTTACCACGTTTTAGGATAAAGCAGCGACAGCCAAAAACTCGAAGATGAGTAACCTTGGGCTGTCTCCCAAAACGCAGCTCATAAGATGTCAAATTTAAAATTGAGCGCAAGAAGATACGGTTTGAGATGTAACATGCAGTGTTCATGGCCTAAGCCCAGAATTTTCTAGGAGTCCTATGCTCATCAAGCATCGTCCTAGCCATCTCAACCAAAGTGCGGTTCTTCCTCTCAACAACACCGTTCTGTTGAGGAACCCGCGGAGCAGAGAATTGATGTTCTATGCCATGCTCCATGCAAAAGTCAACAAAGAGACTATTTTTGAACTCAGTGCCATTATCACTTCGAATGAATTTCAATGCACCTGGGAGTTCAGTGAAAAGTCTCAAAGCCAAGCTCCGAAAGTGTGAAAACACTTCATCCTTGCTGGCAAGAAAGAAGACCCAAGAGTAGCGAGAGAAATCGTCGACAATAACTAGTACATACCACTTGCCGCCTAAAGAACTAACCCGAGAAGGGCCTACAGTGTCCATGTGGAGAAGTTCTCCGGGCTGTTCAGTCATCACTGTGGTGACTGGCGAATGTGAAGCGGCGATCATTTTACCATGTCGACAAGGAGCGCAAACTAAATTCTTCTCAAACTTGAGCTTGGGCAATCCTCGGATCAGGCCTAGGGCGCTCAGATGAGCGAGCAACTCAAAGCTCATATGTCCTAGTCTCCTATGCCATTTCCAAAGCTCAGAAGTCGAATGTGCAACAAGACAATGAGAAGAACCAGACGACTCTGAAAAATCAGCTCCAAAAACTCTCCCAACCCTAAAGATCTTACACACCACAACGCCATCATAATTGAGCACTTGCGAAGTATTGCGATGGAATCGCACTTCGAAGCCCTCATCAAGCAACTGAGATACTGACAGCAAATTGTATCCCAGGTTTTCAACCAAAGCAACATCTTTGAGAGTGAAGTTCGAGTTAATTCTTACCACACCTTTACCTTTCACTCTACTCCTTCGATTGTTTCCGAAGGTGATATGTTCCCTTTGCTTGGTTGTGGTGAGGCTGGAGAACCAAGCTGCATCTCCGGTCATGTGGCGTGAACAACCGGAGTCCATGATCCACGTGCCCTCCAAGCCTCGATCTGTCGCCTACACACGATAATAATGTCTCGATCGCTCAGTGCTGGGGTGAGTGAAATAATGACGAGGCATCCAGCACTGAGTGACACGAGTAGTAGGCACAGTAAAAGCAGACGGTCTACGCACATAATAATCAGAATGATGCAAAGTGCGAGGTCTACCTACATGCTGTGAACGAACAACATGTGGAGGTCTCCTACTCTGACGAGGTACAAATCTGCTAGCTCGAGGTCTACCACTATATGGAACATGGTGAAGACCTCGAGGAGCAAAACCTCTCCGAGAAGTACGAGGAGCCTCAAAAGCAGGACGATAGTACATCTCAGACTCATGCATTCCTAAAGATGGGTAATGCATGTCCTGATAACTCATCGCCTGTGCGCGTCGCTCATCCTTGATGCGACGAAAACAGAACCCAACCAAATGACCTGCCCACTGACAATAAGAACAATGGAACACTCTCCTAGGGGCACTCTCATGGGTCACAGGAGCAACTCTCACAGGCTCCTTGGGTTTCTTCTGTGTGGTTTTCTTGGGAGGGATTTTCTTGGCAGGAGGTGTGGTTTTCTTTGGTGGATGGGTAGGCTTTTTGGCTGATGGGGTGTCCAACAGAGCTCTCTCTTCTCTAGGGTGGTGGGAGAGGTAAAAACAGTTTTGGACTTACTGTCTGAAGGTATCCTCTCAAAACCCAAACCTAGAGCTACCCCTGCTCTGTCAGCACACAACTTGGTCTTGGCCAAGAGCAAATCCATCCTACCCTTTCCCTCAGTGCATTTATTAACCACGGAAAGGAGGTATTCATTTTCTGACAGTGCCTCTAACAGTGCCTAGCTGGTCCTTAAGGGTAATGCAAGTGTCACAAACAGGTTGCACATCCTTAGAACTACCGGCCCTCTCCAATCTAGCCTCTAAATCATGAACATGCTTATCACGTAAATTAATGCTATCGCGCAATAATGAACAGTTCATGCAATCAATAACATCATGAGGTCTAGAATCCACCTTCAAAAGCTGCTTCTGCGCAGTCTCAAGCTCAGAAAGAGTTTGAGCATGTACAGAACGCAACTGAGCAAGCTCACTCATGACAACAGAACAAGACTCACATTCAGCATCATCAAATTTAGACTTAAGCATGGCATATTCAGTAAAAATAGTTTCTAGCCTAAGTCTAAGGTCTTTTCTTTCTCTAGCGGCTTGCACAAGTAATCTATCCTGACCAAGAACTACTTCATTCAGCTCATCTAATTTAATTAGTAGCTGGTCAGATGATAGGTTTACCTCAGATGAGTCAAGCTCATCGCCGCTGTGATTGCTGTCGGCCATGAAGCAAAGGCCGGTGAAGTCTCGTCCTTTCTTGTCCTTCTTTTCCTCCTTCCTTGGGGACTCCTCCTCCTCAGAGCTTGACTCCTCAGTTGAGGACGTGTCAATGTCGCTGAGAGCAGCAACAAAGGCTCTAGAAGCGGCCTTGGCTACTTTCTTAGCCATCTTGCCGCACTTGCCCTTCACAAAAGGCTTCCTCTCCTTTTTGAGGTATTTGGGGCGCTCACTCACATCTCTCTTCTTGAGCTTAGGGCAATTAGCCTTGATGTGAGAAGTGTCACCACATTCATAGCAACCACTAAAACCACTTCTCCTCTGATCCCGTCTCTCATGATGAAAGCGGGTTAACCTCCGGGCAATGAGAGCAAGCTCATCATCATCTAGAGTATCCACCTGCTCCTTTGTGACGGAGACCAGGGAGGACAAAGCAAAACCATCTGCAAGAACAAAAGTGCCAGATGTGCTTGGTTCTGCAGTGGTGCCACGGCTAGTGCTAGAAACCAATGCCAATGGTTGTGTCAAAGAGCTTCTGTGCACAGCAAGAGATGCCTTGGCAATCTCTGTGGACTTCAGCTTGCTAAAGAGTTCATCGCAGGTCAAAGTGTCATATCCTGCGGACTCCTCAATGCTGGATATCTTTACTTCCCATATGCTACGGTCAAGAGCATAGAGAAGCTTGATAGCCCTATCATGATCACTGTAAGCAAGCGTCCCGTTGGACCGCAAGTTACTCACTATCGCATCAAAGCGAGAAAACATGGCATCTATAGATTCACCAGGGGCCTGCACAAATAGCTGATACTGTTGGTTATATGTGCTTTGGCGCCTGGCCTTGATCTGAGTGGAGCCCTCATGAAAAACAGTGAGCGTTGTCCAAATTTCCCTAGCAGTCCTAAGGTGCTGCACCCTATCGAACTCACTTCTACTCAAACCGATGAACAGTATATTTCTTGCCTTGGAATTGGCATTATACTGATCCTTCTTAGTCTGAGAGGTGCGAGTCTCAGAGATGGAGTATTGTGAGTCCACAATCTCCCAAATTGCATTTCCTTGGCTTAACAAGTAAGCCTCCATGCGCACCTTCCAGTATGCAAAGTCTGTCCCATCGAACAGAGGAATTTTACTGCCTCTATCCATGTCGCCAACAGATCACAAAACCAGTTAAGGTCAACTGGTGATCTTAACCCGCTCTGATACCAATTGTTGGACCGAAAATGGCGACCAGAGGGGGGGTGAATGGGAGCTTTTAAAATTTCTGGCTAAAAACAGCCTTCGGTTTTAATCCTGTCTTCTGCGGAACAGGCTTCGAACACTACCTTCGAAGTTCTGATTCGGAGGTACATCGACAGCTCCGAACACAGGCTTCGCAGGAGCAAAAGTTCGAAGCCAAGAAGACTTCCCTCCACTTACCACCCTCGAAAATCTACTCTGCTAAGTCAGTGCAGGCTCCGCACACAGGGTGCTTCGAGCAGGCTTCGCACTTCACCCTTCGCAAGAGTGAACACCCTACTGAGGACTTCGACCAAGTACTTGGCGGCAGCAACTGGTGCTAGACTTCGTACACGAAGGTCTAAACGCACACAGACGGACTTCACTAGGGGCTTCGACACAAGTAGCAAAACGGGCTTCGAACAGGGCTTCGCTAGTAAGCTGTGAGGTCAGCCTCAAGTTACACAGAGCGACAGCACACTGAAAACACACTTCGCAGAAAAACAACCTTCGCCTAGACAGGCTTCGGTGCACTACAACTAGAGAGGTATGTAACGCGAGCTCAAGCAAAAAGCACAAAGAAGCAGGGCTTCGCCGCTTGAACAAGGAACACAATAAAATGAACTCTGGATGAATACAGCGAGGTATGTGGCTACAGGAGCTCAACAGTAAATGCTCAAAGTGTTAAATGTTACCTACCGAGCCCCCATATTTATAGCCCACAGTTCACCCAAAGGAAGTGACTACTTTACCCCTAGGGTTTACATTGATTTTGACTCTACAGAACTAAGGGGTACAAAAGGTAGTCCACCTTTATTCTGGAGGCTTCTCTGTCAGCTTTGCAGAGGGGATAGTGTCAGCCTTTTACAGAACAGACAGTGTCAGCCTTTGCAGTCTTTGACCTTCTGGAATCCTCCCTTCGCACGCGAGGGTGCGGTAGCTTCGGTGAGAAGCCTGAAGCCAGATGGCCTTCGCTTCGCCGAAGATAGCCTTCGATACAGTGACGGTTTTGAGCCGAAGCCGTCAAAGCCCTTGGGCCTTCGCACCAACACCTCCGGAGTGGACCACCACGGCTTCGCAGCTACTCCCAGCTCGAACTCCGTCAGTCCGTGTACCGAAGCCATGCAGGCCGAAGCACCTCAAGTCAACCTTGCTCCGGAGCTAGCCTTGCTCCGAAGCCTTCCACCCTCCGAAGCCCCACCTTCGGAGTACCACCCTTCGAAGTCCCTCCTTCGTCCAAGGCCTCCGCATGAAGCATTCCATGAGCCCTTCGTCGCAGTGCCTCTCCCCGAGAACACTCCTCGACGAGCCTCACCCGGACCATGCCTTCGATGCGCCTCGACTTCTGAGACCTTCGTCGGGTACCTTCGAATGTCTCCCTCCGGAGCACACTTCGAATTCCTTGCCTCCGCAGAGGACTTGATCCACCAACTCCGAAGTCACTCCATTCGGAGTACCTTCGAAGTGCCTCACCTCCGAGGACTTTGTCTCGGAGCACCTTCAGCCGGAGCCACGCTCCGCACTCTCTGCCTTCACCTGGCACACCTCGACCCGAGGACCAACCCGGACCACCTTCGCAGCCACCGTGACGGAGCTCCCCGCTCCCCTGGCATCAAGCCTCCTGCTTGACCCAGGTTCACCTGCTGCGAGCCTTGTCCGTCGCCTCCGAAGTCCCTGCGCACCACAGACACGTAGACAAGTGTATCCAGTACTCCGGAGACCTCTCCGGGTTAGCAACCTCCGGTACACACTCCAGTGTACCGCCCAAAGTACCGAAGCCTTCGGTACGAACCCAGTCATCGTGTACTGTCGGACCCCTCCGACGAGCACACTCCGCTGCAACAGCTGCAGCAAGCAAACACCGAACATCCTTCGGTAACACCACCTCCGAACACCCTTCGGAGGTCCAACCTCCGAAACCCCCCTCCGAACACCCTTCGGAGGTACCCTTCGAACAGAGGGTAAAAAGCCTGTCAATCACTCATCACAAAACACCGAAACCAACCCTTGGTTTCTCACCTGGCCTCCCTGATCCTTTGGCATCAAGATCCCCGCTCGACCCTCGATCACCCGCCGTCGACAATTGGTTAGCATCTTGTCCCTACACATACAAGACAAGCCAAGACACGAACGTGATGCACCACTAAAAACCTCGGCAACCAATCAACCTTTTTACATCGAGCCCCTCGATGCACTCAAACCACTCTCAACCACTCAACCTCTCAAACGCTCATCCTTGTCAATCACTCATCATCTAGACCGAAACCACCCTTGGTTTCACAGAAGTAATCTTATTCGACTCGGGAGCAACCCACTCTGTCATATCCAAAAACTTTGTGATAAATAATGGACTAGAAGTACTCCAACTACCCAAACCCTTCGTAATTGCCACCCCGACAACCAAGATATAGCCACCCTGTTTAGCCCAAGGGCAAGGATAGGGATCCAAGGAGTATTATTTTGGGCTGACCCAATCCTTATAGGTTGCAATGGCCTAGACCTCATCCTCGGTATGGACTGGTTAATGAAGTAGAAGGGAATGATAGACTACTCCTGCAAGTATGTCATCGTAACCAGCGAGCATGGAATCACCATGACCTTTAAGATGGGCACACAAGGACTGAGAAGGACTTCTCTCCACCAAATGGTAGTAGAAGTACATGTAGTCTGAGAGTATGCGGACATTTTACCCAAAGAATTGCCAGGAATGCCGCCCAAGAGGGACATTGAATTCAGGATCGAACTCATCCTAGGAACCACACCCGTCTCCAAGCGACTGTATCAGATGGCCGCAAATGAGTTAGCCAAAGTGAAAAGTAACATTGAAGTACTCGAGCATAAGGGATATATTCAACCGAGTACCTCGCCTTGGGGTACACTGGTCATATTTTCCATGAAGAAGGATACGACCAAGATGATGTGTGTGGACTATAGGGCTTTGAATGATGTAACCATCAAGAACAAGTACCATTTACCATGGATCGACAACTTGTTCGACCAACTCAAAGGATCCTCGGTCTTCTCCAAGATCGACCTCCGATCAGGCTTACATCATCTCAGGCTCAGAGAGGAGGACATCCCCAAGACCGCATTCACATCCCGATATGGCTTGTATGAGTATACAGTGATGTCGTTCGGACTCATCAATGCCCTCGCATTCTTCATGAATATGATGAACAACGTCTTCATGGAATTCCTGGACAAGTTCATCATATTATTCATCGAGGACATCCTCGTCTAATACAAAAACAAGGAGGAACATGAAACCCATCTCCGTTTGACCTTGGGGAAGTTATGAGAGCATCAGTTATATGCCAAGTATAGCAAGTGCGAATTCTGGTCATCCGAGGTGAAGTTCCTAGGGCATGTCATATCTACCGGAGGGATAGCCGTGGATCCGACCACCGTGGAAGTAGTAACAAATTGGTTGCATCCCAAGAATGTATCGAAGATCTGAAGTTTTCTAGGACTGGCTAGATATTACCGACGATTCATTGAATTTTTTTCCAAGATTGCCAAGCCCATGACTAGATTACTTCAGAAGGAAGTGAAGTTTGAATGGACTCCAGCCTACGAAGAAAGCTTCCAGACCCTCAACAAGAAGCTTGTATCGGCCTCGGTGTTGACCCTGCCGGACATCCGAAAAGACTTCCATGTCTACTGCGATGCCTCTCGGCTTGGACTAGGGTGTGTTCTCATGCAAGACGGGAAAGTGGTATCATACGCCTCTCGGCAATTGAAACTGCACGAGCTGAACTACCCCACATATGACTTAGAATTGGCAGCAGTAGTCCACGCACTGAAGATATGGAGGCATTTTCTGGTCGGTAACAGATGTGAAGTTTTCACCGACCACAAGACCCTCAAGTATATATTCACCCAGCCTTACCTAAACATCAGACAAAGGAGATGGTTAGAATTAATCAAGGATTATGACTTAGGCATCCACTACCATCCAGGCAAGGAAAATGTGGTGGCCGATGCTTTGAGTCGGAAGGGATACTGCAATGCCCTCACTATACGAGATCAAGCCACTCTGCTATACTGAGAAATGGAAAGGATGAACTTCGGAATCATTACCAGAGCATACCTCGCCGTCCTAGAGGCAAGACCTATCCTAATGGACCAAATCTGCAAAGTGCAGAAAGAAGACCCCGACATAGTAGATATCCAGAAGAATATGAGGAATGGAAAAGCCCTAGAATTTTTCCGAAGATGAGGTCAGCAATATATGGTTCGGAAACCAGCTGTGTGTGGCCAACCAGCTAGAGCTAAAGGTCCTTATCCTCAAGGAAGCCCATGAGACCCTGTACTTCATACATTCGGGGAGTACTAAAATGTACCAGGACTTGAAGGAGAAGTACTGGTGGGTTAGTATGAAGAGGGAAAACGCTGAATATGTAGCTAGATGTGATACTTGGCAGTGAGTCAAGGCAGAGCACCAAAGACCTACCGGTTTACTATAGCCCCTCAAGGTCCTCGAGTGGAAGTGGGAAGAGGTAGGGATGGACTTCATCACTGGACTACCTAGAACCCAAGTCGGACATGAATCCATTTGGGTGATCATTGATCGACTCAGTAAGGTAGCTCATTTCATCCCCGTCAAGATGACTTATAGTGGCCCAAACCTAGCAGAATTATACATGGGCGGGATCGTTTGTTTACACAGAGTCCCAAAGAAGATAGTATCTGATCGAGGTAGCCAGTTCACCTCCAAGTTTTGGAAGAATCTTTCGGAAGATCTCGGCACCCGACTAAACTTTAGTACGGCGTACCACCCATAGACCGATGGTCAGACTAAAAGGGTAAACGAGATACTAGAACACATGCTTAGAGCATGCGCCATAGATTTTGGCGGAATGTGGGACAAGAGCTTGCCCTATGCAGAGTTCTCATACAACAACAACTATCAAGTCAGTTTACATATGCCCCCATTTGAGGCATTGTATGGATGTAAGTGTTGAACATCGTTACTATGCGATCAGACTAGTGAAACTCAGTTGTTTGGAACGGACATTCTACGAGAGGCTGAAGCGAAAGTCAAGATCATCAAAGATCGGTTAAAAATGGCACAGTCCCACCAAAAGAGTTATGCCGACAATCGACGTAGAGATTTAGCATTCGAGGAAGGCGATTATGTCTATCTTCGAGTCACTCCCCTCCGAGGCACTCAAAGGTTCAACATGAAAGGAAAGTTAGCTCCCCATTATGTTGGTCCCTTTCCGATCCTCCATCGGCAAGGAGTAGCTGCATATCAGTTGGAGTGACAAACCAAGGGTTGGTTTCGGAGTCTGTGATGAGTGATTGACAGAATTTAATCTCTGGTTCGAAGGGGTACCTCCGAAGGGGTTCGGAGGTTGGACCTCCGAAGGTGTTCGGAGGCTATTTCACCGAAGGGTTCGGTGGGTCTGGTTGCTCCGGCTGTTGTAGCGGAGTGTGCCTGTCGGAGGGGTCCGACCGTACACAAGGACTGGGTTGTACCGAAGATCTCAGTATTTTGGGCGGTACACCGGAGTGTGTGCCAAAGGTTGCTAACCCGAAGAGGTCTCCGGAGTACTAGAAACACTTGTCTGCTTGTCTGTGGTGTGCAGGGGACTTCGGAGGTGACGGACGGTTCGTAGTAGGTGAACCTGGGTCGAGCGGGAGGCTTGATGCCAGGGGAGCGGGGAGCTCCATCACGAAGGCTGCGAAGGGGTCGAGGTCGGTCCTTGTGTCGAGGTGCACCAGGAGAAGGCAGTAAGTGCGGAGCGTGGGTCCAGCTGAAGGTACTCCGAGACAAAGTCCTCGGAGGCGAGGCACTTCGAAGGATATTCTGGATGGGGTGACTTCGAAGTATGGTGGATTAAGTCCTCAACAGAGGCAAGGTGTTCGAAATGTGCTCCGGATGGAGACACTCGAAGGTTTACCCGACGAAGGTCTCAGAAGTCGAGGTGCATCGAAGGCATGGTCCGGGTGAGGCTTGTCGAGGAGTGTGCTCGGGGAGAGGCACTGCGACGAAGTGCTCATGGAATGCTTCATGCGGAGGCCTTAGACGAAGGAGGGACTTCGAAGGGTGGTACTCCGAAGGTGGGGCTTCGGAGTGAAGCAGGCTTCGGACGAGGCTAGCTCCGGAGTGAGGATGACTTGTGGTACATCGGCCATGCATGGCTTCGGTACACGGACTGATGGAGTTCGAGCTGGGAGTAGCTGCGAAGCCGTGGTGGCCCACTCCGAAGGTGTTGGTGCGAAGGCCCAAGGGCTTTGACGGCTTCGGCTCAAAACCGTCACTGTATCGGAGGCAGACTTCGGTGAAGCGAAGGACATCAGGCTCAAGGCTTCTCACCGAAGCTACCGCACTCCTCGCGTGCGAAGGGGGGCTTCAGAAAGGTCAAAGACTATAAAGGCTGACAATGTCTGCTCTACTAAAAGCTGACGCTGTCCCCTCTGCAAAGCTGACAGAGAAGCCTCCAAAATAAAGTTGACTACCTTTTGTACCCCTCTGTTCTGTAGAGACAAAACCAATGTAAACCCTAGGGGTAAAGTAGTCAATTCACATGGGTGAATAGTGGCTATAAATAGTGGGGCTCGGTAGGTAACATTGAACACTTTGAGCATTTACTGTTGAGCTCCTGAACTAGCCTCCGCACACTTTGTATTCATCTAGTGAGTTCAGTTTTAGTGTTCCCTGTTCAAGCAGCGAGGCCCTGCTTCTGTGTTCATTTTCTGCTTGAGCTTGTTTCGCATACCTCGCTACATACTTCAATCGTTTGTGTGTCACTTCGAGTGACTTGTGATAGTGCACCGAAGCCTGTCTAGGCGAAGTGTTTTGTGCGAAGTGTGCTTTTTCAGTGTGCTTTCGCTCTGTGTAACTGGAGGCTAGACCTCGCTGTTTACTAGCTAAGCCCTGATCGAAACTCGTTTCCTTCCTGTGTCAAAGCCCCTAGCGAAGTCTGTTTAGTGTGCGTTTAGACCTTCGAAGTATGAAGCCCAGCACCAGTTGCTGTCGCTAAGTATTTGGTCGGAGTCCTCAGAGGGTAGTCTGCTCTTGTGAAGGGTGAAGTGCGAAGCCTGCTCGAAGCACCCTATGTGCGGAGCCTGCACTGACTTAGCAGAGTTGATTTTTCGGGGTTGTGGTTGGAGCGAAGTCTTCTTGGCTTCGAACTTTTTCTCCTTGCGAAGCGTGTGTTTGGAGCCATCAAATACCTCCGAACCAGAACTCCGAAGGTTGTGTTCGAAGCATGTTCCGCAGTAGACCAAATTAAAACAGAAGGCTATTTTTATCCTGAAATTTTAAAAGCTCCCATTCACCCCCCTATGGTCGCCGTTTCTGGTCCAACAATTGGTATCAGAGCAGGTTAAGATCACCAGTTGACCTTAACCGGTTTTGTGATCTGTTGGCGACATGGACAGAGTTAGTAAAATACCTCTGTTCGATGGGACTGATTTTACATACTGGAAGGTGCGCATGGAGGCTTACTTGCTAAGCCAAGGAAATGCAATTTGGGAGATTGTGGACTCACAATACTTCATCCCTGAGACTCGCACCTCTCAAACAGAGAAAGATCAGTATAATGCCAACTCCAAGGCTAGGAATATACTGTTCATTGGTTTGAGCCGGAGTGAGTTTGATAGGGTGCAGCACCTTAGGACTGCTAGGGAAATTTGGACCACTCTCACTATTTTTCAGGAGGGCTCTACTCAGATCAAGGCCAGGCGCCAAAGCACATACAATCAACAGTATCAGCTGTTTGTGTAGGCACCTGATGAATCTATAGATGTCATGTTTTCTCGCTTTGATGTGATAGTGAGTAACTTGCGGTCCAACGTGACGCTTGCTTACAATGATCATGACAGGGCTATCAAGGTTCTCTATGCTCTTGACCGTAGCATTTGGGAAGTGAAGATATCGAGCATTGAGGAGTCTGCAGGTTATGACACATTGACCTGTGATGAGCTCTTCAGCAAGCTGAAGTCCACAGAGATTACCAAGGCATCTCTTGCAGTGCACAGAAATTCCTTGCCACAACCATTGGCATTGGTTTCTAGCACTAGCCGTGGCACCACTGCAGAACCGAGCACATTTGGTACTTGTGTTCTTGCTCTCATTACCAGAAGGTTCACCCATTTTCACCATGAGAGACGGGATCAGAGGAGAAGTGGTTTTAGTGGTTGCTTTGAGTGTGGCAACACCTCTCACATCAAGGCTAATTGCCCTAAGCTCAAGAAGACAGATGAGTGTGAGCGCCCTAAATACCACAAAAAGGAGAGGAAGCCTTTTGTGAAGGGCAAGCGCGGCAAGGTGGTTAAGAGAGTAGCCAAAGCCGCTTCCAGAGCATTTGTTGCTGCTCTCAGCGACATCGACACTTCCTCAACTAAGGAGTCGAGCTCTGAGGAGGAGGAGTCCCCAAGGAAGGAGGACAAGAAGGACAAGAAGGGACGAGACTTCACCAGCCTTTGCTTCATGGCCGACAGCGATCACAGCGGCGATGAGCTTGACTCATCTGAGGTACCACTATCCTCTGACCAGCTTTTAATTAAACTAGATGAGCTGAATGAAGTAGTTCTTGGTCAGGATAGATTACTTGTGCAAGCCGCTAGAGAAAGAAAAGACCTTAGACTTAGGCTAGAATCTGTTTCTACTGAGTATGCCATGCTTAAGTCTAAAGTTAATGATGCTAAATGTGAATCTTGTACTGTTGTCATGGGTGAGCTTGCTCAGTTGCGTTCTGTACATGCTCAAACTCTTTCTGAGCTTGAGACTGCACAGAAGCAGCTTTTGGTGGTTGATTCTAGACCTCATGATATTATTGAATGCATGAACTGTTCTTTATTACGCGAGAGCATTAATTTACGTGATAAACATGTTCATGATTTAGAGGCTACATTGGAGAGGGCCGGTAGTTCTAAGGATGTGCAGCCTGTTTGTGACACGTGCATTACCCTTAAGGATCAGCTAGGCACTGCTAGAGAGCGAGCTGAAAACCTTATGACTGAAAATGAGTACATTCTTTCCGTGGTTAATAAATGCACTGAGGGAAAGGGTAGGATGGATTTGCTCTTGGCCAAGACCAATATGTGTGCTGACAGAGCAGGGTTAGCTCTATGTTTGGGTTTTGAGAGGATTCCTTCAGATAGTGGAAACAAAACTGTTTTTACCTCTCCCACTACCCTAGAGAAAGAGAGAGCTCTGTTAGACACTCCATCAGCCAAAAAGCCTACCCGAGCTCAAAAGAAAACCACTCCTCCTGCCAATAAAATCCCTCCAAAGAAAACCACTCAGCAGAAGCCCAAGGAGCCTGTGAAAGTTGCTCCTAAGACCCATGAGAGTGCCCCTAGGAGAATTTTTCATTGTTCATACTGTCAGCGGGCGGGTCATTTGGTTGGGTTCTGTTTTCGTCGCATCAAGGATGAGCGACGCTCTCAGGCGATGAGTTACCAGGACATGCAATACCCATCTTTAGGTATGCATGAGTCTGAGTTTTACTATCGTCCTGCTTTTGAGGCTCCTCGTGCTTCTCGGAGAGGTTTTGCTCCTCGAGGTGTTCACCATATTCCATATGGTGGTAGAGCCCGGGCGAGTAGCTTTGTACCTCGTGAGAGTAGGAGACCTCGTCATGTTGTTCGTTCACAGCATGTAGGTAGACCTCGCACTTTGCATCATTCTGATTATCATGTGCGTAGATAGTCTGCTTTTACTGTGCCTACTACTCGTGTCACTCATTGCTGGATGCCTCGTCATATTTTCACTCACCCCAGCACTGAGCGATCGAGATATTCTTATCATGTGTAGGCGTCAAATCGAGGCTTGGAGGGCACGTGGATCATGGACTCCGGTTGTTCGCGCCATATGACCGGAGATGCAGCATGGTTCTCCAGCCTCACCACAACCAAGCAAAGGGAACATATCACCTTCAGCAACAATCGAAGGAGTAGAGTGAAAGGTAAAGGTGTGGTAAGAATTAACTCGAATTTCACTCTCAAAGATGTTGCTTTGGTTGAGAACCTGGGATACAATTTGCTTTCAGTATCTCAGTTGCTTGATGAGGGCTTCGAAGTGCGATTCCATCGCGATACTTTGCAAGTACTCAATTTTGATGGCGTTGTGGTTTGTAAGATCTTTAGAGTTGGGAGAGTTTTTGGAGCTGATTTTTCAGTCATCTGGTTCTTCTCATTGTCTTGTTGCACATTCTACTTCTGAGCTTTGGAAGTGGCATAGGAGACTAGGGCATATGAGCTTTGAGTTGCTCGCTCGTCTGAGTGCCCTAGGTCTGATCCGAGGATTGCCCAAGCTCAAGTTTGAGAAGAATTTAGTTTGCGCTCCCTGTCGACATGGAAAAATGATTGCCGCTTCGCACTCGCCAGTCACCACGGTTATGACTGAACAACCCGGAGAACTTCTCCACATGGACACTGTAGGTCCTTCTCGGGTTAGTTCTTTAGGCGGCAAGTGGTATGTGTTAGTTATTGTCGACGATTTCTCTCGCTACTCTTGGGTCTTCTTTCTTGCCAGCAAGGATGAAGTGTTTTCACACTTTCGGAGCCTGGCTTTGAGACTTTTCACTGAACTCCCTGGTGCATTGAAATTCATTCGAAGTGATAATGGCACTGAGTTCAAGAACAGTCTCTTTGTTGACTTTTGCATGGAGCATGGCATAGAACATCAATTCTCTACTCCGCGGGTTCCTCAACAGAATGGTGTTGTTGAGAGGAAGAACCGCACTTTGGTTGAGATGGCTAGGACGATGCTTGATGAGCATAGGACTCCTAGAAAATTCTGGGCTGAGGCCATGAACACTGCATGTTACATCTCAAACCGAATATTCTTGCACTCAATTTTAAACTTGACATCTTATGAGCTACGTTTTGGGAGACAGCCCAAGGTTACTCATCTTCGAGTTTTTGGCTGTCGTTGCTTTATCCTAAAACGTGGTAACTTGGATAAATTTGAGTCGCGTTCTTCTGACGGGATCTTTTTGGGTTACACTACACATGGTCATTCTTATCGTGTTTATAATTTGGAAACTAACACTGTCATCGAGTCATGTGATGTGACTTTTGATGAATCAACCCCCTCTGTTAGTTCTGCATTTGAACAGGCAAATGAACACGATATGGAACAGACTATCTTCGAAGAAGAAGATCCCGGAGATTTTGAGGATGAACCCCTACTACCCTCGACATCAACCCCCGAAGCTGACCCCGCTTCAACCACTTAGGCACAAGGTCCCAAAGCAACTACCTCGACATCGGTCATCTTGGACCACTCCAACTCACAAGTTGAGGGGGAGACTGCATCCCGCCATGAGGCTCCACAACATGTTCAAAGGATGCATCCTCCCGAGCAGATCATTGGTGAGCTTGATCAAAGGGTAACATGTTCTCATGCTCATTTCATTGATTCCGCTTTTGTTGCTTCTTTTGAGCCCTTAGATGTTAGTCATGCACTTTCTGATTCTAGTTGGGTCAATGCCATGCATGAAGAACTTGAAAATTTTGAAAGAAACCAAGTCTGGACTTTAGTTGATCCTCCACCAAATGTTCATTTCATTGGAACAAAATGGATTTTCAAAAATAAACAAGGGGAGGATGGGACTATAGTTAGAAACAAGGCTAGGCTTGTAGCTCAGGGTTATTCTCAACTAGAAGGGATTGATTTTACTGAAACTTTTGCACCTGCTGCTCGCCTTGAGGCCATTAGGATTTTGCTTGCCTTTGCGACATCCCAGGGATTCAAATTCTATCAAATGGATGTCAAAAGTGCTTTTCTTAATGGCTTCATAGGTGAAGATGTTTATGTAAAACAACCCCCTGGTTTTGAAAACCCCAAATACCCACATAAAGTCCTTAAACTTCATAAGGCTCTTTATGGACTCAAGCAGGCCCCTCGGGCTTGGTATGACAGACTTAAGTCTTTTCTGCTTGAGCGGGGGTATTTGATGGGCTCTGTTGATAAAACCCTGTTCACTCTCAAGCATGGCAAAGATTTCCTCCTAGTTCAGATTTATGTGGATGATATCATCTTTGGTGGCTCTTCTCATGCTTTGGTTGCCGAGTTTGCAGATGCCATGAGCAGGGAGTTCGAGATGTCCATGATGGGCGAACTCACATTTTTCCTTGGTTTGCAAATCAAGCAAAGCAAACAAGGTACCTTCGTCCACCAGACGAAGTACACCAAGGACCTGCTCAAGAAATTCGACATGGCCGATGCGAAGCCTCTCGCCACTCCAATGGCAACATCTGTAGCATTGGATCCTCACGAAGATGGAGAAGCCGTAGATCAGAAGGAGTTCCGAAGCATGATCGGCTCCCTCCTCTACTTGACTGCTACGAGGCCGGACATACACTTCGCAGTGTGTCTGTGCGCTCGTTTTCAGGCTTCACCACGAGCTTCGCACCGCCAAGCGGTAAAACGCATTCTCAGGTATCTCAAACATACCCTCGAATTTGGCATATGGTATTCAACGTCTTCCTCTTTATGTCTTTGAGGTTATTCCGATGCGGATTTTGCTGGGTGTAGGATTGATAGGAAGAGTACCTCTGGTACTTGTCATTTTCTGGGTACTTCTCTGGTTTGCTGGTCTTCCCGCAAACAGTCTAGTGTTGCACAATCGACGGCTGAGGCCGAATATGTTGCTGCAGCTAGCTGTTGCTCTCAGATTTTGTGGATGGCTTCCACTTTGCGGGATTTCGGGTTAGATTATAAGAGTGTTCCACTTTTCTGTGATAACACTAGTGCCATTTGTATTGCGAATAACCCGATTCAGCACGCCAGAACCAAACACATTGATGTGCGATATCATTTTCTCAGAGATCACAATGAGAAGGGTGATATTGAACTTCAATATGTTGATACCCAACACCAGCTAGCCGATATTTTCACAAAACCCCTCGATGCTTCACGTTTTGCCTACTTGCGTGGGGAACTTGGTATTTGTCACCCTTACGGCATTTTGTGAGGGGGAGCTGTTTTTAAATTATCATGCATATGATCATCACGTTTGAAATTGCATTTACATCTGTTGCACTTATATGCCCAATTCTAATTCATGAAATCATGACAGCTCAGCTCCTTTTAATTTATCTGAAACATTAATGTGCATGATGTTTTCTTTCCAAACTCAAATCATGCTCACTGCTCAATCTTGTATCTAGCATGTATAGGCAGGACTGTTTTAGCTATCTTTTATTTGCTTGATAGCAAGACACCTTTTCTCTGGATGCTAATTTGTGCAACTTGAAAAATTGTTCTACATATTCATGGATATTCATAAAATGCTAAACAAATTATTCATTTAATCAAAATTCAAAAATCCATGATTTACATGCTACAAGTTAAAAGATCCAGGTGGGTTTGTTTGTCGCACTACTCTATTCTAGACTGCCTACCATTGCACATTGGTCTGAACTGGAATAGTGTAGTGTCTGCCAAAATCATTGCCTTAAGCTTCTGATGGCTTTCATGCATAGGCTTGGCCTGATTGGAAAGTATAAGGTGGACAAACAAATAACCCCTAGCATTAAGAAAAGAACAACAAAATTCATTGATCATCAAGTTTGCTTTCATTACTCCATTTGAACTGGACTTGTCTGTCTAGAGTAGAAATTGACTAGCTTTGCGCAGTCCCTGCTTTTACTTGTCTAGTTTCCTTGACTAGGGGTGATGCTTTTATTTCAAAATGATAAAATCACATGCAATCATCATGTTTTTAGAGAAGGTTAAATTGAGCTGAGCACTTGATAATTGGTATTAAATGATGGCATATTTGTTGCTTTATGTGTCTTTGCAACTCTGCCCATTTCGAAGCTATGCATCTTTTACATGCTCCTTGATGCTTGCATTGCCAAAGGGGGAGACATTTTTGAGTTCTCTGTTGCAAGGGCGTTCAATTAAATTACTCAGGGGGAGTTTTTATCTTGAAAAAGGGGAGATTTGCCGAAGGGGCTTTTACTCTTTTGAAAAGGGGGAAGAAAATTCTTTTGTCAAGTGACATGATTTGGCTCGTTTCTGAGTTTTTATGGTCACTTGTGTGCTGAAATTCTTTAAATTTTCTTCAACTTGAATTTGGTTGTCAATGCACTCATCAAGGGGGAGATTGAGAAACCAAGGGTTGGTTTCAGAGTCTGTGATGAGTGATTGACAGAATTTAATCTCTGGTTCGAAGGGGTACCTCGGAAGGGGTTCGGAGGTTGGACCTGTGAAGGTGTTCGGAGGCTGTTTCACCGAAGGGTTCGGTGGGTCTGGTTGCTGCGGCTGTTGCAGCAGAGTGTGCCTGTCGGAGGGGTCCGACCGTACACAAGGACTGGGTTGTACCGAAGATCTCGGTATTTTGGGCGATACACCGGAGTGTGTGCCGAAGGTTGCTAACCCGGAGAGATCTCCGGAGTACTGGAAACACTTGTCTGCTTGTCTATGGTGTGCAGGGGACTTCAGAGGCGACGGATGGTTCGTAGCAGGTGAACCTGGGTCGAGCGGGAGGCTTGATGCCAGGGGAGCGGGGAGCTCCGTCACGAAGGCTGCGAAGGGGTCGAGGTCGGTCCTCGGGTCGAGGTGCACCAGGAGAAGGCAGTAAGTGCGGAGCGTGGCTCCGGCTGAAGGTACTCTGAGACAAAGTCCTCGGATGCGAGGCACTTCGAAGGATATTCCGGATGGGGTGACTTCAAAGTATGGTGGATCAAGTCCTCAACAGAGGCAAGGTGTTCGAAGTGTGCTCCGGATGGAGACACTCGAAGGTTTACCCGACGAAGGTCTCAGAAGTCAAGGTGCATCGAAGTCATGGTCCGGGTGAGGCTTGTCGAGGAGTGTGCTCGGGGAGAGGCACTGCGATGAAGTGCTCATGGAATGCTTCATGCGGAGGCTTTAGACGAAGGAGGGACTTCGAAGGGTGGTACTCCGAAGGTGGGGCTTCGGAGTGAAGCAGGATTCGGAGCGAGGCTAGCTTCAGAGTGAGGATGACTTGTGGTACTTCGGCCATGCATGGCTTCGGTACACGGACTGACGGAGTTCGAGCTAGGAGTAGCTGCGAAGCCGTGGTGGCCCACTCCGAAGGTGTTGGTGCGAAGGCCCAAGGGTTTTGACGGCTTCGGCTCAAAACTGTCACTGTATCGGAGGCAGACTTCGGTGAAGCGAAGGCCATCAGGCTCAAGGCTTCTCACCGAAGCTACCGCACCACTCGCGTGCGAAGGGGGGCTTCAGAAAGGTCAAAGACTGTAAAGGCTGACAATATCTGCTCTGCTTTGGTTGAGAATATGATGAATTTGTGCCATTGCAGTTTTGAATTGTTACAACATTTTTAGTTCACTGCTTGTATTACTAAACAACTGTGTATTGTGTGATAGCTCTGTTCATCATCAAGAAATTGTCAACCTGTAAGTATACTGCAAACTTGTTTTCTAAGTTTTGGTAATCTGTGTTGTCTGGTTATGTTTTATATTATCTATGTCTAATCTTCTACCTAATGAGATGACTAGATTCAGCAAAAATACTTAAGCTTAATTCAGTTTTGAGATATTTTCAGTAAAAGTCCTCTGTAGCAATTTATTTTCATTTTCCTTGTCTGATATATAGTTTTGCTCTTTCTTGTCTCTGATGTGTCAACTTTTAGATCTTTTATGTCATCCATACTGTTCCGATACTTACTGTAGCTACATCATTACATGTTCTACTTCTTTACTGTTTTTCTGAAATTAATTATAGCTAAAGTGTAGGACCGAAAGTAGCGACCAGAGGGGGGGTGAATGGGCGCCTAAAAATTCTTTCGAATCAATGGCCTGCTCCCAAAACCCAACGCATTTTAAAAAGAAGAACTAAACAGCAACGCGAGAACAGATTGACTAAGTCTGCAGATTCGAAGTTTGCTGATTCTGAGGTTGCAGATTTTGAGGTTGCAGATTCTGAGGTTGCAGATTCTGAGGTTGCAGATTCGGAGGTTGCAGATTCGAAGTATGCAGATTCGAAGTATGCAGATTCGAAGTATGCAGATTCGAAGTATGCAGATTCGAAGGTTGCAGATTCGAAGTATGCAGATTCGAAGGTTGCAGATTCGAAGTATGCAGATTCGAAGTATGCAGATTCGAAGCTTGCAGATTCGAAGTCTGCTGATTCGAAGTCTGCTGATTCGAAGTCTGCAGGTTCGAAGCTTGCAGATTCGAAGTCTGCAGATTCGAAGCTTGCAGATTCGAAGACTGCTGATTCGAAGTCTGCTGATTCGAAGCCTGCTGATTCGAAGCTTGCAGGTTCGAAGTCTGCAACACAGAGTTGGACTTCACACAAGAAAAGGAACTTTGACCCTGCCAACTCGATCAAAAAGCAACACAGGAAAAGCAAGGCTAAAGTACTAGCATACTGTAGCTACAGGAAAGTAGTACTACTTGCTACAGAGTAGTAGTACTACTTGCAACAGCAAGAACTAGTACTACTTCTCACGAAGAACACATACAACAGAGAAGCTTCTGTTCCAAATAAATTGATCGCACGCACAGAGAATGAACTGCAGTGCACAAAAATGCTTCGCACAAGCAAAAACAGCCAGATTAAAAGCTCTCCCAGACAACAAAAAGTCACTTAAAAACTTCAGGAAGAACAAGGCTTGTTGCCTGGTGACCCACGCATGAACAGGGGAGAGAGAATGCAAGAAACAAAATGACCCAAAGGAGTAGTATTGATTTTCAGCAAAAGGGTAGTCCAAACCCTAGGGGTTGGGGTCCTATTTATAGGCAGCCCAACACTAGGAATATTCTACCTGCCCCTTAGGGTTTTTACAGACTCAAAAATAAAGGAAAAGACTCTACTGCCCTTAGGTATTTTTACAGACACGACAGACTGACTGTGGGCCTAGAGTTACAGATGACTTATCCGGAAGCTAAGTTTTCGTAGCGACTACGGCTTCTCTTCTGGACAGTCGGATACAAGATCGACGGTCGTCAGTTTTGCGCCGAAACTGACAAAGCCTCCACCGACTTTGCACCAGGTACCCGGATTGGGCCGGCCCGATTCCGCAGCTCTCTCAGCCCGGCAATCACTCACCGCCCGTGTACCTGAGTCAATCCTGGTCAACAGCCCAGTGGGTCTTCTACTGCTTCTGGCCCATGCACCCGGATTGGGCCAGCCCGACTTCGCAGCCTCCTCTGCCCGACAGTCGCTCGCTGCCCGTGTACCTGAGTCACACGCGGCCCATAAAACAGCAGATCTCCTCTCTTCTTCAGTCCTCTTTGACTATCGTTGACAATGACTCATCACTTCTAGAGCCATGAGGCCCACGCTATTCAGCATGGCTCCTCAATCTCCCCCTTGATGAGTGCATTGTCAACACTCCTCAATTCTCAGCTCTTCAACACCTGCGAACAAATGTGGAAACACGAAAACAAAACACAAGAAAACAAAGAAGAAGAAGAAATGAGGTAAAAGTTTAACCCTAATGACCAAAAGCCAACCAAAAGCAAGAAACGGTCATTATGGTTAACCAAAACGTAAAAGCTCAAAATGAGTGTGATTTCAGAACAACAAGGATATCGACAGAGTAAGAACTAACTCCCCCTTAAACTCTGATCCCAAATTTTCTCCCCCTTGTTGACAAGTAAACTCATCAAGCACTCAAAAGAGACACAGACTCCCCCTGAAAAGCAACTCCCCCTCAAAATATGCAGTGAATTCAGCTGGGGTGAAGGTGGAGTGTAGAAAGCATGCTTCTCAGATATGATTGACTGCAATTACAACATCTAACAAGTATAGCAACAGACATACTGTCTTAAGACACATGGCATGATCAGTGCAACAGATGATATCTAAAGAAAGTCATTAGCACGCATTTTTCAGTTTTTGCAAAACAAAACATCACCATATTTCCTAGTTAATAAGCAAGGTAAAGCATGAGATGCAGAAGCTAACTGATGTCTACCAAGATAAACATTGTTCAAAACAAAGTGCTTCAGCAAACTGGTTATCTTGTTAAATGTTCAGGCTTTTTCATTTTTCCTTTTTCATTTGTGCCAAGGGTTATTTGCATGTCAAACCTTATGCTAACCGACCAAGTCAAGCCTAGGCCAAAACTGGACCATCGGAAGCTTAAGACATTGGTCTTGGCATACACTACACTGTCCTAGTTCATACCAAAGTGCTATGGTAAGCAGTCCAGAACAATGCAATGCGACAAAGCAAACCCTCTTGGATCTTTTCAACTCAAGCATAAAAAGGCATGGAATTTTCATTCATTTTTTGATTTTTTATCATTTTTATAGCATATTTTCCATGTTAAAGCATAAAGATGTCCAAGTTGCATATCTGCATCTATGTGATGAACTAGCTACAAGGCATGTAACAGATAGCAAAAGCACTCAGCCTACACATGCTAGTTACCAGAAGCAATGGTGATCATTTTTCAAGTTGAAAGCGTAAAAGCCATGCATATGACAGATATCAGACATATCAAATGAACTGAAACAAAGCATGATCATCGACGAGTAATCAAAAGCATGTACCAGCTAGAATAAGTAAAGCAGTTTAATCATATAACAGAAGCAGGCTCAAAAGTGTGATATGTGAATATGTATGATATGAACACACACAAAAAGACTCAAGAAAAGAGTAAAGAAGAAAGAAAAACTGACGCAAAATATCCTAGAAAGGATACACAACACCCAAATCCCCTCGTAAACGCTCAAAAGTAGACTGATCTAGGGGTTTGGTGAAAATGTCAGCCAACTGATGATGGGTATCAACATGAACAAGGTCAATGACACCTTTCTCATATTGATCCCGCAAAAAGTGAAAGCGCACATCAATGTGTTTGGTTTTTGAATGAAGACATGGGTTTTTCCCTACACTAATAGCACTGGTGCTGTCGCAAAACAAAGGAACTCTGGTAGGAAAGAACAACCCAAAATCTCGCAGAGTGGAAATCATCCAAACCAACTGTGAGCAGCAGCTAGCAGCAGCTACATACTCAGCCTCTGTGGTCGAAAGAGCAACTCCAGATTGCTTTCGAGAAGACCAAGAGACAAGAGAAGAACCAAGAAACTGGCAAGTACCGGAAGTCGACTTGCGATCCAACCGGCACCCACCAAAGTCAGCGTCCGAAAAGCCAGATAAATCAAGAGAAGATGATGCTGAATAGTAGAGACCAAGATCAGGCGCATAAGTGAGATACCTGAAGATGCGCTTGACAGCCTGCCGATGAGACGCGCGTGGTGAAGACTGGAAGCGCGCGCACAGTCCCACGGCGAACTGTATGTCTGGCCTAGTCGCCGTCAAGTACAGCAACGACCCGATCATCCCTCGAAATTCTCTCTCGTTGACCTTGACGCCGCTCTCGTCCTTGTCCAGACCCCCAGAAGTGCCCATCGGGGTCATCTGCGGCTTCAGCTCACCACCAAAGTCAAATTTTTTCAACATGTCACGAGTGTACTTACCTTGGTGGATGAAGGTGCCGTCCTTGGTCTGCTTGATCTGGAGCCCTAGAAAGTACTTGAGCTCACCCATGAGGCTCATCTCGAACTCACTGTGCATCTGCTCAGAAAACTTGGACACAAGAGAATCAGTAGTACCGCCAAAGATAATATCGTCCACATAAATCTGAGCAACTAAGAAATCTGAAGCATCTCTGAGCAAGAAAAGAGTTTTGTCCACAGAACCCATCACAAAACCCTTCCCCAACAAAAACTGCTTTAACCGGTCATACCAAGCCCTGGGGGCTTGTTTCAACCCGTATAAAGCTTTGTGCAATTTAAAAACATGTCGAGGAAACTTAGGGTTCTCAAAACCGGGGGGTTGCCTAACATAAACCTCCTCTTCTATGTACCCGTTCAGAAAAGCACTCTTAACGTCCATTTGAAAAAGCTTAAAACCCTTTGAAGCGGCAAATGCTAAAAGAATGCGAATGGACTCAAGACGGGCAACAGGAGCGAAGGTTTCTTCAAAGTCACTACCTTCCTTCTGGCAAAAACCCTGGGCAACTAGTCGAGCCTTGTTGCGCACCACAACCCCATCTTCACCTTGTTTGTTCTTGAACACCCACTTGGTGCCTATGGGGTTGCATTCTGATGGCGGCTCAACTAATGTCCAAACCCGATTGCGGACAAAATTCTCAAGCTCTTCTTGCATAGCATTAATCCAATTTGAATCAGAAAGAGCATGAGAGACGTCTCTAGGCTCAAAAGATGCAACAAAAGCCGATTCAGCAAACACAGCAAGAGAGGCAGAAGAACGCAAAGTTCTCTCAGTCAAATCACCAATGATGAGCTCTGAGGGATGGTCACGCTGAACTGCTCGGGTTCCCTGGTGATCTGAAGTCACCTCACCTGAGTCAGCAGCTGGCACCTCTGGACTCGACTGAGGGGGCTCGATCGAAGTGGAAGAAGTGATCAGAGGTCCGCCCTCATCATCAGTCGAAGTCTCAGAAGGTGTGCGCTCTGCGGGGGATGCAGAAGGCCCACCCTCATCAGCAACTGGAGTATCCTCATCTTCTTCAAAGATGGACTCTCCGAGCTCATCATCACCAGAAAGCTCAAACGAAGGAGTCAAAGAAGGCATGGACTCATCAAAAGAAACTTCACAAGTCTCGACAAGCAGCTGGGATTCGAGGTTCCAAACACGAAAACCTCGAGAATGCAAAGCATAACCAAGAAAAACACCATCCCAGCAGCGAGACTCAAACTTGTCCAAATGCCCTCCCTTCTTGAGCACAAAGCACTTGCAGCCAAACGCTCGCAAGTGGCTCACCTTGGGCTGTCTGCCAAACCGCAACTCATATGATGTCTTACCTAGGTAAGCTCTAAGAAAAATGCGGTTTGCCAGATAGCAAGCCGTGTTCATGGCTTCAGCCCAAAAATGCCTAGGAGTCCTGTGCTCATCGAGCATCGTCCTGGCCATCTCGACTAGCGTGCGGTTCTTTCGTTCCACAACGCCGTTCTGTGGGGGAGTGTAAGGAGAGGAAAACTGATGGTCCAGACCCTGATCACTACAGAAGCTGACAAACTGAGAATTCTTGAACTCAGAACCGTTGTCGGAGCGAATTGCTCGCATCCGGCCATTGTTCTCATTCTTCAGCTTCAAAATCAGGTCATGGACAAATTGAAAAGTTTCATCCTTAGACTCCAAAAAGAAAACCCACGAGAAACGAGAAAAGTCGTCAACAATCACAAGTGCATACCATTTCCCACCGACTGAGCGTACCCGAGCTGGACCTACAGTGTCCAAATGTAAAAGCTCGCCTGGATACGAGGTCAACACCTGAGTCACAGGTGAATGAGAAGCGGCAACCATTTTTCCATGACGACAGGGATGACACACTAGATCCTTCTCCATCTTAAGCTTGGGCAATCCTCGGATGAGGTCCATAGAGCTTAACCTGACTAGCAGATCAAAACTCAAATGACCTAACCTCCTATGCCACTTCCAGAGCTCAGAGGAGGATCCAGCAATCAAACAGCGAGAAGGGCCAAAAGAACTAGAGAAGTCAATTCGAAAAACTTTACCGAAGGGTAAAATCTGACAAACTAAAGACCCTCTAGAATCAACCACAGAAGAATTTCCCTTCTTAAAACGCACTTCCAAACCATCCTCAAGAAGTTGCGACACAGAAATTAAATTAAAATTCAGATTTTTGACCAAAGCAACATTCTTTAAAGAGAAATGGTTTGAGATGCTGATTGAGCCTATGCCACTTACTTTCCCTTGACCGCTGTTCCCGAATGTAATGTACTCTTTGGAGCTCGGGGGAGTGAGACTGGAGAACCATCTGCGATGTCCCGTCATGTGGCGAGAGCATCCTGAGTCCATGATCCAAACATCCTCCAGTCCCCGGTCCTGCACAATCAATGTCTGTAAGTGGGAGCAAATGGTCCGGCACCAGGTTTAGCAAAAGAGCTAAACCAGTGTCGAGCCATCTGCTCAAAAGATGGAAAGCGAAAACCATCAAAAGAGTTTGGACCAAAACGCGGCTCAAAACGCGGTCCACGGTCCTTCCTAACCCTACGGCCACGAGGTCCAGAACCGTAGCCAACACGGTCTGGAACTCTGCCGGAACGAACACCACCAACTGGAGCATGGGCAAGAAAGCCGTCTCCTCTACCACCACCTACACGACGCGGCCTGGCCTCCAGCCTCTCCCCGCGCCGAGGAACACGCAGTCTACCACCCTGCTGGTAGAACTGCACCTGATCACTACGAGCCCTCTCTGCTCTCTCAACCCGCTTCCTCCTGAAGCAAAACTCCGCAAGATGCCCGTCTCTCTGACAATACTCACAATGATAGGTAGGCTTCTTGGGATGTGGTTGAGGCTTGGGGTTCTTGGGCTTGGTAGTGTTTGGTGTGGTCTTCTTGGGCTGAGAGGGTCCAGGAAGAGAATCTAAAGAGGAGTGGAGGTGTTTGGGCTTAGGAACCCAGATAGGTTTCTTGGGTGGAGCTTTAGGTGGTTCATTGATCACTCCATCCTTGGGCTGACAAGCCAGGGAAGACTCAGTAGAGTGGGTCTTGGGATACCTCTGCTCTGGAGTCATTTTACTCCACTCCACTGCCCGGCTAATGGCACTCTCAAAGTCAGCCTTGCTGTAGGTATAACCTACCCCAAACCCATCCTGCCTCTTGAACTGCTGGATCATCATGCCGAGTTGTGGCTCTCTAGCACTGATCCAACTCAGGATAGACCGGAGATAAAAATTCTCATTCTGAGAATCAGCTAGCTCCTCTCTCAAGGAAGCTAGTACCTCCACCTGAGACAAGCAGGTCTCACACTCACTCTCCACTTGGACAGACTTTTCAGATTTCAGCTTGATCAACTCCATTCTAAGAGACAGACAGTTCTCACAGACAGTGGGTGGAACTGACAATGTCTCAAGCTCTAGCTTAGTCTGCGCAAGCTCAGCTCTTAACCTCTCCAAATCACCCAAATGCTCATCGCCCTTGGATTTCAGCTCAGCTAAGGCAGCTAGATGAGTTGGGCAATGAACACAGGGTGTGACGACAGTGGCTTGAGCATCTTTCAGCTCCAGCTGAGCGCTTTCAAGCTCAGTGGCCAAAGCATCCCTCTCATCAACCCTTTCTGTGTACCTAGACTTCAAAGTCGACAGGTCACACAGGAGCGCCTCACACTTCGGGCACTCACTGCTACCACCCAAGCAAGGGGAAGAAGATAGACTCTCAACTCTGCCGTTTGCTACGGCAAGCTCACTTTCTAAATCATCTATCCTTTTCTTAGCCCCCCTAAGCAGTTTTTCCCGATACTTCAACTCCTGACGATTGCTCTCAAGTAAATCAACAATTTCGCGCTCATATGATGATACCTTGCTATCGTCGTCGTCGGAGTCGTCGGAGGAGCTCTTTTCTTCCTTATCCCCAAGAGCCATTGAACAGAAGCTCTTGCGGGATCTTCGGCGCTGGTGTGAGCGGCTCTTCGGCTTGTCTCCGAAGGCCATGAAGCAGAGGCCCGCCGGATCGTCCTTGTCCTTCCCCTTCCTGATGACGATCTCCTCATCGCTTGAGCTTGATGAAGAGGAAGAAGACGTGGACTGCTTGGAGTAGCTCTTCTCCATCTCGGCGAAGAAGGCCTTATCGCGCTTCTTGTTCTCTCGCCGGTAGTCCTTCAGGGCCTTCTTGAAGAAACGAGTCTTCGGCTTGCCCTTGTTGAAGGATGAGCTCTCATGCTTGCCGGAGTCGTGGAAGCTGCCACTGGTGCCCTTCTTGTGGCCGTTGCGCTTGGGGCAGTCGGCGATGAAGTGTCCTGGATCACCACACTCAAAGCATCCGGATTTTGTGCCGTGTCTTTTGAACATTCTTTTGTCATAGACACGACGCACCCGGTTGTTAAACAGACACAACTCATCATCTCCCAAAGACTCAAGCTGGTCCTCAGTGATAGACATCAAAGAGAACCCATCACAACTCACAGCAGAGGGATCAACAGAAGGTGTAGCAAGGGCCAGGGATTTTGATCCCGAACCAGTGAGATTTGATCTCAGCTGGATATCTACCTCAGTGGCCTTCAGCTTGCTAAATAACTCAGAAATGGTCAAGGTATCGTAAGAAGTGCTCTCAACGATAGAGGATACCTTGATCTCCCAGATCTTTGGGTCCAAGGTATGAAGAACCTTGAGCGCCTGCTCGTGATCTGAGACTAACTGAGCACCCTCAGCCTTGTTGTCCCGAAGCTTGTTAATGATCGACTGAAAGCGACCAAACAAAGCCTCAACAGATTCACCCGGCTTTTGTGTGAAATTCTCATATTCACGCCGGTAGGTCTGATAGAGCCGAGCCTTGACCTGTGCTGTTCCCTCATGGTGTGCCTTGAGGGTAGCCCAGATCTCTCTCGCAGTGGAGAGATGACTCACACGCTCAAACTCAGTGGGACCTAATCCAGAAAACAGAATGTTCACAGCCTTACTGTTGCTCAGATGCTGAGCAATGATACCAGCAGTACCATGCTCAGTGACTGGTAGAATAACAAATGTGGTGTGAACACAAATGTCCCATATGTCCGAGCCCTGGCTCATTAGATAAGCTCGCATGCGAGTCTTCCAATAATTATAGCCATAGGCTTCCAAGGACGGGACCTTGCCAGGAGACGTCATGGTCACTACCGGGGTTTAGAACCGGTTAAGGTATGGAAAAACCCTAACCAGGCTCTGATACCACTTGTAGGACCGAAAGTAGCGACCAGAGGGGGGGTGAATGGGCGCCTAAAAATTCTTTCGAATCAATGGCCTGCTCCCAAAACCCAACGCATTTTAAAAAGAAGAACTAAACAGCAACGCGAGAACAGATTGACTAAGTCTGCAGATTCGAAGTTTGCTGATTCTGAGGTTGCAGATTCTGAGGTTGCAGATTCTGAGGTTGCAGATTCTGAGGTTGCAGATTCGGAGGTTGCAGATTCGAAGTATGCAGATTCGAAGTATGCAGATTCGAAGTATGCAGATTCGAAGTATGCAGATTCGAAGGTTGCAGATTCGAAGTATGCAGATTCGAAGGTTGCAGATTCGAAGTATGCAGATTCGAAGTATGCAGATTCGAAGCTTGCAGATTCGAAGTCTGCTGATTCGAAGTCTGCTGATTCGAAGTCTGCAGGTTCGAAGCTTGCAGATTCGAAGTCTGCAGATTCGAAGCTTGCAGATTCGAAGACTGCTGATTCGAAGTCTGCTGATTCGAAGCCTGCTGATTCGAAGCTTGCAGGTTCGAAGTCTGCAACACAGAGTTGGACTTCACACAAGAAAAGGAACTTTGACCCTGCCAACTCGATCAAAAAGCAACACAGGAAAAGCAAGGCTAAAGTACTAGCATACTGTAGCTACAGGAAAGTAGTACTACTTGCTACAGAGTAGTAGTACTACTTGCAACAGCAAGAACTAGTACTACTTCTCACGAAGAACACATACAACAGAGAAGCTTCTGTTCCAAATAAATTGATCGCACGCACAGAGAATGAACTGCAGTGCACAAAAATGCTTCGCACAAGCAAAAACAGCCAGATTAAAAGCTCTCCCAGACAACAAAAAGTCACTTAAAAACTTCAGGAAGAACAAGGCTTGTTGCCTGGTGACCCACGCATGAACAGGGGAGAGAGAATGCAAGAAACAAAATGACCCAAAGGAGTAGTATTGATTTTCAGCAAAAGGGTAGTCCAAACCCTAGGGGTTGGGGTCCTATTTATAGGCAGCTCAACACTAGGAATATTCTACCTGCCCCTTAGGGTTTTTACAGACTCAAAAATAAAGGAAAAGACTGTACTGCCCTTAGGTATTTTTACAGACACGACAGACTGACTGTGGGCCTAGAGTTACAGATGACTTATCCGGAAGCTAAGTTTTCGTAGCGACTACGGCTTCTCTTCTGGACAGTCGGATACAAGATCGACGGTCGTCAGTTTTGCGCCGAAACTGACAAAGCCTCCACCGACTTTGCACCAGGTACCCGGATTGGGCCGGCCCGATTCCGCAGCTCTCTCAGCCCGGCAATCACTCACCGCCCGTGTACCTGAGTCAATCCTGGTCAACAGCCCAGTGGGTCTTCTACTACTTCTGGCCCATGCACCCGGATTGGGCCAGCCCGACTTCGCAGCCTCCTCTGCCCGACAGTCGCTCGCTGCCCGTGTACCTGAGTCACACGCGGCCCATAAAACAGCAGATCTCCTCTCTTCTTCAGTCCTCTTTGACTATCGTTGACAATGACTCATCACTTCTAGAGCCATGAGGCCCACGCTATTCAGCATGGCTCCTCATAAAGTTCCTATCTAGAAGTCACTGTTTTTATATGTTGTAGGTAGTTGGTTGTTCCTTACAATTTGAACATTGAAGTCAGAATCTAACAACTCAATCAGGAAAGGAAAAAGAATGTGAGCTCTTAAGTAAAAGAATGTGAATCATTTTTTGAAATGTGTGTGTTCACTGATTGAAAATCAAACCTAATACATCTTGATTATATTGATCAACTTTGTCTAGAGTTTTTGAGTACAGTAAACACTGTTGAATTTATCTGCTGTGCTGTTTTCTAAACCTTGTCTAAATTTCATCAACCAACTGAAATAGTCGGTGATTCAAACTTCGACTAAATATGAAAGTCGGCAAATCATTCCCCGACTTGAACATTTCGACAAGTGATACTCCGAACAAAAAGAATAATTCAATGTGTGCTGATTCTTTGGTTGAAATCTTATTGAGATCTTAAATTGTGCTTCTGTAGTTTTTAGAGGAGCGTTTAGTGTTATAGATAGGACATCTTATTCTTAAGAATTTGTTGAGGCGCCTATTCACCCCCTCTAGTTGCCATTCCGATCCCACAATTGACAAGGTTGAGCGATCTGGTGAGATGAGTGAGTGATGGCTTGATTGCAAGTGATTAGGTGGCTCGAGGGATCGAGAGCGGTAGAGACTTGCTGGCGGTTGAGTTTGCGGATTGGCGTCACATGTCGGCGATCGAGGCGTCTTTGTCGATTTTTGCTAAAAACCGTCTCAACAGAAAATGTTTTTAATTCTAGTAATTAGGAGTTTATTTTTTTCTGTTTTATCGTCTAGATTAACTATAATCTTTTAGTATTTTTCTGAAATCTTAATTCTCAAAAAATATTAAAAGAATAGGGTCAATGATGTAATAAATTAGGAGTTTGCATTAATAGATTTTTCAGAATTTGTAATTTTGATAATTAATTATGGCAATTAGGTAAATACCTAGAACTTTTACCCTAATGGCATTTTGGAGATTTCTTTTATGGGCTTGCCTATATAATGGACCCAAAGGCCTAGGGTTTAGGTGACTCTTTCAGCTGAACATTTTGGGGACTACCAACCACAATTTCTATTTTTTTCTAGCCTTTTGCTGTTCTTAATTTCGTCCTTAGTGTACATCATTCGGATCAAGCACAGAACATCATCCATGAGCTTCCACCGCAGGTACTGTTCATCCTTCGGTGTTTCACTTTTGGAGCTGAGTTTTGAATTGTTTTGATGCTATTTTTGGACCTGAGTTCTTCACGACTTTTGTTGTACAAGTTTCCAGGGTTCCATTTTTAAAGTTTGCAACATCTTTCGACCACTGCTGCATATATTTTTATGTCCAACAAAGTACCTAAAAAGTTCTGGAAACTTCTGATTTCTGCTGAGTGTTGAGTTCTGTCTTCGGTATGGATTCAATTTTTAAGGTGATTTTTGATCTGTTTTGGTACTAATTTTGGACGTGAGTTCTACATAACTCTTGTTGTCCAAGTTTCAAGGTTTCCATGTGTGAAATTTGCAAATGGTTTTGATCACTGCTGCATATTCACCCCCTTCTAGTCGCCATTCCGATCCAAAAATTGGTATCAAAGCCGGTTAGATCACCAGTTGACCTTAACCGGTTTGTGATCCATTTGGCGAAATGGACAAGAATACTAAGATTCTAGTGTTTAATGGTTGAGACTTTGCTTATTGGAAGGTGTGCATGGAGGCTTATCTACTAAGCCAAGCAAGTGCTATATGGACATTATCGATTCCCAATATGCGATACCTGAAACTCGCACCTCACAGACTGAGAAGAAACAGTACGATTGTAATAGCAAAGCAAGGAACACATTGTTCATCAGTCTGAGTCACAATGAGTTTGACAGGGTCTAGCACCTACGAACTGCACGTGAGATTTGGACTACTCTGAAAACCTTTCATGAGGGAACTACTCAGATTAAGGCTAGGAGGCAAACCACATATAATCAAGAATACCAAATGTTTGTGCAAGGCCCCAGTCAATCTATAGATGCCATGTTTGCTCGATTTGATGGAATTTCGAGGAACTGACGCTCCACTGGGACATTAGCTTATTTAGACCATGATAGGTTAGAAACCAAGTGGAAATGTTCTTTGGTTTCAAGTCTGTGACAAGTGATTGACAACTTCTCTTCTAGGAGAAGGGGTCCCTCCGAAGGGGTTCGAAGGTGTTTACTAAAGCATTCGGTGGTTGCTGGCTATAGCTGTGCAGCGGAGTGTGTCTGTTAGATGGGTCCGATAAACACGATGATTTGGTTGTACCGAAGGGCTCAGTACATTGGGCAGTGCATGGAGTATGTACTAGAGGTTTCTTACCGGAGAGGTTTCCAGGGTACTAGAAAAACTTGTCTGCTTGTAGATGGTGCGCAGGTTACTTCGGAGGCAATGGATGATTCACAGCGAGTGAACCTGGGTCAAGTAGGAGGCTTAGTGCCAGGCGAGTGGGGAGCTCGGTCACGAAGGCTGCGTGGGGTCGAGGTCGGTACTCGGGTCAAGGTGCGCCAGGCGAAGGCAGAAAGTGCGGAGGGTGGCTCCGGCTGAAAGTACCCCGAGGCAAAGTCATCGGAGGTGAGGCACTTCGAAGGGTGCTCCAGAAGGAGTGACTTCGGAGTATTGTGATCAAAGTCCTCAGTGTTGAGGCAAGGCGTTCGAAGTATGCTCTGATTGGACGCACTCAAAGGGACACCAGACGAAGGTCTCGGAAGTAAAGGTGCATCGAAGGCATGGTCCGGATATGGGTCTTCGTGTAGTGTGCTCAGGGTTGAGACACTGCGAAGGGGTGCTTATGGATATGCTTCATGCGGATGCCTTGGACAGAGGGACTTTAGAAGGTGGCAAAGGTACTCCGAAGGTTGGGCTTCAGAGTGTGGTTGACTTGAGGTACTTCGGCCATGCATGGTTTCAGTACACGGACTGGCAGAGTTCGAGCTGGGAGTAGCTGCGAAGCAGTGGTGGTCCACTCCATCATTGTATCGAAGACTATCTTCGGTGAAGCGAAGGCCTACGGGTTCAAAGCTTGTCACCAAAGCTTCTGCACACTTCGTGTGTGAAGGGGGCTTCAGAAGATTCCAACTGTGCAAAGGTTGATCGTGTCTGCTCTGCAAAATTTGATGATGTCTCCTCTGCGAAGCTGACAAAAGAAGCCTCTAGAAAAGTAGATTACCATCTGTACCCCCTTGTCTGGCTGAGACAAAAACAGTGTAAACTCTATGGGTAAAGTAGTCTATTCACATGAGTGAGTAGGGCCTATAAATAGTGAAGGCTGGCTAGGTCTAGGTAACACTTTGAGCAACCATTTTTAGTAATCTAGAGCTAGCCGCCCGACCCATGTACTCAGTCCTGTGAGACTTTTGTGTTCCCTGTTCATGCAATGAAATTTTCATTATGTTCTTCATCTGTTTCTTGAACTTGTATCACTGTTTTGCACTGCATGTGTTGATTTCTCTATGCCACACTTCGTTCTGTTCTAGCCAGAGTTTTTGCACTGGTTATTTTCTAGAGAAGTGTATTTGTGTTTTGTACATGCGAAATGTGTGTATCTTTCAGTGTGTGTTCGCTCTGTGTAAACTAGAGGCAAGTCCTCTCTGATTAGTAGCGAAGCACTGAGTTAAGTAGGGTTCGAAGCTTGTTTTCCTTCCTCCTCCGAAGTCTTTGTTCAGTCTGTAATGTCTGCTTTCTGCCCTTTAAAATACAAAGCGTGGTACTAGTTGCCAGTGCGGAGTATCTGTTCGAAGTCCTTAGAGGGAAACTTACTCCTACGAGGTGTGAAGTGCGAAGCCTGCTCGAAGGCACCTTGTGTGCGGACCCTGCACTTTCTTTGCAGAGTTGTGTTTTTTGGTTTGTGGGTTTGAGCGAAGTCTTCCTGACTTCGAACTTTTGCTCTTTGCGAAGCTTGGTTTCGGAGCTGTAAAATACCTCCGAACCAGACCTCCGTAGTATGTGTTCAAAGCTTGTTACACAGGAGACTGAAGTTAAAACAGAAGGCTATTTTTAGCCTGAAATTTTAAAAATCTCCCATTCACCTTCCCTCTGGTCGCCCATTTCAGTCCACAATATATTGGTATTAGAGCAGGTTAAGATCACCAGTTGACCTTAACCGGTTTTGTGATATTTTGGCGACATGACAGAGTTAGTAAAATACCTCTGTTCGATGGGACTAATTTTGCATACTGGAAGGTGCCCATGGAGGCTTATTTATTAAGCAAGGAAATGCAATATGGGAGATTGTGGACTCACTGTTTTGGTCTACACTCACTGTTTTTCATGAGGGCTCTACACAGATTAAGGCTAGGCGCCAAAGCACATACAATCAATAGTATCAACTGTTTGTGCAAGCGCCTAGTGAATCTATAGATGCCATGTTTTCTCACTTAGACACAATAGTGAGTAACTTGCGGTCCAATGGAACACTTGCTTATAATGACCACGATAGGGCTATCAAGCTTGTCTATACTATTGATCGTAGCATATGGGAAATGAAGATATCCAGCATTGAGGAGTCCACATGTTATGACACATTGACCTGTGATGAACTTTTTAGCAAGCTAAAGTCCACAAAGATAGCCAAGGCATCTCTTGCAGTGCACAGAAACTCTTTGCCTCAGCCTTTGGCACTAGTTTCTAGCTCTAGCCGTGGCACCACTATAGAACCAAGCACATCTGGCACTTGTGTTCTTGCAGGCAGTTTTGCATTGTCCTCCCTAGCCTCTATCACTAAAGAGCAGGTGGATACTCTAGATGATGAAGAGCTTGCTCTCATTGCTAGAAGGTTCACCCGTTTTCACAATGAGAGATGTGATCATAGGAGAAGTGGTTTTAGTGGCTGTTTTGAGTATGGTGACACTTCTCACATAAAGGCCAATTGTCCTAAGCTCAAGAGGAGAGACGAGAGTGAGCGCCCCAAACACCACAAAAAGGAGAGGAAACTCTATGTGAAGGGTAAGCGCGACAAGGTGGCTAAGAGGGTAGCCAAGGCCACTTATAGGGCTTTTGTCGCGGCTTTCAGCGACATCGACATTTCCTCAACTTAGGAGTCGAGCTCTGTCTAGGAGGAAGAATCACCGAGAAAGGAGGAGAAAAAGGGAAGAAGGCAAGTGATTTCACAGGCCTTTGCTTTATGGCCAACATCAGTCATTGCGGCGATGAGCTTGACTCATCTCAGGTACCTCTATCCTACGACTAGCGTTCAATTAAAATAGATGAAGTGAATGAAGTAGTTCTTGGTTAGGATATATTACTAGTATATGCTGCTAAAAATAAAAAAGACCTTAGACTTAGGCTACAATATGTTTCTACTGATCATGCCATACTTATGTCTAAAATTGATGATGATGAGTATGAATCTTGCACTGTTATCATGAGTGAGCTTGCTCAATTGCGTTCTGTGCATGCTCAAACTATTGATGAGCTTGAGACTGCACAAAAGGAGCTTTTGGTGGTGGAGCCTAGACCTATTTCTTCTGATGCTTGTTTAAACTGTCCTTTATTGATTGATAGCATTAATTTGAGAGACAAACATGTTAAGGAATTAGAGGCTAGATTGGAGAGTGCTGAGTGTTATAAGTATGTGTAGCCCGCTTATCCCACCTGCATCACCCTTAAGGACCAAATCAGTTTTGCTAGAGGGCAAGCTGAAAATCTTATGACTGAAAATGAATAGCTTCTTTTTGTGGTTAACAAATGCATTGAGGGAAAGTGTTGGACCGGAAATGGCGACCATAGGGGGGGTGAATGGGAGCTTTCAAAATTACAGGCTAAAAATAGCCTTTAGTTTTAATTCTGTCTTCTGCGGAACAGGCTTTGAACACACCCTTCAGAGGTCTGGTTTGGAGGTATTTCAAAGCTCCGTAACCAGGCTTCACAAGGAGCAAAAGTTCAAAGTCAAGAAGACTTTGCTTCCACCCACAAAACCAAAAACTCAACTCTGCTAAGTCTGTACAGGCTCCGCACACTAGGTGCCTTCAAGCAGACTTCGCACTTCACCCTTCGCAGGTGGAGATTTCCCTCTGTAGACTTCGACCAGATACTCCACACTAGCAACTAGTACTAGGCTTTGTATTTCGAAGGTCTAAATGCACACTGAAAAGGTTTTGTTAAGGGAAGAAAAACAGCCCTCGACTACGGACTACTCAGTGCTTTGCTAGTAAATGGTGAGGGGTTACCTCAATTTACATAGAGCAAACATACTGAAAATCACACACTTCACACGCACACACCTCTCACACACTTCTCCATAAGAGAACCAGTGCACAAACTTAACTAAGAAAGAAATGGTGCACAGAGGAATCAAAGCATGTAGGGTAACATAGAATACAAGTTCAAGCAGTGAAAGAAGAATAGTATCAAAGCTTCATTGCAAGAACAAGGAACAGAAAATGAACTCACAGGTTTGAATACATGAGTGTGTGGTGGCTAGCACAGGAGTTCTAAAAATGGCTGCTCAAAGTATTACTCAGACCTAGACAACCTTCACTATTTATAGGCACTATTCAGCCCTGTCAATAGACTACTTTACCCCTAGGGTTTACACTGTTTTTGTCTCAGCAAAACAGGGGGGTACAGATGGTAGTCTACTTTATTTGGAGGCTTCTTTTGTCAGCTTCGCAGAGGAGACAACATCAGCTTTTGTAGAGCAGACACGATTAACCTTTGCAGTTTAAGAGTCTTCTGAATCCCCCTTCGCACGTGAGGGGTGCGGTAACTTCGGTGAGAAGCCTTGAGCTTGACGGCCTTCGCTTCACCGAAGTCACTCTTCGATACTGTGATGGTTTTGAGCTGAAGCCATTAAAGCCTTTGATCCTTCGCGCCATTATCTCCGGAGTGGACCACCACAGCTTCGCAGCTACTCCTAGCTCGAACTCCGTCAGTCCGTGTACTGAAGCCATGCATGGCCGAAGTACCTCAAGTCAGCCACACTCCGAAGCCCCACCTTCGGAGTACCACCCTTCGAAGTCCCTCCTTCGTCCAAGGCCTCCACATCAAGCATTCCATGAGCACTTCATCGCAATGTCTCTCCCCAAGCACACTCTTCGACGAGCCTCACCCGGACCATGCCTTCGATGCACCTCGACTTCTGAGACATCCGTCGGGTGAACCTTCGAGTGCCTCCATCCGGAGCACACTTCGAACACCTTGCCTCATTGTTGTGGACTTTGTCCACCATACTCTGAAGTCATTCCATTCAGAGTACCCTTCGAAGTGCCTCGCCTCCAGGTACTTCGTCTCGGGGTACCTTCAGCCGGAGCCACGCTCTGCACTCTCTGCCTTCACCTGGCGCACCATGACTCGAGGACCAACCTCGACCCCACGCAACATTCGTGACCGAGCTCCTTGCTCATCTAGCATCAAGCCTCCCACTTGACCCAGGTTCACTTGCTGTGAACCGTCCGTCACCTCCGAAGTCACCTATGCACCATAGACAAGCAGACAAGCGTATCCAGTACCCCGGAAACGTCTCCAGGTAAGCAACCTCCGGTACACACTTCGGTGTACCGCACAAAGTACCTAACCCTTCGGTATGACCAAGTCATCGTGTACTATCAAACCCCTCTGTCAGTCACACTCTGCTGCCACAGCCGCAGCAACCAGAACCCACCGAACCCTTTAGTGAAACAACCTCTGAACCCCTTTGGAGGGTCCCCTTCGAATCCAGAAGATAAAATATGTCAATCACTCATCAAAGATACCAAAACCAACCCTTGGTTTCTCAATCTCCCCCTTGATGAGTGCATTGACAACCAAATTCAAGTTCAAGAAAATTTGAAAAATTTCAGCACACAAATGACCATAAAAACTCAGAAATGAGTCAAATCATGTCACTTGACAAAAGAATTTCTCAACCCCTTTGGCACATCTTTCCCTTTGCATAATAAAAACTCCCCCTGAGTTATTTTCCCCCTTACTATAGAGAACGCAAGGATTTCTCCCCATTTGGCAATGCAAGCATCAAGGAGCAATTAAATTATGCAAAGCTTCGAAATGAGCAGAAGTGCAAAGACATATAAAGTAGAAATATGCTAAACTTAATGCCAATTTTCATGTGCTCAGCTCAATTTAACATGATCTGAAAGCATAATGACAACATGTGATTTCATTATTTTGAAATAAAAACATCACCACTCAATCAAGTGAACTAGACAATTAAAGGCAAGGGTTGCACAAGGCTAGTCAATTTCTACTCTAGACAGACAAGTCTAGTTCACATGGAGCATTGAAAGCAATCTTGATTGACAATGGATTTATACTTGCTATTGTTTTCATAATGCCAGGGGTTATTTGTTTGTCTACCTTATAATTTCCGATCAAGCCAAGCCTAGGTAAGAAAACCATCAGAAGCTTAAGACAGTGATTTTGTCATATACTAAATTATCCTAGTTTACACCAAAGTGCAATGGTAAGCAGTCTAGAATAAAGTAGTATAACAAACAAACCCACCTGAATCTTTTCATTCTTAGCAGTTGAAATCATGGATTTTGAGTTTTGTTTTCTTTTCTTTTAATAATTGAACACATTGTTCAATACTTGTTAACGGATATCCTTGAGAAAGTAGTATGATTTTTCAAGTTGCAATTTTTGCATCCAGAGAAGAGGATTCTTGCTATCAAGCAGATAACAGATAGCTAAAGCAGTCCTACCTAAACATGCTAGATTCAAGACTAAGTAGTGATCATGATTTGATTTTGGAAAATAAAATCATGAACAAAATGAATAATACATAGTAAATAGAGCTGAGCTGTCATGATTACGTAAATTAAAACAAGTCATATTAGTGAAAAATATGTAAATGCAATTCCACACAAAATAAGCATATGTCGGATAATCAAAGTATGCTCCCCCTCACAAAATCCCGTAAGGGTGACAAATACCAAGTGTCCCCCGTAAGTAGGCGAAACGCGAAGCATCAAGGGGTTTTGTAAAAATATCGGCTAGCTGGTGTTGGGTATCAACATATTGAAGTTCAATATCACCCTTCTCATTTTGATCTCTCAGAAAATGATACCGTACATCAATGTGTTTGGTTCTAGAATGATGAATCGGGTTGTTTGCAATACAAATAGCACTAGTGTTGTCACAGAAAAGTGGAACACTCTTATAAACCAACCCAAAATCTCACAAAGTGGAAACCATTCACAAAATCTGAGAGCAACAGATAGCTGCAGCAACATATTCAGCCTCAGCCATTGATTGTGCAACACTCAACTGTTTGCGGCAAGACCAGCAAACCAGCGAAGTACCCCCAAAATGAAAAATATCGGAGGTACTTTTCCTATCAATCCTACACCTAGCAAAATCCGCATCGGAATAACCTCAAGGGTATGCTTGAGATACCTGAGAATGCGCTTTACCACTTGGCGGTGCGAAGCACATGGCGAAACCTAAAAACGAGCGCACAGACATACTACGAAGTGTATGTCCGGCCTCATAGCAGTAAAGTAGAGGAGGTAGCCGATCATGCTTCGGAACTCCTGATCTACGACTTCTCCATCCTCTTCGGGATCCAATGCTACCGAAGTAGCCATCGGAGTAGCGAGTGGCTTCACATCGGACATATTGAACTTCTTGAGCAGGTTCTTGGTGTACTTCGTTTGTTGAACGAAAGTACCTTGTTTGCTTTGTTTGATTTGCAAACCAAGGAAAAAGGTGAGCTCGCCCATCATGGATATTTCGATCTCCCTGCTGATGGCATCTGCAAAGTCGGCAACCAAGTCATGAGAAGAGCCACCAAAGATGATATCATCCACATAAATCTGAACCAGGAGGAAATCTTTGCCATGCTTAAGAGTGAACAGGTTTTTATCAACAGATCCCATCAAATACCCTCGCTGAAGCAAAAAGACTTAAGTCTATCATAACAAGCCCGAGGGGCCTGCTTGAGTCCATAAAGCGTCTTATGATGTTTAAGGACTTTATGTGGGTATTTTGGTTTTTCAAATACAGGGGTTGTTTTACATAAACATCTTCGCCTATGAAGCCATTAAGAAAAGCACTTTTGACATCCATTTTATAGAGTTTGAATCCCTGGGATGTCGCAAAGGCAAGCAAAATCCTAATGGCCTCTAAATGCGCAACAGGTGCAAAAGTCTCAGTAAAATCAATCCCTTCTTGTTGTGAATAAGCTTGAGCTACAAGTCTAGCCTTGTTTCTAACTACAGTCCCATCCTCCCTTGTTTGTTTTTGAAAATCCATTTTGTTCCAATGAAATGAACATTTGGTGGAGGATCAACTAAAGTCCAAAGTTGGTTTCTCTCAAAATTTTCAAGTTCTTCATGCATGGCATTGATCCAACTAGAATCAGAAAGTGCATGACTAACATCTAAGGGCTCAAAAGAAGCAACAAAAGCATAATCAATGAAATGATCATGAGAACGTGTTACCCTTTGATCAAGCTCACCAATGATCTGCTCAGGAGGATGCATCTTCTGGATGTGGTGAGGAGTCTCATGGCGAGATGCAGTCTCCCCATCGACTTGTGCATTGGAGTGGTCCAAGATGACCGATGTCGAAGTGGTTGCTTCGGGGCCTTGCGCCGAAGTGGTCGAAGCAGGGTTGGCTTCGGGGGTTGATGTCGAGGGTAGTAGAGGTTCATCCTCAAAATCTATGGGATCTTCATCTTCGAAGATGGTCTGCTCCATGTCATGTTCATTTGCCTGTTCAAAAGAAGAACTAATACAGGGGGTTGATTCATCAAAATTCACATCACATGACTCGATGACAGTGATAGTTTCCAAATTGAAAACACGATAATAATGACCATGAGTAGTGTATCCCAAAAATATCCCGTCAGAAGAGCGCGACTCAAATTTATCCAAATTTCCACGTTTTAGGATAAAGCAACGATAGCAAAAAAACTCGAAGATGAGTAACTTTGGGTTGTATCCCAAAACGCAGTTCATAAGATGTCAAGTTCAAAATTGAGCACAAGAAAATTCGGTACAAGATGTAGCAAGCAGTGTTCATGGCCTCAACCTAGAATTTTCTTGGAGTCCTGTGCTCATCGAGCATTGTTCTAGCTATCTCAACCAAAGTGCGGTTCTTCCTCTCAATAATACCGTTCTGTTGAGGAACCTGCGGAGCAGAGAATTGATGTTTTATGCCATGCTCCATGCAAAACTCAACAAAGATACTGTTCTTGAACTCAGTGCCATTATCACTTCGAATGAATTTTAATGCACCAGGGAGTTCATTGAAAAGTCTCAAATCCAAGCTCCAAAAGTGTGAAAACCCTTCATCCTTGCTGGCTAGAAAGAAGACCCAAGAGTAACGAGAGAAATCATTGACTATGACTAACACATACCACTTGCCGCCTAAAGAACAATCTCGAGAAGGACCTATAGTGTCCATATGGAGAATTTCTCCGGGTTGTTTAGTAATCACCATGGTTACTGGCGAATGCGAAGCAGCAATCATTTTTCCATGTCGACAGGGAGCACAAACTAAGTTCTTCTCAAACATGAGCTTTGCTAATCCTCGGATCAGACCTAGGGAACTCAGACGAGTGAGCAACTCAAAGCTCATATGCCCTAGTCTCCTATGCCACTTTCAAAGCTCAGAAGTCGAATGTGCCACAAGACAGTGAGAAGAACCAGATGACTCAAAAAAATCAGCTCCAAAATCTCTCCCAACTCTAAAGATCATACAAACTATAGCGCCATAAGAATTGAGTACTTGCGAAGTATCGCGATGGAACCGCACTTCGAAGCAATCATCTAGCAACTGAGATACAGAAAGCATATTGTATCCCAAATTTTCAACCAGAGCAACATCTTTGAGAGCTAAATTTGAGTTGATTCTTACCACACCTTTACCTTTCACTCTACTCCTTCGATCGTTGCCGAAGGTAATATGTTCCTTTCGCTTCATTGTGGTGAGGCTGGAGAACCAAGCTGCATCTCTAGTCATATGGCGCGAACAACCGGAGTCATTGATCCACGTGTCATCCAAGCCTCGGTCTGTCGAGGCACAAAGTCACTCACACGGGGTCTACCACCATATGGAACATGGTGAACACCTCGAGGAGCAAAACTTCTCCGGGGAGTACGGGGAGCCTCGAAAACAGGACGTGAGTACACCTCAGACTAGGTAATGCATGTTCTAGAAACTCATCGCGTGAGAGCGTCGCTCATCCTTGATGTGATGAAAACAGAACCCAACCAAATGACTCGCCTGCTGATAGTAGGAACAATGAAATACTCTCCTAGGGGCACTCTCATGAGTCACAGGAGAAATTCTCATAGGCTCCTTAGGCTTCTGCTGAGTGTTTTTCTTGAGTGGGGGAGGCATCTTACTCTTGTGATGAGGAGTGGTTTTCTTTGAAGTTTGGGTAGGCTTTTTGGCTGATGGAGTATCTAACTGGGCTCTTTCTTTCTCTAAGGTAGTTGGTGAGGTAAAAATAGTTTTGTTCTCACTGTCTAAAGGAATCCTTTCAAAACCCAATCCCAGAGCTAACCATGCCCTGTCAGCACACATCTTGGTCTTGGCCAAGAGTAAGTCCATTCTACCCTTTCCCTCAGTGCATTTGTTAACTACAGAGTGAGGTATTCATTTTCAGTCATGAGGTTTTTAGCTCGCTATCTAACAGTTCCTAGCTAGTCCTTAAGGGTTATGCAAGTGTCACACACAGGTTGCACATCCTTAGAACTACCGGCCCTCTCCAATCTAGCCTCTAAATCCTGAACATTCTTATCACGTAAATCAATGCTCTTACGTAATAAAGAACAGTTCATGCATTCATTCACATCATTAGGACTAGAATCAACCATCAAAAGCTGTTTCTGTGCAGTCTCAAGCTCGGAAAGAGTTTGAGCATGCACAAAATGCAACTGAGCAAGCTCACCCATGATAACAGTGCAAGATTCACATTCAGCATCATTAATCCTAGACTTAAGCATGGCATAATCTGTAGAAATAGATTCTAGCCTAAGTCTAAGGTCTTTTCTATCTCTAGCGGCTTGCACAAGCAATCTATCCTGACCTAGAACTACTTCATTCAGTTCATATATCTTAATTGAAAGCTGGTCATAGGATAGAGGTACCTCAGATGAGTCAAGCCCATCGCCACTGTGATCGCTGTCGTCCATGAAGCAGAGGCCGGTGAAATATCGTCCCTTCTTGTCCTTCTTGTCCTCCTTCCTTGGGGACTCCTCCTCCTCATTAGAGCTCGACTCCTTAGTTGAGGAAGTGTCGATGTCATTGAGAGCAGCAACAAACGGTCTGGAAGCGGCCTTGGCTACCCTCTTAGCCACCTTGCCGCGCTTACCCTTCACAAAGGGTTTCCTCTCCTTTTTGTGGTATTTAGGGCGCTCACTCTCATCTTTCCTCTTGAGCTTAGGACAGTTAGCCTTGATTCGAGAAGTGTCGCCACATTCAAAACAACCACTTAATCCACTTCTCCTCTGATCCCATCTCTCATGGTGAAAACGGGTGAATCTTCTAGCAATGAGAGCAAGTTCTTTATCATCCAGAGTATCCACCTGCTCCTTAGTGACGGAGACCAGGGAGGACAAATCAAAACCACCAACTAGAACACAAGTGCCAGATGAGCTTGGTTCTGCAGTGGTGCAACGGCTAGAGCCAGAAACCAGTGCCAATGGCTATGGCAAAGAGTTTCTATGCACTACAGGAGATGCATTGGCAATCTCTGTGGACTTTAGCTTGCTGATGAGCTCATCACAGGTCAGTGTGCCATAACCTGTTGACTCCTCAATGCTGTATATCTTCACTTCTCATATGCTACGATCAAGAGCATAGAGAAGCTTGATAGCCCTGTCGTGGTCATTGTAAACAAGCATCCCGTTGGACCGCAAGTTACTCACTATAGCGTCAAAACGAGAAAACATGGCATCTATAGATTCACCAGGCGTTTGCACAAACACCTGATACTATTGATTGTATGTGCTTTGGAGCCTAGTCTTAATCTGTGTAGAGGCCCCATGAAAAATAGTGAGTGTTGTCCAAATTTTCCCGGCTGTCCTTAGGTGTTGAACCCGATCAAACTCACTCCGACTCAAACTAATGAACAATATGTTTCTAGCCTTAGAGTTAGCATTATACTGATCCTTTTCTGTTTCCACAATCTCCCATATTGCATTTCCTTGGCTTAGCAAGTAAGCCACCATGCGCACCTTCCAGTATGAAAAATCAGTCCCATCAAACATAGGTATTTTACTAACTCTGTCCATGTCACCAATAGATCACAAAACCGGTTAAGGTCAACTGGTGATCTTAACCTGCTCTGATACCAATTGTTTGACCGGAAATGGCTGTAGGACCAAAAGTAGCGACCAGAGGGGGGGTCAATGAGCGCCTTAAAAAATTTCTTGTGAATCAATGGCCTTTTCCCAACACCCAACGCACCTCGACTAACAACCAGTAGAAGCTAGCAGATCTAAACCAAGAAAATAATCTAGCCTAAAAACAACCAGTGTCCTAAGCGAGAAGACATCAACACAGTGTTCGAAGGCAGATTAGCAGATCATTTAAAACATGGTCATTTCAAGCTTCATGAAGGTAAATCATCACAGGTATTCAACTTCAGTGCACGTAAAAGAGATGAAAGTTTACTGTTCAAAATTTGTCTCATGTTCGATACTTAATGAAGCCTGTTCGAAGTCATCATGTGAAGGCTGAGTGTGTGGACGTCGAAGTTTGAGTAAAATTTGACCGAAGCCTGCCCGAAGAATGCAACGGCTTCGTCACGCTTTGAAGCATACCGAAGTATGCTCCTACTTTGACACGCTTCGATGCTAGACACAGAACATCACCACTTCGAAGCCAACCGAAAAATCAAAGTCTGATGAAGCGATTTCTCAACGAGTTCGTGATGAATAGAGGCGGCAGAGAAGAAAACTCCAGAAGCATGAACGCAAAAAAGGTGACCCAATCTTTTTGATTAGTAAAGTGATTTTAGAAAGGGTAACCCTAACCCTAGGGATTGGGGCCCTATTTATAGGCAGCCCAATAGCCTAGGAAAATACCAAAAGACCCTTAGGGTTTTTTTTACAGACGCTAAAATAAAATGGAAAAGACCAAAATGCCCTTAGTATATTTTTATAGACTCGACTGATAGACTATGGGCCTAAAGGAAAAATAGTAAACTCCTAATTACAGATGACTTATCCTGAAGGGAAGCTTTCGTAGTGACTACGGCTTCGCCACAGAACGGTTAGATCCGAGATCAACGATTGTTAGTTTTGCACCGGAACTAACAAAGCATCCACCGACTTTGCACCAGGTACCTGGATTGGGTCGGCCCGATTTTCGCAATTCTCTCAGCCTGGCAATCGCTCGCCGCCCGTGTACCTGAGTAAATCCTAGTCAACAGCCCAGTGGATCCTCTGCTACTCCTAGCATTTGTACACGGATTGGGCCAGCCCGACTTCGTGGTCCCTCTGCCCGACAGTCGCTTGCTGCCCGTGTACCTGAGTCACATGCGGCCCAGACGCAGCAGATCTTCTCTTCTCTTGTGTCCTCTTTGACTTCCATTGACAATCACTCATCGCATCTGGAGCCATGAGGCCCATACTCCTCAGCATGGCTCCTCAATCTCCCCTTTGATGAGTGCATTGTCAACACTTCTCTTCATCAGCTCTCCAGTACCTGTAAGCACATGTGGAAACATGAAAACAAAACACAAGAAAAACAGAGAAGAAGAAAATAAAATAAAAGTTTAACCCTAATGACCAAAAGCCGAACAAAAGCACGAAAGTGGTCATTATGGTTAACCAAAAATAAAATCTCAAAACGAGTGCAATCTCAGAATTATCAACAAGGATATCCAAAGAGTAAGGACAAAACAGGACAAAAACTCCCTAGCGAAGGTCATGGCGCCTTCCAACGTTAACCGATATTCCGGGACAGCTGTTTTGAAAACTGATTCTCGGGACAAAAAGTTTTTTCACCGCCACAGATGCCCCAAGGCTAATGAAAGCCGAGGAACGCCACCGAGGCGTTAAGACGTACTGCCACAAGGTTTTCCCCACAAGCCAAGGCACACCCTACTTAACTAAAACCGTTCAGTGTGAACCCGGACAGGTAGTTCGTTGCCCATGACAACCGTCAATGCCATGTTAACCGGGGAAAGAGGATGGACTGTGTAGCTTCCTCTCGTTAACCTTGGCACAACGTACTTGGCCAAAGCCGTTCGGTGTGCTCCGAGGCAAGCAAGTAGTAAGCAGATGGCACTCCATCGTAACGCCCTAGCGAAGGCCATGGTGCCTTCATATCTGATTAGCCCACATCACGAAATGCAGGAACTCGTGTTAGCCGAAGCTTTTCCACCATTCTTCCGTTTTTTTCGGTATGTCTTATCAATCCCACAAAGCCCTCATCCTCTTCCCACCGTGGATCGTCTCATGCCAACCAGCAAAACAGATGAATGATCCATGTAACCATGGCAGCTGGAGTTGTCTGCCATGGTTTTGCCCCATGGGCTCTCGGGGGACGCCTGTCCCCTAATATACCTGAGGACGAAAGCTGGTCTTAGGACCCCGAGCACCGGATTGGCCCTGTGGGCGCACCATCCTGGGCTAGCCTTCGGCTGGGCACCGAAGGTGGGGAACCAGGGGAGTGGGGTGCCTCCCCCAAATATACCTGAGGACGAAAGCCCCCCTAGGACCCCAAGCGCTGGTTTGGCCCTGTGGGCGCACCTTTTTTCTGGGCGCTGTCACGCTGTTTTTGGGCAATTTGGGGCTATTTTGGGGCATTTTTGGCCAGTTCCTGAAACCGTGTGACCCAAGGGCACCGACCAGATCCCGCTAAAACCGTTTTTTCGCTGGAGGTCCATTTTCCATGGATTTGGGCCTGTTTTTGGACGATTCTTGCCTGTTTTGCAGTGTTTCGTTACCGTTTCTTCCACAGAGCAACACGGGACACCGGGACATTTCAGTTCAATGTTTTTCACGGTTCTTCGCTGCCATGCTGTTTCTAGGTGTTTTTGGGCTGTTTGGGGGTGTTTCTTGCCCGTTTCATTGCAATTTTTGACCGTTTCTCCCAAGTTGCAAAACCGGGTTACCGATACATTGAAACACCATGACACCGAAAAACGACAATTCACCATTTTTCACGGAGATTCACCGTTTCTTGCTAAATTGTTGTTATCGTGGCTTGGTATCTTCTTCTAGGACGTTCTTGGATGTTTTACCCATGGTGCAACCGGACACCGACCGAGCATCCGTTTCACCGTTTTTTGCTGCACTGCTGTTTTGGTCCATTTGGGCTGTTTTGGGGCGTTTTTTGCCTGTTTTCATGTGTTTCATGGCAGAGTCTCCAGCGACGGAGCATCGTGACACCGAAAATCCACAT